>CM054060.1:85463680-85937702 GCA_028641055.1 Alopecurus myosuroides
TTCTCAATGAAACCACCTCCTTCTGCAGCATGTCATACAGTACACCAGAGACCATATCAGTTGAATCACTATTTGTGTTTTCAGTACTTTTCTCTTCTGCACTAGCCTTCCAGTCATCAGTAGTCTCGCTATCTCTAACAGCATCTGTAGATCTATTGAGTAAATGAGGTCCATTCACAAGCACTTTTCCCCGGTCCAAAGACCTCGTACCACCATCAAATGACCTTGAAGTTCCTTTTGCATGCTTGAGGACCAAGCTACTACCAGTAGAAAGAGAGGATCTTGAATTGAATGATGGAGATCTCCTTCCTAACAAACCAGACGGGGAGACTTTCGACAAATTATCAGCTCCACCTAGCGATAGCCGACGGGAGGATCCATTACTTAAACTCTTTCCTTCGGTTGGAGGACGACTAGAACCACCTGGTGGCCCTCTCAATCCATCTTCTAGAACTTTTAGTCGCCACTGATACTTCTCCTGAGTACAAAGAACGTATGAGAACTCTTTCTTCAATTAATAAATAAATAGGTGTCATAAAAGCTTGCTCAAATTGAGCATAACAGCCATCTTCACCTTTACTTGAGCTTCCGATCGAGCTGCTCGCTCTGCAATAGCAAGTTTGTCCCGTAGTTGCTGCATCTCACCCTGTAGAGATAATTTTCATTGCATAAAACTCGAATAAAGGAGGAAAATACAAAACTTTGCATACACCCCTGCAAAAAAAAAAAACTTTGCACACACAACTACAGCTGTGCCTCAAGAAACAAAGACACTTTAATCATCTTACCTGCAGGAATCTGCGCTCGTCAAGCCACTGTTTAACAGGCATTACTTTGTCATTACCATCTTTCCACTCATTTGCAACTACAACAGCAACCCTGTTAGCTGTAACTTTTGTTCGAGCAAGTTCACGGTCCAGAACTTTTCTTTCTTCCTAGTGTGTCATGATCAAAAAGTTGCATGGATCAGTTTTTTTTTTTTTTGCGCATGAATAACCAATGAAGATTTGAAGAATAAGCAACAGTTGAAGGGTAGCACATTACATTCATTTCCTGGACTTTCCGCTGGTAATCTCTAACAGCATTAGCTGCTTTACCACCAGCAAGGACAGCTTCTTCAAGCTCTCTGACTGTTTGACTAAGCTTTTCAACTTCCGCTACTTTTTGGCGGTGCAGCCTATCCAAGATCTTATTTTCTTCCTGCAATGAGGAATCAAAACCACTTAGCAGCTATATTGGAATAACTTGGCAGAATAATTTTCTCCCAACAACCTTGGAAAATACAAGATATCTCCTTATACCTGGCAGATCTCAATTTGCTTCATCAGATCTTGATTCTTGTTTTGCATGTCATCAACCATAGCAGCTTTTGCTAATGCAGTTTGTACAGTCCTTTCTGCTTCTAGCAGAGCAGCTTCCTTTTGTTTTGTCAAACGATCTAATGCTCTGTTGTCCTCTTGGAGCTTTGCAATCTGAAATGACCAAGTTATGCTTTTGTCAATCATACTGAACATGCATCCAATACACAAGAATTAGATCAGTGGATATGGTTAGTGCAAAGTGTGAGAGATAAGAGGTGGATAACACAGTACTACCTCTTGCCGAGCAAGCTTTAGCTCAGCTTCAAGTGGTGCAAGAATGGCTTCAATAGGCGGCATATCATCATCCTTTTGGGCTGCATGGACTCTTCGCAGTGTTGCTTCCGCTGCAAACTGGGCTGCCATGGCAGCCTTTTTCTCATCATTCGTTTTCTTGAGTTCTAAATTCTGCAAAAATAAAATGAATATTTATCACAGAGCACTCAGAGGGAGGGGGGACCAACCAAAGAAAATGTAGGAAATGTACTTTGCTATCAAGGAGAGACTCTGTCAGCTTGAGCTTCTCATCCAGCTTCTCCAATTCAGCAGTGAGCTGCCATCGCAAGATTAAAAATCAGCATCATCTTGAAAAATGGAGAACAAGCATCAATATTTGACACTTGAAGTATCTTTGCCTGGGTTTTGCTTGTTTCATAGCAGGTAACATCCCAGTATTCATGACATCAAGAAGCAAATAGCATGCATACTGTACACCTGTAGCTTTAGCTAACTTCACAAGTAACATAATGCATTAATGCTAGTCTTGGTATGGGTGGCAGGTCATCTTAACAAACCTTAATGATTAAAGTACTGGGTTAAACTGTCCTTGAGATGGACGCTTCCATCGTAGGAAGAGACAAAAAATAATCACAGAAATAGCTTACTAACCAATTAAAAATGAGCATACATAACTTTCATTTGATAAACAAGAAATATCTGGCATATCAAGACAAACAAGCATTACTCGACATGTCAGGAACTGCCCATAGCTAAGTATCTTGTAAAGAATGGCACAATCACCTTCAGTGGAGAAAGATGCTAAACTTTGCAAACTCAATGCAAATTTTATTTTCATTATTCAGCATACCCAATTACTTCATTTATGAAGAAACAGTCAGACTCGCTTGATCAAATACAGGGGTAAAAGACAACATAGCACTAACATGGCCACAAGATACAGAGCTAGAAACATCTTGAAAACAACTGAAGGAACCAGAGATCCACTAAAGATCAATCAAGTGTCCAAATGAAGAAAAAACTCGGACAAATGGCTCTTTAACTGATCCCAACATCACAACTTGGGTCACTCACTTTTCCAAGAGCTGCTTGGTTTGCCAATTAAAAAAGCATGTTAAGGAAGAATACATACAGTTGGTTAGAAGACCTACATGTTGAGTTCCAAAGTGAAAAAGAAAGAATCAAGGATGTTACAAGAACAAGCAAATTTCACAGAGCTACAGTTCAAAAAAAAAAAACACAGAGCTACACGTGTTTTTGAAAACCAATCGGATAACCACACATCAAAAAAATTGACATAAACATTTCAATACAACTCACGTCCACGATTTCTTTTATAAGACAGAATCTGGCAGGTGTAGAGTGTAGACATGTGGGATCGCCAAGCTAACAGACAAAATGACTGTAGTTCTATTAATTTTTTGGTTATGACAAAGCGTGTGCGAGTTTTCAAAGTTAACTGAAATAAATTAAAGCAAATGAAAACTAATTATTTCCTTGTAAAAATAATTATTTAAAATATATATTTAGGCATCTTGCAGATTTAAAATACCGACATATATGACAACTCCAATTTAACAATCATTTAGGAGGAATCATGTAATGATTTTTTTATCAAATCTGAAACCTTAAATAATTAACTCTTAGTTGACCTTGTCTCCAATCAAATTTATGTCCAAATCCCTGTTTTCAAAATGGTATATTTCTAAATACTCAAGAAAACTACACATCGTACAAAACTTATATGCCAACTACGCTAGCAAGTAGGTCCCACATGTCAGACTCTACAGTAGTTGACAGGATTCAGCAGCCATGTGCCCTATTAGAATATTGAATCATAGTATGCGTAGTGTAGTTATGTTAATTAGGAACTACAATGCACAGTTTTCAATAGTAATACCAAAATTATGTGTTCTTATGCTAAATTTTCTCTAACATTATGCCAATTATAAGATATGATTATATTCCCACAGGCAAGATATTTTATCTTATGGCAGCACCTAAAAAACCCACAGTCAAGGAAAGGGATTAACCATTTGTTACTGCATCTTGCTCTTCAAACTAAAATTAAAGTGTACATCATATTCATCCATTGGGTATATATTAAGAAATCTGAACTGAATTTGGCGGGCTCTATAAATACGCAAACTATAGTTGCATGCCTACATGCCAAATAAATTGCATCAAGGACTGAACATCAAATTATTTAGCACCCAACATTGAAAGTGCTTTGACTGCCATATAGATATTAGTACGTGTAAAAGTACGTCAATTCTATGAACTACGATCGGGGCCGCTTTAACTAGTTCTGACCGTCATGGCGACCTGACACATTTTTTAAGTTAGCATAGCTTAAACATTTGGGGAAAAAAAATACTCCTGCAGAAAATGGAGATTCCATAGTCCAACATTAATGGTCTGAACACCATGACTATTTAGTACTGCCTGCCTAATTGCCTATGATCAAACAACAAGGGTATAAGATGAAAAAAATGAAACCGAATCAGAAGCATCATGTTGTCACATGGAAAATCGTATCAGGTCGGCCCAACAAAAAACAAAGACACAGCCTAGCAGTAAAATATATCAAATGCAGCCTTACTAACCAAATACAGTACAGTTTGAGTACGACAGTGGGCTTATCGCTGAAGTTTCAGTATACCGCAAAAGGAAGACAAACAAAACCTTCTGAATCCAACAAAATAATATCCACGGCCAAAAAAAGGGAAGATGTCTATCTTGTCCGTAACACTTTCCCCAACCGGTCCAAAATTGGGCATCAATTTCTGTTGCACCGACACTACTCCAAGCTCGAAATCGAGGGAAATGATCACCCAAACAGAATAAAAGACGCTTAACACACAAATCTGCAGCACATTCGGTGATTACCTCTTCGACGGCTTTCTCCCGCGCCCTCTCCGACAGGCGTAGCGCCTTTATCTCCACCTGCGCCTCGCCCAGCTCCCTATCCTTATCTGGAAGAACCACAGAAAAAGTACCAAACATTGCCCTCTGAGATTCCAAAAAAAGAGCAGCGAAAATACACCCAATACAGGTGTGAACCACAGAGCCACGAGCCACGAATGAACTTACCCCTCACTTCGTTCTCGAGCCGGGTGAGCTCGACCTTGACGGGATCCGACCCGTGCATCAGCGTGAGGAGATCGTCGGCGTCCAGGCCCAGCTGCGCCGCCCCCCGCCTGCGCGAGGAGCTCCTGTGCACCGACGCATTCCCCTCGCCGCCGCCGCCCCCGCCGTCGGCCATCTCAGATCTGAGCCCCGGCGCCACAGCCCACCACCATGCAAATCAAGCGAGGCCCCGCGCGAGAGCAGCCGCCGAGCGCGAGCTCCGAATTCGCCGCCTGCGTCGGTGGGGCTTCGGCGCCTCCGCAATGCAGGATCGAGGGAAACCCTAAGCCGCGGGGTCGGCCTCGGGTTGTTGCTTCTGGGGTCGGGCGCTCTGCTTTGCTTTGCCTTTGCTTCGCCTAGTGTAGTGTAGCGTTGTCTTGCTCGCGACAGTGGTGTTTGAAAACCGGAAGGTCAGGGAGGGGGTCTTTGGGGGCTGATTTTAAAGCGTCGGCTTTCGGGACTGTTTTGCTTAAAGATTAAAGCTAAGCTACAGTAACTAACAACGAGCTAATCACGATGGCTTTTAGTAGGAGTAGTAGCACCTAGTCAAGGCTTACGTTCACTCCTACTCCTACCTTCCAAATCCTTTTTTGAGATGACTACACGAGTTACTATTGAGTGAATCAGAGGTAAAGGAGAGAATTCCAGTTTACCCCCCCCCCCACACTTTCACATTTTCATTTCGGCACCGGTTATCCCGCTTAATTGTATTTCCGTATTTGGATTATCCCATTTGGTTTGGTGAAGTTTTTGCGAGCTATTTCCCCTTTTAATATTTAGCAGGGTATCTAGAAGGTCGATCTCGGTCAACCGTTACACATTTTGTGCCACATGGCTACAATAATCTTAGAAGGTGTAACAACTAACAAAAATGATGGGGGGATATTAACCCGGTAGGCCAACTCCAAGGAATAACCCGGCTCAAAGGACGCTGCGCAGGATCCGGCTAAGGATAAAGAAACTTTCGGAAGGCCCAAGTTTGTAGGCTCAGTAACCCGGATTGTGGGTTATGGTAGAGGAAAGTTAGGGTTTGTGCGCCGTGTCCGGGTAGGATCCAGGGTGCGCCTTGGAGGGTAAGCCAGGGGGTACGGGTGCTTTATAAACCGACCCCTAGGAGTAGTTGATTGAAATCTAAGAACCCTAGCAATATCGCTTGATATCGAGCATCCAGTGTAACCCCAGAATTGAGTTATTATATCAAGATCGGAGACTCGGCGACTTTGATTGCCGGCTACCAGATCGAGTTGCATCATGTTTTCCTCTGAGCTAAACCCTCTCCCAAACGCCTGTGTCGTCTTGCCCCAAGATCAGTTACCCCCGGTAACGTCTGCCGTGATTATCCCACGACAAAAAAATTTCACTAAAATGGTGTAGTCCTGATAGAAAGCTGCTGAATGGGGCATTGTGTGTCGAAAACCCGAAAGTATGGAAATATACATTGGAACTCGCTCTTTTTAAAATGTAGATTTCGGCTCCAAAAGATTAAAGTCATTCACCCGCATGGTGTCGTAGTCCCCGAACCTTGCCACCTTCGTTTTGAACTCGATGTGGTAAAGTACATCATACATTTGGAGCCATCAGTCGGTCGGTCACACCACCAAGCCCGACAATTGTGCTTGTAGCTCGGTGAGTCTGTGTGCGTCTAGCACGCAGATGCATCGGGGCCAGGAGGGATAGCAATAGCATATGCGCCCCCCCCCCCCCCCCCCGATATCATAATTTTGTAGGCGTCGCTTAGTGTCATGTGGAGTAACGCCACCACGAAGGAGGATGAGAAGAAGCGCCATTTACCCGATACTTGTAATTGTTTCAATGGAAATTGTGTCAACAATCAAGGAGAAAATATCAAGTGGAAACAGGTGAAAATCACAAAAAAAAACATGTTTAAAATTTTAAAGAATTATCAACAAAAATATATTACGCTGGGAACACGAAAATTTGTAGGCAGTTGGTTTTCACAACCCGTGAAAAGGTCAAGGGGGAGCTAGGCTGAGTATCATCTCTTTTTCTTGTTTTGAACAACCTAGTCTGGTTAGGACCCGCGGTGAATAATTTAAAATTATCTGGGATCAAATAAGTCTGCACCTTTGTAGAAATATAGGGGCAATTTGACGCTGGCCGGGTCGTCTTCCGGGGCTTAAAATGGAACATTAATTTGAATCTATATATATATTGACGTGTAATATCGTCGGCAGGTACCTAATCCTAGGATTAGTACTAATGTCACTGTCGTCATCGGTGCCACATGGTACCTGAGATTACTGTTCCGTGGTCTTCCCGGATCAACGTTCAACAGTGGCTGGTGATGTGGATTCTAGCTGGGACTTGGCAAAACACCACGTCCAGTACTACGTCTACGTAAGTACTACTTCCTCCGTCCCAAATTAATCGTCGATAAATGGATGTATCTAAGACTAATTTTGAGACAATTAATATGAGGCGGAATACAACATTATTGAAACCTCATATATGAATTTACTGTTTTGGAGAGAATGAGCTGTGCATTTTGCTTTGCCGGGGCCCACCCGCCGGGTGGGAGTGGGAGTGGGAGAGCAGCGTACGTACGTGGTGCACCGATCGAGCAGTCACTTTCCCGGCCGCGAGCAGCGTTGGTTTCACGTGGTCCGGTGTTGATGATTTCGAAAGGAACGGCCGGGAATGTAGTACTGTACGTACGTGCAACGGAAGCGACCGGCTCCGAGCGTGCACGTACTGTGGCGTACGTTAGTTTTGTGCGGGCGGGTGCATGTTGCTGTCGATGTGCTTAGGCTTAGCCACGTAGTACTATGGCCGTTTGTGTGCGCCGCAAGACACGGTAGATGTAGGTCGAAACTAGCGGTGATGGAGCACTAGCTCGTGATGTGTCGTTCGCTCAGTCCGTAGTCGATCAATAATACCGCAATCATGCATGCATGCATGGTTAAGGTGGTCATAAAAATAACCTCGCAAATTAAACTCAGGTCCAACTGGCCTCAGAAGCGGGAGGGCCTGGTGATGATCATAGGATGCTCATCGCATCCACAGTGCTGGACAACACAGAGGCGCGCACGGTACGACGAGATGCTTCGCGGCGCGGTCTCCCGTGCCCGGGAAGAAGAGGGAAAGAGATAGGCCAGCGCACGGGCACGTGACCAAAAGCCTTTCTCCGCCCCCAAACTAAACCATCAGAGGTTGCCGCGTAAAAGGCGCTTATATCAACCGACACGATGCCCATCGTACGTGGTACGCTCACCAAGCTCCATCACGCCGTGCCGAGATGGATCAAAGCTGAGAGATCCTAATGGCAGGCGCGCAGCCGATCACATGGACGATCAATTCGTTTCAATTCGATTCGTGGCGTAACGGCGAGGGAGGAAGGCGACAAGGGAGTTGGGACCTTGATAGCTGGTACGGATAGCTAGCCCTAACGTACGCGCGGGACCCAGCCCCGATCCGTAACGGTCAAGCGAGCTAGCCGTAACCGGCGCGCGTAGTACGTACGACGTGCATGGTCCAGACACGTACGCCCGGCTCGATCTGCCCCGCCGCATTTACACAGGTGTCGCCGTCGCCGCCGATGGTGTTATCTGCAAGTGCATGCACGCATGTGCTAGCTCGCTCGTTCGCTCCGCTCAGATCCGCAGCATGACGCCCGCTGTATCTGACGCCGACTGGCTCGACAGCGCGCGCGATGCCGATCTTGACTTCTTGTCTACAGGTACACACACCTCGCTAATCAACCGACGGCGGGCGCCTTCGCTTCGAGATCACGCTTTAGCTAGCCGGCCGGCGGCCGCTGTCGCTGCCGCTAGCTGTGGCCAAACGCGGCACAGCGATCGGCGATCGAGCAAGGTAGCAGCGGACAAGGTTGTTGTCGTAGACTCGTACAGTACAGACCTGTGATCGGGCGGGAAAAGGCAGCTCGTACAAGATGTATCCGATAATTACTTTGGCCGGTAGGGTAGCCTGTTATTTAGATGATCCGAGACAAGACAAGGTACGTTTAACTTGCAACTGTAAATTAAATGCGATTTCCTAGCTAGCTGCATCATCAAGGAAGGAAAGGAAAACTTTTCCCGTTGCTTCAAGTTACAACGTACCGAAGCTAGCTCCCCAAAAGCAGAATAAACGCAAGTGTGCATGCGTTCAGTGGACCACCTGTTGAGTGATCGACCTGGCTAGCTAGTGCGGCCTGAGAGGATCCGAGGCGTGGTGAAAGCTGGATCCAGTCACATCACATCCATCGATCATCACAAGAGTACCGCCTAATCATCCCCTAGTATTATCGTACTAGCCAACAGGCGCGCTTCGCCGCGCGGTCTGTAGCCCGATTGGCACGGCATGGTCCATGTGGTGGATCATGGACATGCAGCAGTTTTTTTAACCACGATTAAAAAAATTAACAGATTCTGGTGCCGGAGGCGCCAAACATATTGTTTAGCTCATAGAGAGCGAAAAAACATGTTTTATTACATAGCCTTCTGTTGCTTCTGTTGAACTATTCCTATGAGCCAAATTAATGCAATTGAAGATATGTTGCGACAATTTTTGCCTGATCGCCTGATGCCACAGTTTTAAGTAGCAACTCCAATAAAGCTCTCTTTTGGTGTGGAACACTGACGAATTAGAGGGTTGGGCAAATTGGATATAATAGGCATCAAGCCTGATGATCTTCCAAGGGACCTGGGTACTGGATGGCGAAGAAGTTGCAGTAGTCGTTGCAAGGGTGATGTTGTCTATCAAGAACATAACTTGCTACAGCCAGAGAATGCTAGCAATTTTTTTCACAAGGAGGCCTTCAGCTTGAGCCTGAAGAATAGATGATGCTGTAGGAATGGATGGCTTAACAAAAACAGTAGCATTGCTGAGTTAATCCAATATCCGATAGCATACACCTAGTCGTTTAACCGTTTCTGCTGGCAAACATGTTGCTTTATTTGTTTTCCAAGGTGCATCGGAGAAGAATTTGAGCCTGCAATTAGCATGTCTGATTCTAAGTTGTCACCTTGGTTTGGGGTGCTGTTTTGCTTGCCCATCCCACAAAGAAATCTGAAAAAACATCAACCATCTCCAAGTTGTGTTGTATTGCATGAGCCTATAGATGAATCTGGTGAGGTGCCCCAGCTTTCCTGTTAAATACATTTGTCGTTTATGGATTTCCACAAGGACCAGATAAAAATGAGAATTTTTGGAAAAATAGAATGTGGATGGTTTATGCCTTTAAGTAATTCAGAAGGACTTGTGGAAGAGAGTCACAATTTAAGGCAATAAATTCATATCTGATGTACCAACTACCAAGGGTCAGAAAGCCAAGCTGCTCTAGCAAAGTGGCAATTAAAGAACAGGTGAATGTCTTGTTCAAGTAGGCCACATCTTGAACAAATGGTGCTAACATATGAGTGGAATATTTACCTGCCCTTGCACCTGTTGGCATAGCCCTTTTGAGAAGTCTCCATCCAAAAGCTTTTAAATCTGTTTACTCTTCTAAATCTGGTTAAGGAGTTGGATAGTAACAGTGTGCAATTGCCTCGACATCGGTTCCCCTAGTGCCTGCATCTTTTGAAGACAAGCATTGTAAGCAATTTTTTCACTACATTTACCTGATGTCGCTAGTGTCCAGCAGAGAATATCATTTTCATGCGAGGAAATGATGGGTGTTTAATTTATAATATTCTCCATTGGCTGTTGGAAAAGCATATCAATGAGCTGAGTGTTTCAAACTTTTCGTTGGTAAGCCAAAGATAATTGACCTGAATAGGATAAACATGGTGATCTTGTAATATGAAATTTTCATATATAGTAAGCCAGTTGTCACATCACGGGGTACACCAAATAGAAATATGGCCATTTAGTTAATGGTATGGGTACACCAAATAGAAATATGGTCATTTGGTAACTGGTATGTCACCTGAACTTGTAAGCAACAATACTAATATATGAAACATGAAGGTAACGGTGCATAATGCATACTGATAAAAGAGTAAGCTCAAATTCAAGAAACAATAATAGACTAAGCTGCACAAAACTTATTATGGTGAGAGAATGACACAACTGCACTATTAACACATTAGAAGTGCTGAATCATTTTAACCATGTCCGCTTTAAACATCTTATACACATTTTTAAGAGTATAAAGGAGATACCAAGATAGACCAAAACCAAAATTCGAGCAATGAGGAATATAGAAACCATAAGTTTTTTTTATTAAGAAGTACATACTAAAAAGGATAGTATTCAACGCGAATATTGGCGAAGTTGGCTGTGGCCAACCTCTCATAAAAGGAAGCACCTTCTGGGATTGTAAGGAAATACCCGACAACTCTACTAATGTTGCTTAGCATACTTGCACCGGGTCTGGCAGCGCCATTTTCTACACCACACAAGCACAAAGGTGAACATTAGACCTATATTAAGCAACAAACTTAAGTATGCGCTACCAGTAGTAGGCAACAGGAAACACTCTTGGGAGTCTGGATGAACAAAATTCACTCGTATAAAAAACTATTTTTCATTTGGAGGAGTACAACAACATACAACCTTAAGGATATGAGAGATAACATGGATAGAAAGGTAGAATTTATTTAAGAACTTGTAACCATCAGAGAACCGCTAGTAATTTTCATACCCAATTCCTCATATGAACATAAGAAATTTAAAAGTTTGACTGTTTTATTTTATTTATATTTAAGAATATACAAGTTCATTTGATTAAATTTTGTTGGAGGATTAAAATATGTTACATTGAACTATCAACAAGAACAAAAGAACTATCAATCATAAAAACAGTTCGAATGAGTACACTATAGCATCTGTGTCATCCACCCACATGACACTGTTTTCCTGAGAACATAACGCAAAGATCAACACATAAATGTTAAAACTTAACATCTAGTATGTAAAATAAAAATCAATGAGGCGTGGACAGAAAAATAAATACAAATATAGACCGAACTTGGAGGGCTTATTAATCCCAGAAAACAAAAGATGGTGAGGTTTTTCAGAAATACCTGCAAGAGTCATTCCTAGAATCATCGAATCTTGCCACCCAAGACAACAATTCAGTGTACACAAAAGCTGATCAATAAACATGGAAGGAGACATGCAAGCATCAGTCTTTCAGCAACATCAAATGGACATAAATAGAAAAAGAATGCACAAAAAATACTACAAACTGCGAGGTTACAATATCAGAATGCACAAGAAGCTGGGCATTGTACCACACAATCAAAAGGTTAGAGAAGCCTAGTACAGGGGCAACAATAGTGGATGAAACAACATTGCTGAAAGGACAACCACTGAACGGTACACCAAGGCCCAAGAGAGAAGAACCCCTACATCCTAGCAATAATAAACAGCCATAAAATACTAAATCATTGCACAGCAGACTTCTCGGCATTGGCCAAATCACATTCTTCGGATTGACATGGTGCACAGTGACACACTAAGCAACCTTGACACAGTAACATGTTGTAAAAGAAATGGGCGATGATAGCCTGATAGGATAGGGAGATCTAAAAAAATTTGCCACGCCATGACTACCACACATTAGAATAGACACTGCAGGTTGCAAGATGCAAATAATACATATAGCAAAAACAAGAGTCACCGACTGGAGCTAGGCTCCATAAAAAATTCATATCAACTAAGGGAATGCATAAATCTGGAGAAAAATTATCATATACTACAAAAAGATGCTGCAAATTAGATCTATGAAATATAAAAATGTACCCCTTACAACAAACCAGCCGAACCATTAAATTTCAAATCATAAAGGATGTAGCGAACACAGCCGTATATCTGGCGGGTTCCAAACATGAGACATTTCAGTAGCAATAGCAGGCTTAAAAAAAATGTGGCATGCCGCTAGGCATAAAATGGTTTTGAAACCAAATCAACCTATGAATCTTCTTGAGAATATATACACAAGACCTAAGTGCCACTAATCCAAACATTACGGTGTTCGAACAGATAACAAAAAGGGCATTAGCCTTCCTAAGCTCATAGGGACTTTCTTACAACAAACCCGTTAAAAAAGGATCATAGTGACATATTACCAACCTGTCATCGATTGTACACAATTGTCTGATGCTAACTCAACAAAATACTACTGTGGGTATCTTGTACACTACTCCAAATTACCAAGAAAAATATAATTAAACTGGGGAAATTTTGCCAACATATAGTATTACAGATTAGATGCATGTCACATACCATACGGAAATAAATACTTGTTCTTCCACCACAGAATATCAAAGTAGTATCGGAGATCATGGGCCTACGTCTTCGTGCGCTGCTGGCACCCTGGACGCAAAGCTGCACTTTGGCATTGTTGGAGCAGACGGAACATGAGAGCGCAGGCTGGACCGAGGGCTGACATCAAGAATGGAGAAGAACGGATATTTTAGGCTTTGGAGTTCTGGACACAAAAAACAATGTTCTTCATGAATTTAATGTGTGGAACATTTCTGGAATATGACTTTCATGTAAAACGAAACAAACTCAACAGCCAAAGCACACAAAAAACACCTTTAAATGAGCAGGAATGGAGAAGAAAATAATAGAGACATTCGTAGCTATATGTACAATTTTTGTGCAACCTGATTATCACTTCAAACTAAAACCTTCATATTCGCCTGAATCCAAATAAGTACCTTGAATTGATGTGTTTACTCAAATCGATTAATTTATCCTGCATAACAAAATCACACTAAGTTAACCCAACATTGAAAAGGCTATATTAGCATGACCTGCTTCATGATATTGACAAATAACAATTTTGACTAACAAATGTAGAAAGATTGCACTGTTCTAAGAATTTGTAGAGCCGATGATACAGAACCATACTTAGTTCAGTGGTGGTGTTGCGAACCTCATGAGGAAGATGAGGAGAAAGGCATGCCAGTTGCATATTTAGGTGGACTGTTGTTGATTCCGCTTGCTTTTCACCTTCCCTTCTCCTAAATACTAATCGTGCTCTGTTCTTGCCTGCTGATCACGGCGACAGGATACTCTACGCCCTAGCTACTGCAGCCCTAGCTAGAGGGAAGAGAAGGCCATCCGGCGGTGAGAAAGGAGGCAGGGTTAGACAGCCAGACGGCGCGAGACCTGGACGACGATGGCTATTTAGGGATCGGTCAGAAATAAGGGGAACGATGGCCGGCCAGATTGAGTTGTTGTTTCTCACTGCCACCGCTCGCTGCTCTGTGCTGCCGCTGACAAATAAAGGAAAGGAGAGGCTGGCAGGGGAGGAGAGAAAGGAGATATCGGGGGAGAGAAAGGAAAGTGCGCTTGGCCTTCACCGCCGTTCCCCGTCACCTGCGTGTTACAGGCGTCTCAGCCCGGTGCTCCATTGCCTCCGCCACCATCTGGGAGAGAACTGGATAGGGATGCCTCGACCTTGATTCGTTTCTCTGTTTTTTAGATAGGTTCTCGGGTCTGGTAGGATGACACACCGATTTGAGCCCACAATCAGGGACACAAAGAGACGCAAATGCCATGAAAACGCTCGCAATCAACGGAACGTACAGCTGAAGAACACCCCCAGAGCCGTAGATCGTTCCCTCCCCGCCACTCCACCCTCAGGAGAAGGCCCACCGAAAGAGGAGGCACGGCAGCGGGCGGCAAATCCGCACCGGAAAGCAGACCAGGAAGGGAGCACGCACGCAGCTCCGACAAATCACCGCTGGACCCAGGGAAGAAAGGGGCAGATCCAAATGGCTCTCTGACCGACAAAACGAAGAGACCCAGGAAGAAATCCCCACCCACCGCGTACGACAGGCACCGGACCACCCGAACTACAGAGTATGACGCAACAGCCCCACAGACAAAGACCCACCCAAACGTATTCTGCCGGGCCCTTCCCCACCTCCCCGGGCAGGAACTCTCCATGTAGCGACGCCCGGTGCGTCACGCCGCACAAAGCGAGAGAAACCGGGCCCGCATGCACAGCGACAGCAACAAGCAGGAGGGGCCACACTCAGAGGCAGAAAACGCTGCAGAATGGCTGAGAACGCGCGCAGCCCATGGAGCTTATAGCTAAAAGGAATAGGCATAGCCACTTAGCCAGGCCCCAAAAGCGTGATGCTATCCAAGATCCTTTTGGGACACATCGTCTACCGGTTATGCTTCCTGTGAAACTAACGTTTCCGTGCTAGTAGTGGTTGCTGCTCTTTCGGTGCATGCATCCTAACGTTGTTGGCCGGAAAAAGTCTATTTTAAATCTTAAACTCGTAGTGGTTCGACAGATTAAACCCTCAAGTCGAAATCCCTGTCATTTGTACTCTGAACTTACGAATCCTGGTCTAAAACGGACCCTGGACATGTTTGGCACTCCGGGAATGTGACGACCCCAACCGGGATTAGAGGCTACCCTCACTGACATGTAGAGACCCCACTGGTAAGACTGTTTTTCCCAATCTTTTCTACTCTCTCAGCTTATTCTCCGTCCTCTGCCACATGGTATTCTGGCCAGCGGAAGGTGTACGTAGAGGCCCAGGAGCACAACGCCGGCGGGGAGACCACTGGAGTGCGCGCTCTGTCGCGCACTGGCCGTGCAGCAGTCGGCGACCGACCGGTTCTGGACAAACTCGCTGACAAGAGGAGCTCGCGACGGAACGTAGAGGCGGAGGGCGAGCTCTGCCGCGTGGTGGCCGTGCATGCGGTCGGCGACCATGCCGTTCTAGACAAACTCGTTGACCATGCTGAATGTCTTGTGCTTTACTGGTCCGCTAAACTTTGTTGTGTACATGGAGACGAAATTTTATGGGTCGGTTCTATTTCCGTGAGCAAGATGACAGTGCCGGTGGCCATCTCCACTAACGATGGATGGGGTTGAGACCTCGGGCCAGGTGCACGGCGCCGCGTCTCATGGGGAAGAAACGCTGGCGTCCGCCGTGGTGACTAGGTACAAGGACCTATGGGTTGTACGAGATCGCTGCTGAGACGAGTCCGTCAGGAAGATTGGGGAAGAAGATGACATGTGGGCCAATTTAGTCATTGAGAATAGCAATTTATAATTTTATTTTATTTTCTTTGAAAAACAGGACCAGGGTTTGATTTAGACCGGGATTAGTAAGTTCAGGGTACAAACGACAGGGATTTCGACTTAAGGGTTTGATCCGCCGGACAGCTACTAGTTCAAGGTTTAAAATAGACATTTTCCTTGTTGGCCTGTGTTTGGCTGCATACCCTGCTGAAGTGGTGTGTGTGATCCATAGTAAGTACACTCGCTACCAAATTTTTGGGTTCTTACTTTCTGCTTCTAAAGGCTCGAATGCGTGTTGCATGCCAAGAGTAAGCAAGTCGCTGGCTCTTTGTCTAAAGAATCCAGTGTGCCGGATATGATAATAAATGGGATAATGAAACCAGTTGGTTTAGTAATCAACTTTTCCTCTGATTAGAATTAGATTGCTTTGCTCTTAGATTGCGTGGTCCCTGGATGGGACTACCCACTACACCTACCTAGCTAGTCACATGCACCAGAGGTTTAGACCAATAGGACAGTTTGGCATCACAAATCAGTCGTTAGTGACAGCATAAAACAACAAATCATTCCTCCCTGATAAAAAATCGTCATTGGCGGGCCCAAGCAGCGTAAACATAAACAAAACACACGGGAGGTAGTCCAATAAGGTTCAATTATGGACAGTTGGACACATGATATGCTTGGCGGGTCTATTTTGGCGGTCACCCGCGCAATAAGAAAGTGTAGTCACTTTACAAGCACTGAAAGATAAAACCGAAACCCTAACCTCCTTTGTATCAATAGTTGTGGTATCCCCTGCTCTGCACTCAAAGATAAGATTTTGCACTTTTTGAGCGAGGCCCAATTGCACCCTTCAAATTGAGCGAGATAGGCCGACTTGGATGAGTAGTCCCCCCTCCCCCCCCCCCACCCCTCCACACATACACGCGCCGTCACGCGTGTCGAGGCTCCAAGAGTTGTCATTAGGCATGTTGTTTACGAGATGGACGACATTCACCAAAGTCCAAAGGGACAAGAACCCAATGAGGTGTTGAAGCGAGAGTGCTCTTGGAGTGTCAATCTTATATACCCGCTCACCGTTCGAGAGTGCCATGTGAACATTGTCATTCTTTGCTTTTGACCTAGAGAATAATTATGGATCGATGTCCTTCGGCTTTCTTCCGCCAAGCCAAGGTGCATGCCAAAACTTAACCGTATTTCCGTCACAAGTAGTGATCTTGGTGTCCACGTAGAAAATGTCGAGATCTTTGTCAGAGCAGGGATTCCCCAACACGATCAATGCCCGCTCTGGGTCCTTCCACTCATGCCAAAGCCACCTCAGCCGCAAGGCATGCAAGATTTTGTCCAGTTTTAGGACTTTGAAGCCGCTAATGGCATCGGGCCGCAAATAGGCTATCATCTTACTTTGCATTTTCCACCAGAGACGAAGTCCTCGTCGGCCCAAAGGAAAGCTCTTCTACTTTTCCCGATGGTGAGGAGCACCTCCTTGACAAGGACACAAATGGTGGTGTTTTCACTACACCTCCGGCAAGCTTGCTTGTGATCTTGTGAGGAATGGTCTAAAAATCGTGCGACGTGGCAGATGCACGAACAAAGGTAACCCAAGATATCGTGGTGGGAAAGAGAACCGCTTCGCGGGAAGTCACATAGGATGTCATCGAGATTAATATCGGCACACCTAGGGACAACCAAACTTTTATGCTTATGTTTTTTTAATGCAGGCAAAAGCTTTGCATCCAATAGTTAAGAAGTTTGAGCGTGAAGAACTTCTCCGCTTGTGTTTGAAGTTTGAGCGATATAACATGGCTTGGTCGACACCTAGACATAGCTAGGGAGTGTATTTGTGAAGCTTAATAGTCTTGGATGCGTATATACGTGCTACTATATAACGTGCCTTCCCAAGTGGAGCGAAGTTACCCACGATCAAAATGCACCGGCCAGTGTATACAGCTCCATATATACGGGGTGGAGGAAAGAAACCACCCCAGTTTCTTCAGGACACGAGAAGAAAATTACAAAAACATACGTCATTTGGGGTAGGCGTCGCGGGTCGGTGCCATTCTTGGAAATTTTTGCATGTCAGTACCATCTCTGCGACTAACGATAACAGATTGCACTGATTTCTGTCTAACTGTATTTTAACAGCAGAACTGACGGATGAAACCCACCTGTCAGGACTGACTAGGCAGCTTACGTGGAGGTGAGCGGACATGGCCGTGTGGCCCACCTGTCAGCACTCATTTTTTCCCTTCTAAAAAATCATGGCACCATAAGTCTTACGAGGATGTAAAATATAAGAATTTGTAGTAATAAATGTTTGATAAAAAGTTATGGTTAATTTAGTGGGTTGTGTGGGATACAATTTTGCGTGAATTATTTTATAAAATATAATGTATAGTGTGCCTGTACGCAGTATACTATTGTATTTTATTCAATTTTGTGTGAATTATTTTATGTATAATATGTAAAATAGCTCCAGGTCGTGGTGTATACTATATTATATTATTTACATTTTTTCTGCCATCGTACATATAAAATAGCTACGTGGTATTTATTTCCTGTACTATAGTATAAATACTATAAAATAGCTCATATGCTCTTGGTATTATTGAAAAAATAGAAAAAAATAGAAAAAAAACAAAAATTTCCGGGAAAAAATCACAGGAAAGCATGAGTATGTTTTTTTGCACTCGTGTGAATTTTCGTAATGAAATAACAATGTGGTTGCCCTGTGCAAAAAAGACAAAATCACATATCTGAAATTCAAATTTTTGGATGTCAATTATGTCAGAAATTTGTCTTTTTTTGCCCAGGGCGGTCACAATGTTATTTCTTTCCGAAAAGTTACACGGGTGTGCGAAACATACTCATGTTTGCCTTTGTTTTTTTTGAAATTTTTTGAAAAGTTTTTCTATTTTTTTATTTTCCCGAAACTAAAGGGAGCATATGAGCCCGGACTCCAATGTGAATTTCCGTATGTATATTATGTGTAGAATACTATAGTATAGTACATATAAAAAAAATGTATATGAACATTGTCCATAGTATACTATTTTTTTTGCATGGTTTGTACATAGTATACTAGAATATTTCATACGTAGCATATAAAGACGTTGTACATACTATGAAGATACGTTATAAATTACAACATTTATACGTATAACACAAGGACGTGTAGAATATTTTAATATACTATCTGATGAGGACATCCCAAATTCTTCTACACTTGCTCCTATTGAAGATGTTGATGTTCAAGACAAACATAATGAAGTGAGAATTGGACCTATGATAAGATCAAGAACTAAACTATTAGAGCAGCAGGTGAACTCACTCTTGTTAGATTATGATGTCTGTTATTCACAGAATTTTATACTACCTAAATCTCTGCATTTATGCATGATTCAGGTTATTGATAACACAACCATTATTGGAGGAGAAGATCATGGAAGCACAAGGGAGAAGGAGGCAGAATATTGAGAAGAAGGAATTGAGAGCATCAAGGACATGTCCTTGCTTGTTTCAGCCCAATACATAATGTGCTGCGTTTAGGAGGTTGTGGGAGCACCAAGGACATGTCCTAGGTAGTCCCACACGAATTAGAATAAGGACATGTGTGTCCATTGGCCGCACCCCCTCATATGGGTCGGTTTGTATCAATTGGTCGAGTCCAACTTTAAGTCATTGAGTCGTAGTCGGTTTGGGCTAGGTGTGCTTGCGCAATTGGCATTCTGGCCGCACCCCTTCCCCTCATATATACCTTGCACCTGCGAGTGCAAAGTTTAGACTACGTATAAGATAAACCCTAAACTCCATTGCTGATTGCTTGAAGCATTCATCTGGAATTAATACTATTACAAGTTTTGCGTCCTATCTGTTGTTCTACTGGGAATTAGTTGATACAGGACCACTAGTATTCGGTGGCTACTCGTGCAAGTATGTGGATTTGCGAATATCCAAGGGATTGGTTGTTGCTACAATTGACATCAAGAATTAGCCGGAGAGTTCGTGGAGAGACAAGTTATCCCCTATTCAATCAGTGAGTTCATCGAGAAGATCGGACATCCCCTTATCATCTTGGTATCAGATTACTGGGTTTACTCTGTGAGCTGTTTCTATTCCATTGGATTCGAGTGTTTTATTTTTCCTATACAGAAAAAGCCACAAAAAATATGTCTAGTTCGTGCCATAGCCTTAGATCATCACCTTTGTCGAGTTTTAGTTGTTGTTTGTGTTTGATTTCGTGTTCCTTTTTCTCTTTTGAGTCTTTTAGTTTTCGGTCTAGGGTTAGGGTTCTAGTGCTCATCGTGTTTTGTTTTTGAGTCCACAAAAAATCTCACAAAAAGTCCAATCCGAGTGGTGTTTTTCCTTGTCCAATTCGAGTTGTAGAGGATTGTCCTGCCGCGGTACAAGAACTACCAAATTCTCTGCCGTCGGTTCCTACTCCCTCGCGGATTCCTATACTGCGCGCGCTCGGGTTGATCCAATTGTTGCCGCATGCGTTTTCCACTTCGAGTAGGAATCGAACTCCTGTCGTGCTATAAGTTGGAGCGAGTTGCTGTCGTGCGCGCGCTGCCGTGGAACAAGAATCCACCAAAACCGCTGCCGCGCCCAACTGATCGCTGCGGTGCTACGCTCTACCGTGGTACCAATTCGGCGCAAAATGCTGCCGCGCGTTACGCCCTGCCGTGAGCTGCACCACTTGCTGTGTGTTGTTCTGCCGCGACACAAAAACAGCGAAAACGCTGTCGCGCCCTTCGCTCACATACCTCACACGTTGCGCTCTACCGGGCACACTTTTCGCGCAGTTTTGCTTCCGTCCCGGCACAAAACGTGTTGTTTCTCTACCGTGTTCTTAGACAATTTTAGTGTGTTTTCTTTTTGTGTTTCTTTGCAAATTTCTTAGGAATTCCAGTCTAAACTTTGTGAGACCTAGACACAACCATTCTACAGCAATCAAATAGGTACCTTTCCCACAAGACTAGCTATTTCCTTTGCTCATTACAGGCTGCTCATTTTCATATGTTTGTGTCACATTGTTATATCTGCGTTTATTATTGCTCCTTAGCTGTTATTTGGCCGTTGAAAAGTAAAAATAAAAAGAGAAAAACAGAAAATAGAAAACGAGAAAAACAAAAGAGACCGAGAGATATATTGCTATATTTTTTGTTTGGAGCTGTTTCATCATTATTACATTGACACTACGACATTGAGCAATCTTGTGCCTGTTTTATCATTGAGCTTGGCTAGTGTCTTTCTAGTGCATTGCAATATTTTCATCCATATAATTGCATTGCCACATTTGTCTCCACATTGGGTTGTGTTTTTCTAGGTGCAATTTTTATATCATCACAAACAACAAATAAGACTTGTTCATTGGTGTCGTTAGGTATCCATACCAAGCCCCATTATATATATCTTGTTTTGCCTTGTGAGAGCTAAAATCGCTGGGTATTCTATTGTTCACACCAAGTCATGGTAGTGTTGTTTGCTTGTGGTAAGGTTTTGCTATTCACTTTGGAACGGTAAGATACACCATTATTTATTGTTTTTGAGTGAGTTGTGAGAGAGCACCACATCCCATATTATTTTATTTCACTAACACATTAATCCATGGAGTCTACTGCTAGTGATAATGTGCAACGTTATAAAATTGCTGGGAAGGCTGCCGAGGCATCTACTAAGAAGAATGTTGATGATTTGCTCACATGGGGAGAATTTACAAAATTTAGAGATGTGGTGGCAAATAGAATTGAACAAAGAATTGATGCTTATGATAGCACATTGAGAAATGATTTGCAAGAGAAGGATCTGAAAATTGCACAAACTGCTGCTCAAGATTCTGTTGAGGTTATGCAAGAGTCTATCGCTAATTTGACTAGGCAGATTGCTCATTTGTCTACTCAATTACAACAAAGGGCTCCTCAATTACATGATGATGAAGATTGGGAACCTGGACGAGGTCATGCTCATCATGGCCATGGGGTTTTTGCTGCAAGGAGGGTACAAGCTCATGAAAATAATAGAGAAGATGATGGTTTGGGCAAGCCAAAATTTTCTATTCCTCCTTTCACCTTTGATCATGATGATGTAGAAGAGTATTTGATGTGGGGGCTGAAAATTGAGAAGCTATGGAGATTGCATGACTACAATGAAGATAGAAAGATTAAATTGGCTTCTTCTAGGTTTGATGGCTATGCTCTTTTGTGGTGGGACAATATTACACAATTGAGGGCAGAAAATGAAGAACCAGAAATTGTTTTATGGGCTACTATGAAGCAACTCATGAGGGACAGATTTGTGCCTAAAAAATATATTAGAACTTTGTATGATAAATTGCAGCAATTGAAGCAAGACACACTATCAGTGGATGCATATTATAGAGAGATGGAGTTGATACTTCAAAGGGCTCGAGTTAGAGAGGAACCAGAACATAGTGTGCAACATTTTCTCTTAGGTTTGCAATTTAAAATCAGAAGAATTGTGAGGCATCTCCAACATAGTGATATGAATGAATTGTTACATCATGCAAGAGAGGCAGAATCACAGTTGGCTGAGGAGGCAAGGCTGAGTGCTAGGAGGGTTTTTACACATCGAAATTATGGGTTTTCTTCATCTACACCACAACCAGCCCCAACTCGTGGTGTTACTACTTCCAAACCTGAGAGCACCCCTTCTACTTCAAGAAAGCAAGTGCAACCAACAGCTAGTTCTAGTGGATTCACAATATCTACAGCAAGAAACAAAGATATGAGCTACCATACATGTGGAGAAAAAGGCCACTTTAAGAGAGAATGTCCCAATAAGAAAATTATGCTTGTTAATGAGGAAAATGAATATGAAACATGTGAATGACGTTGATCCTAATGAGGAGGATGGTTGTGATGGGCAAGGAGGTCCACTTGATGCTTATGCTTCACATTACCCCACTATTGTTTGCACACAAAATGTTGCTTCCTTGAGTGTTATCTCTTCTCCTGAAAATCAGAGGTTTAATCTCTTTCAAACCAAAGAAATTGTATTCCCTCAAATGTCTTGCAAAGTTATTATTGATGGAGGGAGTTACAGAAATCTAGATCGTAAAGAGATATGTGTGAAGCTGAAATTGAAGTATATTCCACACCCTCATCCTTATTACATACAGTGGTTGAGTGATAAAGGAGAGATGAAGGTGAGATCCATGGTGAGAGTGGAGTTCCAAATTGAGCCATATTCTAATACTGTTGAATGTGATGTTGTGCCCATGTCTGTTTGTCACATGTTGCTTGGAATACCATGGCAGTTTGACAGGAATGTTACACATAATGGGAGAGTTAATACATACCAGTTGAATTGGCATGGGAAGGATATTATTTTGAGATCTATGACACCACAACAAATTGTAAATGAGTCTCGTAAAAAAACTGAAGTAAATTTAGAGAAGGAAAGTGAGAGAGTGAAAAAACAAGAGAGTACTCCTTCTATGAGTGATAGTAGTAAAAACAAGCTGAGTGGTAAAAACAAATGCGAGGGAGTGAGCCTATTGTGTATGTTAGCCACCAAAGAGGACTTGAGAGAATTTAGTGAGGATCCTAGTTTGCTTCCTATAGTGCTTATGCACAAGGGAGAAATTTTGGTTTCTAACGACATGACCCCTATTCCTATTGGTGTTTCTAATGTATTGCATGAGTTTGATTATGTGTTTCCAGAAGAGGTACCAGCAGGGATGCCACCATTGCGTGGCATTGAGCATCAAATTGATTTGATTCCTAGAGCTACATTACCAAACCGAGTCCCTTACAAGACCAATCCCCAAGAGACAAAAAAATTCAGAAACAAGTACAAGAGCTTCTTGATAAAGGGTATATTCGAATTAGCTTATCTCCATGTGTTGTTCCTGTTATTTTAGTTCCTAAGAAAGATGGTATTTGGCGCATGTGTGTAGATTGTAGAGCTATTAACAACATCACTAATCGTTATCGTCATCCTATACCTCGTTTGGAGGACATGTTAGATGAATTAAGTGGTGCTGCTATTTTTTCTAAAATTGGTCTGCGTAGTGGTTATCATCAAATTAGGATGAAAGAGGGGGATGAATGGAAAACATTCTTTAAAACAAAATTTGCTTTATATGAATGGTTAGTGATGCCTTTTGGTTTAAATAATGCACCTAGTACTTTCATGAGAATTATGAACCATGTTTTGAGAGAATTTATTGGCACGATTGTGGTTGTCTATTTTGATGACATATTAATTTACAATCGCAATGATTATGAACATATTGATCATATTAGACAAGTTTTGCATGTGCTCCGTGAAAACAAACTTTATGGTAATCTTGCTAAATGCACATTTTGCAAAGATAAGGTCATATTTCTGGGATATGTTGTTTCTAAGAATGGCATTGAAGTAGATGAATCTAAAATTGAAGTTATAAAAAATTGGCCTATTTCTATTAATGATAGTCAAGTGAGAAGTTTTAATGGATTGGCTGGTTTCTATAGAAGATTTTTCAATGATTTTAGCACACTTGCTGCACCTTTAAATGATCTAACTAAAAAGGGTGTTGATTTCGAATGGGGGATTGAACAAGATATTGCATTTGATGAAATTAAAAACAAGTTGATTTTGGCCCTATTGATTATTCTTCTTAATTTTAATAAACAATTCGAAATAGAATGTGATGCAAGTGGTATTGGTATTTGTGGAGTGCTTATGCGAGAAATCAAACATGTAGCTTATTTTTCTGAGAAATTGCATGGTGCTCAATTGAACTGTTCTATGTATGATAAAGAGTTGTATGCACTTGTTAGGGTGCTTGAAGTGTGGAAACATTACTTGTGGCCTAAAGAATTTATAATACACTATGATCATGAAGCTTTGAAATTTTTAAAGAGACAATCTAGCCTTAATAAACGTCATTCTAAGTGGGTTGAATTTATTGAATCGTTCCCATATATCATTAAATACAAGAAAAGCCAAGATAATGTTGTTGCTGATGCTCTCTCTAGGAAAAGTATGCTTTTAACTCAATTGGATGTGAAAATTCCTAGTTTGGAGAGTGTGAAAGATTTGTATGCTCAAGATCTTGATTGTAAACATGCTTATGCGAATTGTAATAATGTGAAAGCATGAGATAAATTTCATTTGCATGATGAATATTTGTTTAGAGCTAACAAATTATGTGAACCCGAGTCGTCCTTGCGTTTGTTATTGTTGCATGAATCACACATTGGTGGTTTGATGGGACACTTTGGGAGAGAGAAGACACTGCTCATGTTGGCTGTCCACTTTTATTGGCCACGAATGAGAATAGATGTGGAGATATTTGTGAGACGTTGCATCACTTGCAACAAGACTAGGTCTAAACTGAAACCTCATGGTTTATATACTACTGTTCCTGCACCTACTACACCTTGGGAAGACATTAGTATGGATTTTGTGTTAGGATTGCCAAGGACTAAAAGAGGACATGATTCTATATTGGTGGTCGCGGATAGATTCTCTAAAATGTCACATTTTATTGCATGCCACAAGAGCGACGATGCGTCGCAAATTGCTAATTTGTTTTTCAGGGACATAGTGAGATTGTATGGAGTACCCAAGACTATTGTTTCTGATCGTGATGTCAAGTTTATGAGCTATTTCTGGAAGACACTATAGGGAAAGCTGGGGACAAAGTTGTTGTTTTCTACTACTTGTCACCCTAAACTGATGGACAAACGGAGGTGGTAAATCACACATTATCCACATTGTTGCGAGCCATGATTAAAAAGAACATGCGAGAGTGGGAGGAGTGTTTGTCACATGTTGAGTTTGCATACAACATGGCTGTACATTCTACTACTCAGTTATGCCCGTTTGAGGTGGTGTATGGTTTCAAGACCATAACACCACTTGATTTGCTGCCACTTTCTATACAAGAGAGAGTCAATATGGAGGCTTCAAAACGTGCTGATTCTGTTAGGAAGATCCATGAGAAGACTAAGCAAACAATTGAGAAGACAGGAAGACATGTAGCCGAGAGAGTTAACAAGAAGAGGAAGGAAGTACTATTTCGGCCAGGTGATTTAGTGTGGGTACAGTTTCGCAAGGACAGATTTCCCATATTGCGCAAGTCCAAGTTGATGCCACGAGGTGCTGGTCAATATAAAGTGCTTCAGAAGAGAAATGATAATGACTACAAGATTGATCTTCCTAGTGATGAGTTTGGTGTGAGTAATTCTTTCAACGCTGCTGATCTATCACCATACCATGGAGAGGACCTTGATGCGTCGAGGTCGACGCCTTTTCAAGGGGGGAGGATGACGAGGACATCCCTAATTCTTCTACACTTGCTCCTATTGAAGATGTTGTTGTTCAAGACAAACCTAATGAAGTGAGGATGGGACCAATGACAAGATAAAAAACTAGACTATTAGAGCAGCAGGTGAACTCACTCTTGTTAGATTATGATGTTTATTATTCATAGAATTTTATACTACCTAAATCCCTGCATTTATGTATGATTCAGGTCATTGATAACACAACCATTATTGGAGGAGAGGAGCATGGAACAATGGTGCCACACATGGGAGAACACATGGAGGGAGAAGATCATGGAAGCACAAGGGAGAAGAAGGAGGCAGAATATTGAGAAGAGGGAATTGAGAGCATCAAGGACATGTCCTTGCTTGTTTCAGCCCAATACATAATGTGCTGGTTTAGGAGGTTGTGGGAGCACCAAGGACATGTCCTAGGTAGTCCCACACGAATTAGAATAAGGACATGCGTGTTTATTGGCCGCACCCCCTCATATGGGTCGGTTTGTATCAATTGGTCGAGTCCAACTTTAAGTCGTTGAGTCCTAATCGGTTTGGGCCAGGTGTGCTTGCGCAATTGTCATTGTGGCCGCACCCTTTCCCCTCATATATACCTTGCATTTGCGAGTGCAAAGGTTAGACTACGTATAAGATAAACCCTAAACTCCATTGATGATTGCTTGAAGCATTCATCTGGAATTAATACCATTGCAAGTTTTGCGTGGTATGTGTTGTTCCACTGGTAATTAGGATACAAGACCACTAGTAGTCGGTGGCTACTCGTGCAAGTGTGTGGATTTGCGAATATCCAAGGGATTGGTTGTTGCTGCAATTGACATCAGGAATTAGCCGGAGAGTTCGTGGAGAGACACAAGTTATCCCCTATCAAATCAGTGAGTTCATCGAGAAGATCAGACATCCCCTTATCACTATCATATAACGCCGACAGGTGGACATATAGAATATTGCATGGGACGCATAGAATTATTTCGTCCATAACTGACAGGTGGGCCCCACGGCCACATCAGCTCACACGTGGTCTAGCTAGGCCTGATAGCTGGGTTTCATCCGTCAGTTCTGCTGTAAAAATACAGCTAGCTAGAATTCCGTGCAATCTGTTATCGTTAGTCTTAGAGATGGTACTAACATGCAAAATTTCCCAAGAATGACACTGACCCATCACACCTGCCCCGAATGACGTATGTTTTTGTAATTTACTCGGCCAGGAGCCTGTGATTTTGCACATGGAAAAAAATTACGAAGCTCGCGTTTCTGAAATAATAAGGGCATCCATTCTACAGAAGTTCTCTGCTACTAGAGCAATATGACAATATGAAACTGAGAGACGTCAGGTTCTGGCCACCGTCCATGAAAAAGATAATACTAGTGGCACTACGGACTAATGATGACTAGCGAGCATTAGAGAGCTCACCGGCCTGTCAGTGAGCATCATGACCACAATAATTTTACAGGTACGTACGCACGGTCTGCAAACGCAGGCAATGCAAAAGTCGGCGGTCAAGAGTCAGTCAATCCTGTGAGCCAGCGATGATGTCTGATCAGCTTCCTTTCCCTGATCTCCACAGCACAGCTGCGACCGTCCACGGCCACATGCATGTACTCGTACTACTTACAGTGTCCACCTGACAAATCTTTAACTTGTAGAGCCAGCCAGAGCTAGCTGCCGCGCTGCGTCTGTTGATGAGTGTGCTCTAATTAAACCGCTTGTGCTTGGCGGTGCAGGATTCCAAACTTGTTCTTGGTGCAAAAGCCTCCCTGAGCACAGGCTGCAAGTGCAAGGACGCACAAGCATGCACGCATGCATGCGAGTGGACTCCAGTACTGGTCCAGTCCAGGCCAGGCCACCAGCAACGCCTTTTCGGGAAAGATACGTACTATGCCGATCTGCTGCCGATGACCTGGCCCAGGGCTTGTGTTGCCGTCGTCAGGGAATCCTATGCCCATTGCCCAAGCGCTCAAGTGCGGACGTGCCCCGCTGAACCTGGACGGGTCGGGGAAAGCGCCGGATAGACAGACGAGGGACCGGCCACCGGGCCGATAATATAGAGCGGGCCACGGCCGGCGGTATAGATGACACGGAACGTCCGGACAAGTCCTCGCCGCATACTATGCATGCCCGATCCCGATCCTTCTTCTTCTTGAAGCAATGCAAAGCCATCAGTAGAACGAGAGGCAAGTCGACGTCGCGAGCAAGTCACCAACCGCAACCTTAAAAGCGCCCGGGTTTAGGAAAAGACTTTGCAACCAAGTGAGACATGCATGTTGCCGACGCATTATCGATGCTAGTGGTGTGATTTAGCCTTTAGTTATATCTACTAGGAGTATACCATTAATCAATCACGATGACTGTCGTGTCCGACTACGGCAGTTACGTACGAGTTTCTTAATTAGGATAGGATGGTTGCGGGCTAAAGGTGGCCGGAGTGGACGCTCGGTTGCTCATACGGGGAGCAATGGGTTGAGTTGCTTCGGTCCAACAGATCGATCGCGAGTTGCTTTCGGGTCTAGCTCCCCTGTCAACTTGAGTGTCGCGTAGAGCCAGCAGATCGAGGCGTAGATGCCCGGATGGAGGCGAGATGAAGAGATAGAATTAGGCCGAGGACCAGTATATGGTTAGGTGGCGAGGACGGCGGTTATATCAGCAACCCACCCATACGGTTGAAACTTTAGTTTTGACATGTACTCCCTCCGTTCAACAATATATATGACTTTCACTTGTCTAGGTATAAATGTACATGGACTAAAAGATGTCTAGATACATCCACTAGTGGAAACAGGGCCTTTTGTCCCGGGTCGTAAGGGCCATTTGTCCCGGTTGCGCAACCGGGAAGGGCTAGCCGGGACAAATGGCCCTCCCCATTGGTCCCGGTTGTGCCAGCACCCGGGATGGTAAGGCTGGCCCACGTGGCGACTCTGGGCCAGGGACCGCGAGGGAGTTCGTCCCGGTTCGTTTTAGGGACCGGGATGGATGCCTTCTTAAAAAAAGAATAAAGTCCGCCCATTTTCCCTGCCGCGGCAGGTTTTTTTTTGTTCGTTTTTTTTTCTCCTGCCTCGCAATCGCCAACCGGCCTCCCCTTCCCCAACCGCTCCAGGCCCACGTCTTTAATTAAGCCCACTGACACATTTTTTAGTCAAAAAAGCCCACTGGCCCGCGTCTTTTATTTATGGACAGTCAACGGTTCGAAGGGCCCACTGGCCCGCGTCTGTTATTATGGCCAGTCAACAGGGGCCACTGGCCAGCGGCCTGGTGGCTGGTTCGCCTGGTCCATTAAACTAAGACCGAAGGACGGTCAAAGGGCCGCTGTCCGCCTCGTCTTCCCGCCCCGCCTCGTCTTCCCGCCCCGCCTCGGCTTCCCACGCCCCACTCCCCACGCGCCACGCCTCGGCTCCCCGCATTCATGGCCGCCTGCAACCGCCGCCACGTTCAGGCCGCCGGTTGGCATGCCAGCCCACCCCGGGTCCTTTTTAAAGGCCCCCCGCCGCCCGTACAACCCACCCACCCCGGACGCGTCCCTGGCAAAGCAACCCTAGCCGCCACCATGTCCCGCTGGTTCTCGAACTCCGGCAAGCGCCCAAGGAACGACGACGGAGGCTCGTCGAGCGGCGCAGGCCGCATCCCGCCCCCGCCGGCGGAGGCCTTCGGCTACGGCCCTGGAGGTGTCCGCCTCGGCGGGGTGCCACGCGTCCCCGCGCCACCACCGGCTGCACGCCCGCCGCCCCGCGCCGCGCCCCCGGGCAAGCGGTTCCGCCGGTACGTCCGGGTGGACGAGGCGGAGTGGCACTGGAACAATGCCACTCCGGTGTTCTACAACGACGTGCACCTCCCGGACGGCTGGCACCTGAATCCCCAGCGGATCCCAGTGCCGCCGGCCCCGACCGGCGCGGCGCTGCTCGAGGAGATCGAGCGCCGGCGCGAGCTCCTGCCGGCCCCCGTCCGCAGGGAGCGGATGTACGCGCGCGGCTCCCCCTACTGGGCCGCCTGGCTCGAGCAGGAGCACGAGCAGCGCCGCCGCTCCTTCATCCCCGCCCCCCTCGAGGCCAACGTGGACGACTACCCCCCGCCAGCGCCCGGCCGGGAGAGGGAGCTATGGCTCCTCGTGGACGAGCCGGAGGACTTCTCCGGGGAGCAGGACCCCGAGCTCCGGGCCGAACTGGAGGAGGCCTGCGAGCGCTCCCGCCGCTCCCTCATCGACGACGAGATCCTGCGGTGGAAGCGTGTCGTGGCCGCCGCCGCCGCCGACGCCGCTGCCATGCCACCGCCGCCGCCACCCCCTAACGAGCCTGCCATCCCCTGGTGGCAGGCCATGAACGCCGAGCTGGAGGCGTCCGAGGACATGCCGGAGCCGCAGCCGCTCCCACCAGGCCTGGAGTATGGCATGACCTGGGCCTGGACCGGCGGCGTTTGGGCGCCGGGGTCGCCGGAGCAGGAGGAGGAGCTGCCCCCGCCGCCGCCGCCGCCGTACGCGCCCCCGATGCCCCCCCGGCGAGCCCGGCCCAGCCGCCTGCCCACCTGTGGCAGCCACCCGCCTATGTACACCTCTCCGACGACGAGGACGACTAGGTCGCCGCCGCCCCCCTATTCTATATAGACAACGCCCCTAGCTACCCCCCCAAGAAACGGCCGGCCCGCCTGTGGCCGCGCCGCCGCCCCTTATGCAAGTACGGCCGGCCGCCTGTGGCCGCGCCGCCCCTATGTAAGCAAGGCCCCTGGCCCTATTTTAATATAAGTTGTGTTTCCCTAATCTACTGTGCCCCTAGTCCATCCCCGCCGGCGTTCCGCCGGCGAATCTGTCCACTCGTTCCCGCCGCCGGCAGGGCTTCGCCCAGCCATATCCACTCGTGCCCGCCCCTGGGGTGTCCGCTCGGCCTGGAGAGAGGGCCGCGCTTTTTTATACACTTGGGCCTTTAGTCCCGGCCCGTGCCACCAACCGGGACTAGAGCCCCTTTGGTCCCGGTTGGTACCACGGCCCGGGACCAAAAACAAATTTCGAATTTCGGTGGCACCTCTGCGCGCCCAAAATTTTTTAGCGCCAAAATTTGAAAAGTGTTAAGTTTGCACATTAACAACTTTTATATACTTCCAAATTTGACAAAAATTCCAACATGAAAAATGCTAGAATTTGCAAAACTAATTTAAATCCAATTTTCGTTTAACTAAATAATTATTCTAACTATTGAAACTATTAATTATTTTTTCATTTGTATATAATTTGAATATAAATTATGGAAATTATGGATGTAGCCTATTTCTTGAGCAGCTGCACAGAAGTGCTTAGAATCCACAAACTCCGGCTCTGTGTCATACAAATTTCTGGAAATTTCCACCCATACACTTTTTGGAGCTAGGGCCTCATTTTCATAGTAGAAGTAGGGTGGCTTGTTCATCCTCTAGAGTCGATGTCAGTCCTGGCTGCTTGTCCATCCTCTACAGTCTGCTCTGCTCTGCTCTACTGCTCCTTGCGGCTCAGGTTGGTAACGGTCCATGTTTGCGTATGCTTTGTGAACTTATGGTTTGATTTGAGAATTTCAAAACTTTGATTTGATAATCTTTTGGCCGGAAGCACCTAGCAATATCTTTTAAACCTTGTTTCTCTCCCTATGCTATTTGTACTTCTCATCGGCTCTAATGTTTCTCTACCTGATTCTACTTCTCCTCTGCCTAGTTTACAGATGTTTGCTCTTTTCTGTAGATGTTTCTACACTGTAAAATGGGCATGTCCCAGTAGTGGTGATCAGCGCCTTGTCTGCATGTTTCGCAGGACATGTCCATTTTACAGTGTAGAAACATCTACAGAAAAGAGCAAACATCTGTAAACTAGGCAGAGGAGAAGTAGAATCAGGTAGAGAAACATTACAGCCGATGAGAAGTACAAATAGCATATGGAGAGAAACAAGGTTTAAAAGATATTGCTAGGTGCTTCCGGCCAAAAGATTATCAAATCAAAGTTTTGAAATTCTCAAATCAAACCATAAGTTCACAAAGCATACGCAAACATGGACCGTTACCAACCTGAGCCGCAACGAGCAGTAGAGCAGAGCAGAGCAGACTCTAGAGGATGAACAAGCAGCCAGGACTGACGTTGACAGATATATATCCGAGCGGTGGACAGTCCCTGGCCAAGCAGAAGCAACTGCATCCCCTATCGATGTAAAGCAGTCAGTCAAAACTTTTTTGGGTTGTTTATGGTGATTAACTCCAATGAATAACAATAGAGGCCTGCCATAATCACTTGTTCTATACCGTGTGTCAACACATACTACATCTCGAAAGTAGTTATAATCCTGCAATATCTGTCTCGGCAATCTCAATTAAAGTGCCAGTTTGTGTCTGATCCCACCAACCCCTCAAAATCCTCCTATTAACTTCACCTATCTCAACTGAAATCACTGTCTTCATGTGGATGCCAAGCCTGTGCAAAGCTATCTCTCCTCCTCCAATACCGGAGAATAAGGACACCACATTAACACCATTGGGAAACATGTTCTTCAACACCGACAAGTGGCAACCCACAGTATCAATTTGGAATGAATTGCATTCCGTGTACGCTATCATTAGTGAGAGACTTCACGTCGGCAATCTCAATTAAAGTGCCAGTTTGTGTCTGATCCCACCAACTCCTCAAAATCCTCCTATTAACTTCACCTATCTCAACTGAAATCACTGTCTTCATGTGGATGCCAAGCCTGTGCAAAGCTATCTCTCCTCCTCCAATACCGGAGAATAAGGACACCACATTAACACCATTGGGAAACATGTTCTTCAACACCGACAAGTGGCAACCCACAGTATCAATTTGGAATGAATTGCATTCCGTGTACGCTATCATTAGTGAGAGACTTCACGTCGGCAATCTCAATTAAAGTGCCAGTTTGTGTCTGATCCCACCAACTCCTCAAAATCCTCCTATTAACTTCACCTATCTCAACTGAAATCACTGTCTTCATGTGGATGCCAAGCCTGTGCAAAGCTATCTCTCCTCCTCCAATACCGGAGAATAAGGACACCACATTAACACCATTGGGAAACATGTTCTTCAACACCGATCAATACAAATTATTGGTCAAACTTGCACCTACTCCATTCATAATCACATAATATGTATAAATATCATTTTGGTTAACAAAATCTCGTTCATACTACGTTATAAGAACTATGATCATGTATTCCACGTTTATTATTACACATCACCAACAACATCCCTATCTAGTCTTCTGAATTTTCTTCGTGTCCCTTGCTTATGATCGCTTCGGCCGTAACCATGGAGCATCTTCATTATTTAACGGGATGGTGGGGTCAGATTTCACTGTGAAGGGTGGAATTTCAACAAACTTATTATAATCTTCTGACATGTCTGTCGTGTCCTCGATTCCCACAATGTTTCTTTTCCCTGAGAGAACTATGTGACGCTTCGGCTCATCGTATGATGAAATTGTTCCCTTATTTTTTCTTTTCTTCGGTCTGGAAGACATGTCCTTCACATAGAAGACCTGAGCCACATCATTGGCTAGAACGAATGGTTCGTCATTGTAACAAATACAGTTGAGATCCACTGTTGTCATTCCATAAAGCGGGTCTACCTTTACCCCTTCTCCATTCAGGTTGACCCATTTGCACTTGAACAAAGGGACCTTAAAAGAAGGTCCATAGTCAAGTTCCCATATCTCCTCTATGTAACCATAGTATGTGTCAGTTTTTCCATTCTCGTTTGTTGTATCAAAGCGGACACCACTGTTTTGGTTGGTGCTCTTCTTATCTTGGGAGCTCGTGTAAAATGTATTTCCATTTATCTCGTACCCTTGAAAACTCCCAATAGTCGAAGATGGTGACCCTGCCAACATGTATAGCTGATCTTCAACAGTGGTGTCATTTATAAGACGTGTTTGCAACCAACTTCCGAAAGTCTCCATGTGTTCACGTTTAATCCATGAGTCATCCTTCCCCGGGTTTGCAGACCGTACAATATTCTTGTGTTCCTCGACATACGTAGCCATGAACATAGAATTTTGTAGAACTGTGTAGTGTGCTTTGGTCAAAGAATGCCCGTCCCTAGGTATCATTGTTTTCTTTCCCAGCGTTCCTTTTCCCCTCAGTCTCCCCTCATGCCGCGATTCAGGAACACCAATTGTCTTAAGGTCAGGAATAAAGTCAACACAGAACCCAATGACCTCCTTTGTTCCATAGCCCTTCGAGATGCTTCCTTCTGGCCTAGCACGGTTATGAACATATTTCTTCAAGACTCCCATGAACCTCTCAAAGGGGAACATATTGTGTAGAAATACCGGACCAAGAATATGAATCTCTTCACATAGGTGAACCAGGAGATGAGTCATAATGTTGAAGAAGGATGGTAGGAACACCAACTCAAAACTAACAAGACACTGGACCACATCCCTCTGTAATCTTGTCAGACTTTCTGGATCGATTACCTTCTGAGATATTGCGTTCATGAATGCACATAGCTTCACAATGGGTACTCGAACATTTTCCGGTAGAAGCCCCCTCAATGCAATCGGAAGCAATTGCGTCATAATCACGTGGCAGTCATGAGACTTCAGGTTTTGGAATTTTTTCTCTGCCATGTTTATTATCCCCTTTATATTCGACGAGAAGCCAGACGGAACCTTGATACTGTAAAGGACTTCAAAGAATATTTCCTTCTCTGCTTTAGTAAGAGCGTAGCTGCTTAAGGAATGGCGCCCTGTATCTGTGTGCTTGTTGCTTGGGTCTTTCATACGTTGCTGGTCCTCCCGTGCTTCAGGCGTATCTTTTGACTTCCCATACACGCCCAGGAAGCATAGCAGATTGACACATAGATTCTTTGTCACGTGCATCACGTCGATCGAAGACCGGACATCTAAAACTTTCCAATAGGGTAGCTCCCAAAATATAGATTTCTTCTTCCACATGGGTGCCCGCTTATCAGGGCCGTACGGAACTGGTTGGCTGCCAGCAGCCTTACCAAAGATTACTTCTAGGTCCTTGACCATATCGAATATATCATTACCACTACGGAGCTCAGGCTTCTTTCGGTTATCTGCCTCACCTCTGAAATGCTTCCCTCCTTTTTTCCTTAAGGGATGCTTGATCGGAAGAAATCTACGATGCCCCAGGTATACAACCTTTTTACATTTATCCAAAAAAACACTGTCAGTCTTATCTAAACAGTGTGTGCATGCATTGTATCCCTTGTTTGTATGACCGGAAATGTTACTAAGAGCTGGCCAATCATTGATGGTCACGAAAAGCAACGCCCGTAGGTCAAATGGCTTTTGTTGGTTCTCATCCCACACACGTACACCTGGTTTGCCCCACAGTTCTAAGAGTTCTTCCACTAATGGCCTTAGATACACATCAATGTCGTTGCCAGGTTGCCTCGGGCCTTGGATGAGAACTGGCATCATAATGAACTTGCGTTTCATGCACAACCAAGGAGGAAGGTTGTACATACATAGAGTTACAGGCCAAGTGCTATGACTGGAGCTCTGCTCCCCAAAAGGATTAAAGCCATCTGTACTTAGACCAAACCATAAGTTTCTCGCCTCTCCTGCAAAGTCTGGAAAGTCTCTCTCGATCTTTCTCCACTGCGATCCATCGGCGGGGTGCCTCAACTTTCCATCTTTCTTACGGTCTTCTTTGTGCCATCGCAACAACCTAGCATGCTCTTTGTTTCTAAACAGACGTTTCAGCCGTGGTATTATAGGAGCATACCACATCACCTTAGCAGGAACCCTCTTACGGGGGGGCTCGCCGTCAACATCACCAGGATCATCTGCTCTGATCTTATACCGCAGTGCAGTGCATATCGGACATTCATCCAAATTCTCGTACTTCTCACCGCGGAAGAGAATGCAGTCATTAATGCATGCATGTATCTTCTGCACATCTAATCCTAGAGGGCAGAGAGCTTTCTTTGCTTCGTACGTACTCTCAGGCAATTCGTTATCCTTTGGAAGTTTTGGCTTCATTAGTTGAAGTAAAGTCTCAAATGCCTTGTCAGTCACACCGTTTTGTGCCTTCCATTTCAGCAACTCCAGTGTGGTACCGAGCTTTGTGCTACCATCTTCGCAATTTGGGTATAACAATTTTTTGTGATCCTGTAACATGTTGTCCAGTTTCAACCTCTCCAATCTATTTTCACAGTCTTCCCTTGCATCAGCAATAACTCGGCCAAGATCATCATCGGGCTCTTCTGATGCCTGTTCTTGATCACCTCCTTCTTCTGCATTCTCTTCCATTGCAGTATCGTCGTATTCAGGGAACAAAGGATCTTCTTCTTCTTCTTCATCGTCTTCCATCACAACCCCTCTTTCTCCATGCTTGGTCCAGCAATTATAGCTGGGCATGAAACCTCTCCGAAGTAGATGGCCGTGAAGGATTCTTTCGGAAGAATGTTCTCTGACGTTCCGACAATCAACACATGGGCAACACATGAAGCCATTATCTTTGTTCGCCTGAGCTACAACAAGAAATGCATTCAGGCCTGCCATATACTCGGAGGTGCGTCGGTCACCGTACATCCATCGCTGCCGTGCATCCATCTGCATCATATAATTAAGTTTATCAAAATACATATTAATACAGAGATAACCACAGTACATCGACAAATAATACTTTTTTATGTATCAGTTACAGATGAAAAAGATAATTTGTTAACCTCGGTCGAAGAAACCATTTTCAGTGAGCTTGTGTGCGTCTCGGGAATTTCGTCGAACACCTCGTGTGCATAGTAAAAAAAAACAGCAACACCACACTCTCTCACACCTCCAAGCAAAAAAAAAAGATGGAAGGAGGGGGGGGGGCTGGGGCAGTATATATAGGGGAAGGGGGCATTGGTCCCGGTTCGTGGACTGAACCGGGACAACAGGTCATGCGCGTGCCACGTGGCCTGTGGCTAGGCATTGGTCCCGGTCCGTGGCACGAGCCGGGACGGATATGCCCCCCACGAACCGGGACCAATGCGCCCAGGCGATTCCTGTTGCCCCGGGCGCACGAACCGGGACCAATGCAGGGCATTTGTCCCGGATTTGGTTGCAACCGGGACAGCTGCCCCCCGGCCCCCTGGACGAGAGGGGTTGTTTCCACTAGTGATCCATATTTGGACAAATAGAAGTCATCGATTATTGAATGGAGGAAGTATGTCTCATCCCTAGGAGAGAAGCCGTGGCGACTTCATCAATCTTTAAGACTCGACCAGCAGTGGTAGAGCTAGGATCGGCACTGAGCGATGGCAAAAAGCCAAAAATCAAAGACATGCATTACGAGTGAGGTCATTAAGGGCTACTTATGGGGTCAAAAGCGCATGTTTGTAGCTAACATCTATGGTGCTTAGGGCTTCTCCAATGTTGACATAAGGATGGGCCATAAGAAGAAAAGTGCCCTTAAGACCGGGCTTTAAACATTGTGACACCCGGCCATAAGCTAAAATCCTTACTACCCGGCCATATGCATACGACCCGGCCACAACCAATTGAATAGAATAAATACACTGTTACTATGCACACTTTGTACTGTTTGCATGCTGGTGCAGGCTAAAATATAGGGCAGCCCTGTTACTCTTCTTCTCTAGGGGGCCCACCTTATGGTCTACAAACTGACTTAAGCATTGGAGGCTTTTCATTTAGCTATAGCAGATGGCTTGTGTCAGATCTTATGGTCGCACGTAACTTTAAGCATTGGAGATGCCCTTATCAAATTTTTGTGTTGTCAGTTGACCACATAAACAAAACACAGCTTCGCCACTCCCGACCAACGGTACGCGTGTGGACATTCATAGGGTGAGTGTAGGTGCATATGTGTGAGCATCAAAGAGGGGAGAATGTAGACCCTTCAAAGCTTCAATGACAATTTAGTGATCTAGTAAAGTCGGGTCATTGGCTAAAAAATAGTTGACTGCATAAAAGTTACTCATTTTCATGGTAGCGGTGGTACTCCTACTACTATAAAGGTACTACTATAGTGGGGGACTAACCAGTGGGAAATTCTATAGTATGAGTGGAAAGGCTTGTTTAATCTTAATGGACCTTTGTTGGACAGGCATGTCTAACCTTAATGGTCTTCTGATGGGCATGTCAAAGCTTTGCTCATGATGAAAAATCTGCAGCCAAAGAAACAAATGTTCTCGCTCAATTTTCTCGTCATTCTCCCCGGCCTTATCATTTTTGGTCACTATCGGCGTCGTCATACGAAACATTGTAGTCTAGTCTGAATGTCTATTACTTGTGCTTTGTTGCAAAATGCAGTACTTATATTTCCTTAGTTACTTGAAAAATTTCAGGATCCAATAGCATTATACGGTAATGTATGAAAATGCATTAAATGCAAAATTTGCAAAGTCTCAGAAAAACTGAATTGTTACTTCTGTTGAATTCAAATTATTTTTATGCCTTATCCTAAATTAATTAAAGCATCAGACTACAACCAATTTTTTTGTTAGTTCTCTCGAATTCGCCATTATTTTTATGCAGAATTGCTTCCGGCGAAACCAGACCTTCGGCCCCGTCCTCTCCCCCGACATGTCCCTCTCCCGCGTCGTTCCTATGGGCGACAGGGGAGGGATCCTCTTACCTGCGCCGCCGGGCTCCCCCTCCCTCCTCCCCGCCACCGGTCATGACCCTCCTCCTCTCCTTCTTGCTCCTCTCGCGCCGGCTGCGGCTTGGGCCGTGGTGGCCACTTGGGGCGGCGGGCTCAACTGGGGGCTCGCCGACGCGGCCAGCGGCGGCTCGATGGTGCCTTCAGCGCGCAAGGTGGCGGCGGCGTCCTGGCGGTGTCTCCCTTGGTGCGGAGCTGCGACTTCTTCCCGAACAACCAATAGGGGCCATAATGGCAGGGCTCCAGTCGGCAGTCATGGCGGTGGTGGTGAGGTTAGCACGGTATGCAGGGGTTGGGTAGCTCCGCCTGTGACCATGGCTAGGGTTTCTCGAACCAGATCTGGGCCCGTCGGGCCTGATCTGGGTTTTACGGGCCTCGACTGGTTTGCGCGTCCAAATGCTCTCTGCAGGGCGACAATGGCGACCTTGACGCTGCAGCGCGACGGGGGAGGGGACTAGTCGGGCTTGATTTGGGCCTGTTGGGCTGATCTGGACCTGGCTGGCCCTGCTGCTGCGTCCGGTCGGCGACCTCCTGAGGCGGTTGAGGATAGATCTCCTCCTATTGGTTGCTGATGTTGCCCGTGGTAGGCCTAGTCCTGTTACCGCCTCAATTTTCCGTCGCGTTGACCCTGCAACTTGTTGGTCTCTCGGCTTGCGGCCTCAGACGCCGGGGCGGTGGTCCTGGAAGGCGGACTGCACGAGCGGCTCTACGGCGGCCCTGGGTCATGTGGATTGCAAGGAGCGGGCAGCGGGGGTTTCTGGAGTTGGTGGCGGCATCTCCGAGATCATGTTGTAGAGACCATTCTCGGGGATTAGTGGGTGGTCCAATTGTGCGGACGCTATGCGAAGGTTTTTCCGAGCGAAAGCTCAGTGCTTCGGCGCCGATAGCGGCGAGGCCTGCGGGTATTGTTACCCTCTTGGAGGCTCTGTTGTGGCTATCTTTGCTACGTTAGGGCTCCGGGTGAAAATCTTGACCATCCCAGTCTCGACGTCGGCAGCGTGATACGTCGTTACCCTCTTGGGGGCGTCGTCGTGGAGCCTCGCCCCTTGGGCCCGTCCCACTGTCTTCAGTGGCAAGTTTGCTTTTCTTATTCGTCCTTTTTTCTATGCGAAGGTTTTTCCGAGCGAAAGCTCAGTGCTTCGGCGCCGATAGCTGTGAGGCCTGCGGGTATTGTTACCCTCTTGGAGGCTCTGTTGTGGCTATCTTTGCTACGTTAGGGCTCCGGGTGAAAATCTTGACCATCCCAGTCTCGACGTCGGCAGCGTGATACGTCGTTACCCTCTTAGGGGCGTCGTCGTGGAGCCTCGCCCCTTGGGCCCGTTGAAAGATCATCGTCCGTTTTGGTAATTATATGACAACATAATTGTTTGATCTAATGTTTGTTCAAATGATGAAAATGCCCAGGTTATTAGGTTCACTATATCTATGGGGCTAATGCTTGATATATTCGAAAAGTGCTAAGAGAAAGGAAGCCAGGCAACCAAAATGTGCAGGGGCGGAAGCTCCGGTGAACCCACCGGAGGCTCCGGTAAATCCACCGGAGGCTCCGGTGAATCCACCGGAGGCTCAGCCCGCTGCTGTCACTCAGCCTGTGCACAAAATAGACTCCGGTGCGCATCCGGTGGTCCCTCCGCTAAAATGCCCTTCTGTTGGAAAGTGGCGGAGGTTCCATCGGAGGCTCCGGTGGACATCCGGTGGCCCCCTGGCCCAAGTGCAAATGGACTCCGGTGAAGGGTCCGGTGGTAGCTCCGCCTGCCACCCCTTCTGTTGGAAAGTGGCGGAGGTTCCACCGGAGCCTCCGGTGCGGGTCCGGTGGGCGTAACCTCCGCTCGATCCACCGGAGCCTCCGACCTCCTCAGCAGCGCGCAAAGGATAAGGCACTGCGCAACTGCGCAGTGCAAAGAAGACCCACCGGAGCCTCCGGTGAAACCACCGGAGCCTCCGGTGCTCTGGACTGCAAACGGCTACTTCGTGGCCAAGAGTATAAATACCCCTTCACCTACCTCATAAATGCTAAGCTTTTCCCACTCTCTCTCCTAGCCATTAATGAAAGCTTCAACCTCTTAGATCTCCCTCTCCGTCCACCCAATCACTCCCAAACTTGGTGGAGAGCTAGAGGAGACCTAGATCCACACTTCCACCAAAGGAATCTCAAATCCATCCACCACAACCTAGTAGATCTAGAATCCTACTCGAGGCCTAGAAACCTTAGTAGATCTCGTGCTTGTAGTTTCCACCTTGTTGCAAGAAGCTACGGATTGCTTGAGAGCCTCCATCCTTGTGGAGTGACCTCAAGCCCTTGTAAAGGTTTGGTCAACACCTTCAAGTCGACCTCATAGTGGAAACGAGCATCTCCCTCACCGGAGAATCTCAAGGAGAACAAGGTGTGCACAACCGTGCTATTGAGGAGCGCCTAGGTGGCTCCCCACCTCTCCAACGTAGACGTACTTCTCTTTGAGAAGGAACTACGGTGAAACATATCCTTGTCTCCTTGTTTACACTTGTTGTTTGCTTTACTACCTTACGCTTTACTTCCGTTGCGCATACTACTCTCTTCACATAGGTTGTTCACTTAGTTGCACATCTAGAGAATCGTATCTTATCTTACTAAGCCCCTTAAAAGGAAAAGAAAAGAAAAATTGGTAGTCAACCTATTCACCCCCCCCTCTAGTTGACCATAGTGCACTTTCAATTGGTATCAGAGCCTCGGCTCTTACTAAGGGCTTAACCGCCTAAGAGTACAATGGTCGATGAAAATACCCCCGGTAGTTCTAGTGCGGAAATCTCCAAGATGTCCGACAGTATATCTAACCTACAAGACTCGGTTGGAATCCTCCAAGCCGAAATGTCTAAGGTTAGCTCTACTGTCAGTACGGAGGTTTCTAGCATCAAGAAAATGATGGAGGTATTGATGGGGAGAACCAAGGAGTCCGAGGAAGCACCTCTCACTACCAACGATGTTAGCTCGGATGAAGAATCCATTCCGGACATTGATGAAATGGAAGCTAACATCGCTTTAGCTAAGGCGAAAGCCAAAGCAAAAGCCGATAAAAAGGCTAAGAGTAGTGGGAACTCCGAGGGCTCCAAGTCTCAATCGGCTAACGGTTCGGGGTCTAACTCTAAAGTTCCACCGCCTCCCAATTACGATTCTATCCACCCTATTGCTACAATACCACACATGGTTAATGTTGGAAATCCTCCCATGCTTAACACTAACGAATTCTCATCATGGAAGTTCGATATGGAGTCTCATATTTCAGGTTGTTGCACCGCTCTATGGAGAAGCGTTGTTCATGGATTCCACCCTCATGATCCAAACAACTTGACCCCAAGAGAGGACGTGGAGTTCCAACTCAACAAGACCGCTATTGTGACTATCCAAAAGGATCTCCCAAGAGAACATCTTGAGCACATTCGCGGCTTGAAGACCGCCAAGGAAGCATGGGATAAACTTGACTCCTTGTTCCAAGGAAATGCTAGCATTCAATCATCAAAATATGATGTTGCTCTCGACAAGTCCGAGAACTTCGTCATGCTTGAAGACGAGAGTCCCGAGGAGCTATATAGAAGAGTTGTCACTCTTGGCAATCAACTAAGAGATTTTGGGAAAGAGGAAATCTCGGATGAATGGATCAAGAGGAAGTTCGTCAAGGCCATAACTCCATTTGAGAAGAACCTCTCCACTAGCATTCGAACAAGATCCGACTACAACTCCCTTAACTCCATTGGAGTGCTAAGTGAGTTCATTGCCATATCCCTATCTCACAAAAGTGCGGATGATGCTCTTGCTCGCTCTAGAGGACATGGAAAGTCTCCCAACCTTGCCTTGAAGTCTAGAGCAATGGCCAAGATTGAAGAAGTTGATGATGATGATGATGATGATGAGGACTATGAGGATACATACAAGGGTGCCCATAAATGTATTGCTCTTGCCATGCAAGGGTATTGGAAGAGATGGGAGGCTCACAAAGCCGGTGCCCCAAGACCTTCAAGGAACAAGATCTTTAGGAAGAAAGGGGAACGGCCAAGGACATGTTATAATTGTGGAAGTGCAAACCACTTCGTCAAGGAGTGTCCCTTTGAGCCAAGAGAAGAGAATGAAGGGAAGCTTGTTCGCAAGGACAAGAACAAAGCTCCACAAAACAAGAACCTCGCTAGAAGGGTTCCAAGGGCTCTATATGTTCAAGAAGGCCCCACATTGGAGACATACTACTCCGGAGATGAAGGAGAAGATGAAGTCGTAGGTGTTGCCCACGTCGCCATAGCTACCACTTCCTCTTCATCGGTCTCTCTATTTGAATCTCCCAATGAGAAGACATCGATCCGACCTACATGTCTCATGGCAAAAGCCACCGCGGTAATAACTTCCACCTCCAAGTCTATTAACACTACCTCTCCCTCATTATTGGATTGTGTTGAAAACATTGGTGAAGATGAGGAGGCCAAGAACCTAGGGTCTTGGTTGAGTAGTCTTGAAGGTGAAACTAAAGAAAAGGTAAAAACTCTCCTAAGGCAACTTGATGATGCCAACTCTCTCATTGATGAGAAAGAGGAAATCATCATGACCTTGGAGAATCATGGTGGTACCAATGAGAATCATGATGGTGAACTAATTAAGGCTCTCGAAAAGGAGAGATCCATGAGAGCCTCTCTTGAAGAAAGACTATCTAGTTTACAAGACTCGTATGCTATTAGTGTTTCTAAGCTTAGGAAAGACAATGAAAAATCTCTTGCCAAACTTAAGAAAGAACATGCCAAATCTCTTGTTTTGCTTAAAGAATTTGAAGAGGAAGAGTTGAAGCTAGGAATAGCTCATGAAAAACTTGACAAGGAACATGACAAACTAAAAGAAGAGTTTAAATCTCTTAAGGAAATTCATGACAAACTTGCCAAGTCTCGAATCAAGCTTCTAGCTCAACAATCAAATAAGCATGTTGCATCTTCATCAAATAGCGTTGTTATTGCACCTACCTCTTCCTCTACGACTAACAATGTAGGGAAGGAAAGAATTCTCAACGATGCAATAAGCTCTCAAGGTGCCAAGAAAGGTAAAGAGGGACTTGGGTTTATTTCCAAGTCAAAGAAGACATCCAAGAATGTCACCACTCCCCCTCAAAATGTTGTTTTTGTAAAAGAGGGTGAGGTGACCAAAGAAAAGGAGACCAACGCCATTATGGGTGGTGATACCTCTAGGGGGAGCATCACTCATAATGATTTCGCCGGAAAATATAATCCATCTTATGTTCTTATGAAATCTAGGGATGGACATGTTTATGCTAAATACGTTGGTACTTCTTATGGTGATGATTATCATTGGACTATTTGGGTTCCTAAGACCCTTGTTACTAACAAAAGAGGACCCATTGAAGGATGGGTACCTAAATCAAGAAATTGATCTCTTGTAGGGAAATGCTTCCGGGTCTAACAAATGGACAGTGGATAGTGGTGCATCCCAACATATGACCGGAAGCCTTGACGCAATAAGCAATCTTGAACCTCCTCTACCTCATCTCAATTGCGTCACTATTGGTGATAAGTCCGAGCTTAAGGTATTGGGACGAGGCAAGGTAGCAATCTCAAATGATTTATCAATTGAGAATGTTCTCCTTGTTGAGTCCCTTGGCTATAATTTGATGTCCGTTCTTCAACTTGCGAATTGTGGTTTCACCTCGTTCTTTAATAAAGAGAGTGTGATTGTCACTTGGGAGACATCTCTTAAAGTAGCCTTTGTTGGGTTTGTCGAGAACGGCATGTATGTAGTGGACTTCTCTAAAGAAGACACGTGTGCCGCGACATGCCTAATGGCTAAAGTTGATGTGGGATGGCTTTGGCATCGCCGACTAGCCCACACCAATATGAGAATGTTGCATGATCTCCAAAGTGGCAATCACGTTCTAGGACTAACCAAAGCTAAATTTGCTAAAGATCGTGTGTGTAGCTCTTGCACCTTTGGGAAGCAACATGGAGAGCAACACCCAACCAAGACATCTATCTCCACTACAAGAATTCTCGAGCTCATTCACTTAGATCTCTTTGGTCCACTATCCTATGATAGTCTCGGAGGAAAGAAGTATTGTTTGGTAATTGTGGATGACTATTCAAGATATTGTTGGGTGTATTTCTTCAAGAGGAAAAGTGAAACTCAAAGTAGAGTCATCGAGTTCATCACTCTAGTTGAGCGCCAACACAATGCTACCATATTGGCTATCCGGAGTGATAATGGCTCGGAGTTCAAGAACTACACCGTTGAGGGTTTTCTTAGTGAAGAGGGCATTGCTCATCAATACTCCACTCCTTATACCCCTCAACAAAATGGTGTTGCGGAGAGAAAGAACCGGACTTTGATGGATGCGGCTAGAACTATGATTGCGGAGTTCTCTTCTCCCTATAACTTTTGGGCCGAAGCCGTCTCCACCGCATGTCACGCCACCAACCGGTTATATCTTCGCAAGATCTTGAACAAGACCCCCTATGAGATTATCACGGGTAAGAAACCGGATGTATCTTACTTCAAGGTCTTCGGTTGCAAGTGCTTCATTCGCAAGAAAGGTAAACGGTTGTCAAAATTTGAGACTAGATCTTATGAGGGCATTTTTGTTGGTTATGCCACAAACGCTCACGCCTATAGAGTCTACAACAAGTCCACCGGACAAGTTGAAGAAGCTATAGACGTGGTGTTTGATGAGGATAATGGCTCCCAAGGGGGGCGTATAGATCATGGTGTTGTAGGAGATGCAATTCCTCCCATCGTCATAAGAAGAATGGGGATTGGTGAAATAATCCCCATTGAGGGACACCGGATGACGGAGGGAGAAGGACTATGCCCCACTCAAGTGGAGCCATTGACTACACCCATTGATGATCAAGCAATCCAACAAGATGCACCAAGCCCTCAAGCTAACGATCAAGGCCAAGCTAATGAACAAGGCCAAGCAACACACCTAAATCATGATCAAGATTCTATTATTGTTGAGAATGCTCAACCTAGTGGTGATTCATCACCCATTATTGATCAAGGGCAAAATGAAGATGGACATGTCTCCGATGAAGAAGGTGATTCTCAATCCATATCCAAGGAATCTTTGGAGGAGATATTGGCTCGAAGAGCAAAGAGAAGGCAAGAGAATCTTGAACGAGCGGGTCATACGGAAGACATGATTCTTGGTCAAGTTCGTGGAAGAGTGGTCACTAGAAGGCAATTGGCGGATTTTAGCAAGGCTCATGCATTTGTCTCCTTCATTGAACCCAAGAAGGTATATGAAGCTCTCGAAGATCAAGATTGGCTTGAAGCCATGCATGATGAACTCAATAACTTCGAGCGCAACAAGGTGTGGAAATTAGTGCCAAGACCCAAGGATTGCAAAAATGTCATTGGTACCAAATGGGTGTTCAAGAACAAGCAAGACAAATATGGTATTGTCATTCGCAACAAGGCAAGATTGGTGGCCCAAGGTTTTTCTCAAGTCGAAGGTATCGATTTCGGTGAAACTTTTGCCCCCGTAGCTCGCCTTGAATCCATTCGTATCTTACTTGCCTATGCATCTCATCATAACTTCAAATTACAACAAATGGATGTCAAAAGTGCTTTTCTTAATGGTCCCATTAATGAGTTAGTATATGTCAAGCAACCTCCGGGTTTCGAGGATCCCAACCACCCCGATCATGTCTATAAACTTGATAAGGCGCTCTATGGACTTAAACAAGCTCCATGTGCGTGGTATGAGCACCTTAAAGAGTTTCTAGTAGATCGCGGGTTTAATGTTGGTTTAATCGATCCTACCCTCTTTACCAAGACGGTTGGAGGTGACTTGTTCATATGCCAACTCTATGTGGATGACATCATTTTTGGGTCTACTAACACCTTGTTCAATGAGGAGTTTTGCAAGCTTATGACCGATAGGTTTGAGATGTCTATGATGGGAGAGTTGGAGTTCTTTCTTGGCTTCGAAGTGAATCAATATTATGAAGGAACCTTCATCAAACAAGCCAAATATACTCAAGACATGCTCAAGAGATTTAATATGAATGATGCCAAACCTATGAAGACCCCTATGTCCACAACCACCGACTTGAAACCCGACCCTAATGGGAAAGAGGTAGATCAAAAGGTATACCGCTCCATGATTGGCTCTTTGCTTTACCTTTGTGCATCTAGACCCGATATCATGTATAGCGTAGGTAAATGTGCAAGGTTTCAAGCCTCTCCGAGGCAAAGTCATTTGGAAGCCGTGAAACGAATCTTTCGATATCTCGTTCATACCCCAAACTTCGGTCTTTGGTACCCCAAGGGTTCAAGCTTTCAGCTCATTGGTTACTCGGATGCGGATTATGCGGGAGAGAAGACGGATAGGAAGTCCACATCCGGGGGTTGCCAATTTCTTGGCCGCTCCTTGGTTTGTTGGTCTTCCAAGAAGCAAAATTGTATTGCTCTCTCCACCACCGAGGCCGAGTATATCTCCGCGGCAAGTTGTTGTGCCCAATTGCTATGGATGAGGCAAACCTTGAAGGATTATGGTATTCATTTTGACAAGGTGCCTCTTCTTTGTGACAATGAGAGTGCTATCAAGATCGCCTACAACCCGGTTCTTCACTCCAAGACGAAGCATATTGAGATTCGTCATCACTTTATTCGGGATCATGTTGAGAAAGGTGATATTGATCTCTCTTATGTCTCCACCACGGATCAACTTGCCGATATTTTCACGAAGGCCCTTGATGAACCAAGATTTCGAGCTTTGAGGAATGAACTAAATGTCATCGATTCCTCCAACTTCACTTGAAACCTTGCATATCTACCCTCATTATACTTGCTATCTAGTCTAGGTGTAGGCATGGATATAGGGGGAGCGCTACTCAACTCATGAGTATGCACTCCTGTTATTATGCGAAAATCAATCAATCATTGCATATCTAGTCAATTTGTGACTCATTGTGCTTAATTGTGAGTAGTAATTTTGGACCCAAGATATATCTTCGCGGTGCCAAGTTACACACTCAAACATGGTGGCCTCGGCCACCAACCCTTGAGGTGTTTTTGATCATTTTCTCACTTTATATCCTCATCTTGACAACTCGTACGGGTTCGGTTTTTCACTTGTTTTATGGTTCTTGCGAACCCCGTCGAGCAATGTCTCTCGTATGACAGTAACGTTTTTCCAACCCAAGCCCCACTTGCCCAAACCGTTGCTCTTATAGTATTGCTCGAGTTTTTCCAATCTCGGCGCGCTGAAATTCATCTGGGCGGAACCTCCGGTGAATCCACCGGAGGCTCCGCCGGGTCTGTCCACCGGAACCTCACCGGAGGCTCCGCTGGGTCCCTGTGGCTCAGCGGGCCAAAACCTAAAGTTTTGGGACAGGGGCGGAGGCTCCGGTGATTCCACCGGAGGCTCCGCTGGCGGGAGCGGAGGCTCCGGTGAAACCACCGGAGGCTCCGCCGGCGGAAAAATCACTGCGGATAAGATTGGGGCGCACGGGGGTAAGTGAGATCCAATCTCATTTTCCCCCCACGCCCCCATCTTCTTCCTCTCAAACCGCCGCCGCCCCCAAGCTCACCGCCGCCGGATTCGGGTGCTCCACCGCGGGGAGACCTCCTCCTTGCCTAGGGACGCCCCGGGAACCTTCCCTCCTCCTTTCTCCACCATGGATGAAGCCGGTATGTGCTCTCTCTCTCTCTCATCTAGTTGATGGATGAGATGCATAGGAGTTCATGTTCTAGCCTTCTAGATTTGTGGTTTTGGAGTTTTAGGAGTGGATTTTCTCAAGTACTCACCCTAGCAACCTAGATAATGCATGTTAGGCTTGAATCGTTGCGGTTCTATGGGAATTGCCCTAACCCTAGATTATTCAACCCTAACACCATGAATATCTTGGTTCTTTGGTTTGTGCGTGCCTTATTTGACTCGAGCTTTACTCGTTCTTCATGCTCTTCTCGATTTTTTTGTTAGATGCTTCTGGCTCCAAAGGGAAAGGACTAAGGTACAAGTCCACGGGCCGCCGCAAGCCACAACCCGTGGATGAAATTCAAGAGGAACTTGACCGTACTCAAGGCAAGCGCAAGAGATTTCCGGCTCCCGAGAAGACCTTGCCAAGGAAGAACACCGCACCAACCGCATCCAAGATGTCCGATGCGACATTTATAAAGGAAAGAAGGGAAAATCCATATGTCATTGCCCGTGACCGCCAAATGACCCAATTCCGGGGCAAGGATCCGCGTTTTCACACCGCCTTCCAAGGACAGATATTCAGGGAGATCTTGATGAGGAAGCCCAAGGAAAATGTTGTTCCCCAACATGCTATAAGTATTGGTCACATGGAACGCAATCACAAGTACTTTGGGGAGGCCCTTGAGATCATTGAGAAGTTTGGTCTCCGTCCCATTATCACCCTTCAACAAGACTTTGATGAAGAGCTCGTCTGTCAGTTCCTTGCCACAGTTCATCTTGGCAATGAGACCAACCGCCACCTCATTTGGATGACCAAGGACAAACAACTTGACATCACTTGGAAGGATGTTGGCACTATTCTTGGTGGCTACCCAGATTTTGGTCCTTTTGCCAACGGAGAAGAATTTGCTAATGGATGGTTTCGAGTTCACTCCGCTCAAGCTAATTCAAAGGATGACCTCACTCCCCTCTATCATTGGAAGAAATATGCCGTGGGTTTCGTCAAGGGTCTCTTTCCCACTTATGACATCATGTTACAGGTCTATAGAGAGACTATCAATCCAAAGGCGGGCAATGTGGATGAGATTCAAGGTTTCATGAAGAACTTGTTGCTTCTTACTCATCAATACCGTATGGATGCCACTCCTCGCAAGCTTGATGTCCTTGACTACATTTGGAACGAGTTGTGGCATGTCATTGCCAACCGAAGGAATGCTTGTTTTGGGCCTTTCATCATGAAGATCATATTGAAGGTGTGGAATGCTAGGTTTCCGGATGATCCTTTGGATGATTCACTTTGGATCTCTCATACGGAAAAGAGGCTTCTCATGAAGAATCACACCGAGCCCGTTGTGCATCCCACTCCAGCTGTTCGCAAGCACAAGGCTAGGCCTCGCATCATTGTGGATGAGGAAGAGGAAGCCGAGGGTCCATCTCAACCCCCTCCCTCTAGCAATGCCTTCAAATGGATGGCTCGGGCTCTCAAGAAAGTATTTTGCTTGAACAAAAAGATTGAGCAACATCAGTGGGAGGCACATTATGATGCGGAACTCAAGGCACGTAAAAAGGCTCAAGCATCTCGTGAACGTCTCCGTGAAGAGGGTCTCTCCATTGAATCCCCGGTTCTTGATAGCATCACAGATTGGGATGCTTGGCAAGCTAAGGACTCCAAGGGCAAGCTCATTGAATGGTCCGAGGAAGAAGGAGACGAAGCCACTAGCTCTCACCGTGTTCCCTCCCCGGCTCCGGAAGCATCTCCCACATCCTCCGAATGATTTGGGGCGTTAGCACTTGGCTCTCCCTCTTTTGGTATCTTGATGCCAAAGGGGGAGAAAGATATATTAGGCAACGGGCATTTGCATGGTCCCTCAAGCTTTCTTTGATTTGCATCTCTCTTTTGCTTGAGGGAGTTTGATTTGAACTATTTGGAACTTCGGTTGTTTATCTTATTCGTATCTATCGTGAACCTCGCTATATTGTGATCATGTGTGAACCTCGTTTCATATTATCTATGTGTTATGTGTGCTATGTGTTATCATTGTCATATTATTAGTTTATATCATGTCTTAGTGATCTCAATATGAAAGGAGCATATCTTTAGGGGGAGCTCCGTTCATATTGAGTCCGTAATCATGCAAATAATTATGTTGTCATCAATTACCAAAAAGGGGGAGATTGAAAGATCATCGTCCGTTTTGGTAATTATATGACAACATAATTGTTTGATCTAATGTTTGTTCAAATGATGAAAATGCCCAGGTTATTAGGTTCACTATATCTATGGGGCTAATGCTTGATATATTCGAAAAGTGCTAAGAGAAAGGAAGCCAGGGAACCAAAATGTGCAGGGGCGGAAGCTCCGGTGAACCCACCGGAGGCTCCGGTAAATCCACCGGAGGCTCCGGTGAATCCACCGGAGGCTCAGCCCGCTGCTGTCACTCAGCCTGTGCACAAAATAGACTCCGGTGCGCATCCGGTGGTCCCTCCGCTAAAATGCCCTTCTGTTGGAAAGTGGCGGAGGTTCCACCGGAGGCTCCGGTGGACATCCGGTGGCCCCCTGGCCCAAGTGCAAATGGACTCCGGTGAAGGGTCCGGTGGTAGCTCCGCCTGCCACCCCTTCTGTTGGAAAGTGGCGGAGGTTCCACCGGAGCCTCCGGTGCGGGTCCGGTGGGCGGAACCTCCGCTCGATCCACCGGAGCCTCCGACCTCCTCAGCAGCGCGCAAAGGATAAGGCACTGCGCAACTGCGCAGTGCAAAGAAGACCCACCGGAGCCTCCGGTGAAACCACCGGAGCCTCCGGTGCTCTGGACTGCAAACGGCTACTTCGTGGCCAAGAGTATAAATACCCCTTCACCTACCTCATAAATGCTAAGCTTTTCCCACTCTCTCTCCTAGCCATTAATGAAAGCTTCAACCTCTTAGATCTCCCTCTCCGTCCACCCAATCACTCCCAAACTTGGTGGAGAGCTAGAGGAGACCTAGATCCACACTTCCACCAAAGGAATCTCAAATCCATCCACCACAACCTAGTAGATCTAGAATCCTACTTGAGGCCTAGAAACCTTAGTAGATCTCGTGCTTGTAGTTTCCACCTTGTTGCAAGAAGCTACGGATTGCTTGAGAGCCTCCATCCTTGTGGAGTGACCTCAAGCCCTTGTAAAGGTTTGGTCAACACCTTCAAGTCGACCTCATAGTGGAAACGAGCATCTCCCTCACCGGAGAAGCTCAAGGAGAACAAGGTGTGCACAACCGTGCTATTGAGGAGCGCCTAGGTGGCTCCCCACCTCTCCAACGTAGACGTACTTCTCTTTGAGAAGGAACTACGGTGAAACATATCCTTGTCTCCTTGTTTACACTTGTTGTTTGCTTTACTACCTTACGCTTTACTTCCGTTGCGCATACTACTCTCTTCACATAGGTTGTTCACTTAGTTGCACATCTAGAGAATCGTATCTTATCTTACTAAGCCCCTTAAAAGGAAAAGAAAAGAAAAATTGGTAGTCAACCTATTCACCCCCCCCTCTAGTTGACCATAGTGCACTTTCACCCGTCCCACTGTCTTCAGTGGCAAGTTTGCTTTTCTTATTCGTCCTTTTTTCTATCTTTCATCTGCTTTATAAGAGATTCCCCTCATCACCTTGTATCGGGCTTACCAAGCGGGCCAATGAGTTAAGACATGGGATTGCTATGTAGTACTGAATTTTCATTTAAAGAACAATACAAATTCAGTAGCAACTAAACAAAACTAAGGTGTTAGATTTAACCTATCCTTTGATCAAGGCATCGACGAAGCAAGAGGATGGGGTTCGACAGCGTCGTCGGTTGATAAGAGTGCAGGCTGGAGGCGATAGCGGCGGATCGGCTGGAGGCGAGGCGGCAGCGCGATTCTCAGGGGTTGGGTCGTCTCTCTCTTTTCCTAAACGACTGAAGGCACTTGCTCATGTTTTTTTGTTGGGTAAATCACGGTAGATGGACGTGTTGGGCCTAATCTTGGACGTCACATCTGAACTGTTGAGCCAAATCATATTAGTCTCTCTCCTAACAGCAGTAAAAGGTACCATAGAATTTTCCCACCCCGAAGATTGTTTACTCCTACGACCTTCACAATTTCATTCTTGCTAAAGTGAATAAGGTCTGTCCCAATGCATAGTTTCTTAGCACGTTACCATATGTGCATTAATAATTTAAGAGACTACTAGTCCAATGCATTGTTTATTAGAGGTTGTCTCTAAATTTAATGATTTGGTGCTCATGCATGGATGTGATTGGACTATTAACCATTTTTACCTATGATAGCGTGCCAATGTTGTATCTTAGCTAAGATACAACTGTTGTAATCTGTTAGATCTAGCTAGTTCTAGATAGTTATCGGTAACCAATTTCTATGCCACTGTAACTTGAAACGAGATGGAAAAACCGAGAGGAAGGGAGGACAGAGAGAGAGACCTTCACCTTCGTTACCCTTGGACGACGATGGAATGTCAGTGGTAGACATGGTGAAGTCGGTGATGCTTCCCGTGAGCACTGCGCTATCCCTAGATCGGATGGGAATATTGGTGGGGTGTCTGGCGGCGCGGTTAACCTCGTACCGTGTGCCCCGGCCCCCACCTTCTTTATATAGCGCAGGTCACAGGGGCCCACCAACCATTAGGGTTGGGCGCCCCCGATCAGGGCGCGTGAGAACAAGTCCGAGCAGGCCGTTGGGCCTCCTCAGGAGAGATCAAACTAACATTCTCCCCCTTGATCTCAATTTTTACTTTTTATCTTTATACCTTTTACTTTTACTTGTTTCATCACATATTGGTACATAGAGCATGTTTCATCGTCACAGCTCAATTGCCGATAGAATCAGACAGCTATAATATACCTTTCTGTTTTGAAACAAAAACTATTACTTTTCGGGCCTCTCTCAATCCAAGAATCATAGGCTTTCCATTAAACCCATGTCGGCTATGTGATCTTTGAACACACTGGGTGGTAAGCCTTTCGTTAGCGGATCCGCAAGCATATTCTTTGTCTTTATATGCTCGAGACTTATAGTTTGATCCTGGATTTTATCCTTCACAACATAATACTTTATTTCTATTGGCTTTGTAGCATTACTCGACTTGTTGTTGTGAGCATAGAATACTGCGGGCTGGTTGTCACAGTACATCTTTAGTGGTTTGCTAATGCAATCTACCACTTTCAAGTCGGGTATAAATTTCTTTAGCCATATCGCCTGCCCCGTGGCCTCATAACATGCTATAAATTCTACATACATCGTGGATGATGCAACTATTGACTGTTTGGAGGTTCTCCACGAAATAGCTCCTCCTGCGAGAGTAAACACGTATCCTGACGTGGATTTTCTATCATCTTTGTCTCCCACAAAATCAGCATCTGAATACCCTCTTATCTCTAGGGAATCAGACCTTCTGTATGTTAGCATGAGGTCCTTGGTGCCTTGCGCATAACGCAATGCTTTCTTTACCATTTTCCAGTGCTCTGTGCCTGGATTCTCTTGATATATACCGAGTACCACGGTGATAAAAGCTAAGTCAGGGCGAGTGCACGCTTGTGCATACTGTAAGCTTCCAACAGCCTAAGCATATGGTACTGATTTCATTTGATCGATCTCATATTGATTCTTGGGACATTGGAATTTCCCAAAACTATCGCCCTCGACTATAGGAGCAGGTGTGGCAGAACTCGCATGCATATTATACGTTTTGAGAACTTTCTCAAAATATGCCTTCTGCGATAGTCCTAAGACTCCATTCGATCTATCTCGGTGAATCTCTATGCCCAAAACATATGAGGCTTCACCAAGATCCTTCATATCAAAGTTCAAGGATAAGAAGTTCTTTGTTTCTCGTAGAAGACTGACATCACTGCTAACAAGCAAGATATCATCCACATACAAGATTAGGAAAATGTATTTCCCACTTTTGAAGTTTGCATAAATGCAGTTATCCTCAACATTTCTTCAAATCCAAAATTCTTTATTGTATCATTAAATTTTAGATACCACTGTCTAGAAGCCTGCTTTAATCCATAGATGGATTTCTTTAGACGACATCCTTTATCTTCCTTGCCTTCAATGATAAACCCCTTGGGTTGTTTCATGTAGACTTTTTCTTTTAGATCTCCATTCAAAAATGCCGTTTTTACATCCATTTGATGTAGCTCTAAGTCAAAATGTGCAACTAGTGCCATTATGATTCTGAAGGAATCCTTACATGAGACTGGAGAAAACGTCTCATTGTAATCTACCCCTTCTCTTTGTGTAAAGCCTTTTGCCGCAAGACGTGCTTTATACTTTTCTACATTCCCATTAGAGTCATACTTTATTTTGTAGACCCATTTACAGCCTACTGTTTTGGCTCCTTTGGGAATATCCTCTAAGTCCTAAACATCGTTGGAACTCATCGATCTCATTTCATCTTCCATAGCCTCCACCCATCTAGATGAGTGACGGCTTCTTATGGCTTCTTCATATGAGGTGGGATCACTTTCCTTATGAGCCGTTTCTGTGTTATAAACTTTATAATCACTAGAAATATCTGACTTTTTACGTCTTGTAGACCTTCTAAGGCCTTCATTCTCTTGTTCATGTCGTGCCTCAACTTCTGGCACATCCTCTTGAGAAGACTGCTGCTCCTCCCTTTCATGCTCAACTTCGGGTTCAGTCGGCTCCTGACGGACAGGTTCCGAATCTTCACCTCTAGTTGTCATGGTTGGAGTTACAACAGGTGCTTGCACCGCAACCTCAGGGGTTGACGATGCAGGTACAACAGGTAGCGAGCAAAACGGCTCTTGAATCATTGGATTAGGTGCACACACCCTCTTCTCATCAAGATCAATTTTCCGAGCTTCCGTGCTCCCCCTCATCATTTCGTCCTCTAAGAAGACCGCATGTCTCATTTCTACAAACTTTGTGTATCTGTCTGGACAGTAGAAACGATAACCTTTTGATCTATCAGGATAGCCAATGAAATGGCAACTCACTGTTTTGGTATCTAACTTTGCAATGTTTGGATTAAACACTTTTGCCTCAGCTGGGCCCCCCATACCCTCAGGTGTTGTAGGGATGGAACTTTTCCTGTCCACAACTCGTACGGTGTTTTGGACACCGACTTGCTTGGTACTCTGTTGAGAATGTGAATGGCGGTTTTAAGTGCCTCCATCAATAATCCCAATGGCAAAGTGGAATAACTCATCATACTGCGCACCATATCCATAAGAGTACGGTTACGCCTTTCAGCTACTCCATTTTGCTGAGGTTCGCCCGATATTGAATACTGGGCTACTATGCCATTCTCCTGTAAGAACCTTGCAAAAGGTCCAGGGACTTGGCCATATGGAGTGTGTATGCCGTAGTACTCCCCCACACGGTCAGATCTCACTATTTTTATTCTTTTATCATGTTGATTTTCAACTTCAGCCTTGAATATCTTAAATTTATCCAACGCTTCAGATCTTTCTTTAATTGGATATATGTATCCATATCGGGAGTAATCATCTGTGAACGCTATAAACGAGTCATGACCATCCACACTTTTCACAGGAAATGGTCCACAAATATCGGTGTGAATAATTTCCAGTGTTGCTGTACTTCGGTTTAAACCCTTTTTAATTTGCTTTACATACTTTCCTTTGATGCAATATATGCATTGCTCTGTTTCTGAGAACTCTAGCGGTGGAAGAATATCATTTTTGATTAATCTTTCTATTCTCCCCCTCGAAATATGGCCCAAGCGACAGTGCCATAATTTCGATGAGTCATGAGTTCTCTTTCTTTTCTTTTGTTCGTTATTCGACCCAGATTCTTTCTCATTCACTTTAGACATAGAATAAACTTTTTCACGCAAAGATAATAAATAAAGCTCATTGTGGAGGTAAGCAACCCCCACATCAATATTATTACACCATAAGGCACATTTGCTGACGAAGGCATGGATCCTGGGCCCTGCGAGTAAGGACACCCTCTCTCACACCTTCTGATCAAGGCCCGACAGGAAGCGCCCTTGGAGTACTCTAGAAGGCCCATGAAAAGCCCACCCGTGTCAACTTGCGGGCTAAGTTAGGGATTGTAACCGACTCAAGCTAGGGTTTGTATCCTCTCCGGGTTGGACTCGAGACCTGGCTATCTATATAAAGCCAGGAGAGCCCCAAAGGAGAGGACCAAGTATTACCGCACGACCACAAAAGCCTTGAAACTCGAGATCTACTCTCGATTCGAGCACCTGTAATCGATCTAATCGTCTAATACAGATCAGCAGAAGGCAGGAGTAAGGGTTTTACCTCTTCGAGGGCCCCGAACCTGGGTAAATCTCGCCTCCCTGTCAAGCCGACGATTTCACCAGCGCCTATGACATCTCCTAGTCGAAACCCGATAGGGTCACCTGAGGGATTTGCGGAGCCAGAGCTTCGACAATTGGCGCCGACCGTGGGGACCGCAGGCGCTGGATCACCGGCATCTTCGGCTTCATCGACATCCAACTCCCGTTGGAAACCATCGACTACGGCTCCGAACAATCCTGTACGGATCGGATCCGTCATAGTCACGCCTCACTCGCCGGAATCACGCCCGGTATTCGAGGATCTGGAGAAGAGCGTCACCCTGACGTTCGGAAGCTTCAACTTCATGGCAAACAGAGACGGAATCCTCCACTTCTCGGATGAATCTGAACCTGAATCTGGAGCCGTCAACTCGCGCTTCCTTATGGAGAAAAGCGGCGAGTCCATCCGCTTCAACACGATCGACTACCACGCACTCTCGACAGAGGAACCCTCTCGGGTGCGAAGAGCCTCCCGATCTGCGCCTAGGACGCACGGGCCACAACTGGCCCAAGTCTGCATGGAAGGATCGGAACAGCCCTCGGAAACTGAATATAGCGCAACCGAGCGCGATCTAATCGGCGTCTCGCGGGAAGCCTGGAAAAGAGCAAAGGAATCCATGCGAAAGAGTCAGCCACCCGCAGCAGGTGCTACGCAGGAAGACCTAACCGCCTACCACTATCACCTAGTGAGAGCGGCCTCAAACATCAAGGACGCCCGAGCAGATCTAGCCCGTCGCAGGAGAGCGGCGGATGAGTCAAGCCTACGCCGAGCCGAGCTGTCCCTTGCTCCTTCGGTCGGTACCCGACCCGTGGGAAAAGGACCCGCAGCATCGACAAGGGACCACGAATCCATGGCTGGGACCAACAGGTCTACCACATCTTCTTTCATGAGGGTTGACGACGACGGGAACGTCTACCCGCAAACTCCAGCCGCCGCAATTCTAGCCGCGGCCACCTACATGCAGATGAACCAGCCAACGGACAGCGATCCTCGGGTGGAACAATACAAGCACATCCGCAAAGGTCTAGGGCTGGCTGCCGCGAAGCTCGCCTCCCACGATCGCAAGGAACAACTGGAGAAGGCGCGACAAGAGAAAGACAAAGACACGCCCCGCAGGCACAGGAGCTCCTCTCCGAGAAAGGACAAATCGCCGCGTCACGGCCGAGGAAAAGAAGCTCGGCGCCGCGGCGACAGCCGAAGCAGCAGCGACGACAGCCCGAGAGACAAAGATTCGCGGCACCACAGCAGCCGCTCGAGAAAACGAAGTAAAGAACCAAGAAAAGATAGCGACCGCGACCGGTCCGGGTACGACGCGCGATCCGATCTCGCCCAGAAGAAGGTGGATAAAGCGAGGGCCTCACGATATCGTGAACGCTCCTCATCCGGGTCTTCGGACGACGAAACCTGCGGAGCACTTTGCTTTGCTCGCAGTATTCGCGAAGCACCTCTACCCAAGAGATTCAAGCTCAGCTCGGAGGTGACGAAATACGATGGCTCACTCGAGCCCTCCCAGTGGTTAAGCGACTACCTCACGGCAGTAAAATGCCAACGTGGTAACAAGAACACGGCCATGCAATACCTCAATTTGCACCTGGCCGGAGCGGCCCGCAGCTGGCTGGAGAGGAGACCACGATCTTGCTATGCATCATGGGACGACCTGCATCGCGATTTCTGCAAAAACTTCCAGTCGACCTACAAAAGGCCAGCCACAATCGAAGAACTACGGGCTTGCAAACAGAAAAGTGGCGAATCCACGCGAGAATATATCCAGCGGTGGAACACACTCAGGAACACCGCAGGGACAATCTCTGAAGAAGTGGCGATTGAGGCCTTCGCCAAAGGAGCAAGGAGAACCGCGTTTCGAGAAGAGCTTGGCAGAGCTGCGCCCAAAACCATAGGGGAGCTCATGGTCATAGCCGAAAAATGGGCCAATGGAGAAGACGCGGTACGCAATGAAAGAACATCATCGCCCACACATGACGAAGACCGTCATGGGCGAAGAAAGAGAAGGAAATACTACGACCACGAGGATAGAGAAGAACTAGTGGCAGCAGAGTTCACGCGAAGTCGCGACTCCGGTCGTCGTGGAAGTCGCGAATGGAAGCCAAAGGTAGAAGAAAAATCACCCGAGGAAGACCTCGATGGGTACTGCTCGCTACATCTGTTCACAGACAAGCGCACGGGCAAAACTAAGGCAACACACCTTCTCAAGGATTGCCGAAAGTTCATCGAAATCTCGGACGCACTTGCCAAGAAAAGATTCGCTTCCACCCAAAACTATCCACCGCTACCAGGAGGCGGACAACAATTCCAGCTACCACCGCCACCACCTCCACCAGCCAACCCAAACATGGCACTCGCCGCATTGCCAGCACCACAACAGCAAAACACGGGAGCAAATACATACCCGACTCCGCACGGACAACTCCTTGGGATGATACAGAAGGTATGCCCCTCTCGCAGAGCTCAAAAAACTAACTCGAGACAAATATGCATGGCAGTGCAGACGCCACCAACGAAGCCCGAGTACCTGAAGATGGCCGAACAGCCAATCACGTTCTCGAAGGAAGACCACCCGCCACGAGTCTATCGACCAGGACACGCCGCCCTTGTCATTCAAGCTCAAATTGGCAATTACGACCTGGCCCGCGTATTCATGGACGGCGGTAGTGGCATCAACATCATCTACGCGGATACACTCCGTCGAATGAACAAAAACCTGGACGGCCTAACGGAATCAGAAACATCCTTCCACGGGATAGTTCCGGGCAAGGCAGTACGTCCACTCGGAACAATCAACCTCGAAGTTGTATTGGGCTCCCCACGCAACTACAGAAGGGAATTCCTGGACTTTGAAGTCGTCGACTGGCCCTCGCAGTACCACGCCATTCTTGGTCGAACAGCGTTCGCCAGATTCATGGCCGTACCACATTACGCATACTTGAAGCTCAAGTTACCCGGCGAATACGGTGTGATCACCATTGACGGGGACTTCCAGAAATCGGATAAGTGCGACATAGAATTTAATGAGATCGCGAAATCTTTCGGGATGCAAGAAGAACTACAAGAACTGGCAAAAACCACGGATCACTCCGTCATGCCACTCACGAAGAAAAACGCGCCTGAACTGGAATTCAGCGCCAACATCGACACTCGCAAGCACCAAGTGCACCCGACAGACTCCGCCAAAACCGCGATGGTTTCCACAACCCTCTCGCCAGCATAGGAAAGCGCGCTCGTCAAACTCCTCCGTGAGTACTGGGAAATTTTCGCCTGGCAGCCCTCAGATATGCCAGGTATACCCAGGGAGTTTGCCGAGCACTCACTCGAAGTCTTTCCTAACGCAAAGCCCATCAAACAGACGACTCGACGATTTTCAGAACCCAAGCAAAAGGCGCTGGGAGAAGAAGTAAATAGGCTGCTAGCCGCAAATTTCATTAGGGAGATCAAGATATCCACCTGGTTAGCAAATCCGGTGCTGGTCCCCAAGAAGAACACGGATATCCTTCGGGTGTGCATCGACTACACGTCACTGAACAAGCACTGCCCCAAGGACAACTTTCCTCTACCACGAATCGACCAGATCGTGGACTCCACAGCAGGTTGCCAACGTCTCTCTTTCTTGGACGCCTACTCGGGATACAACCAGATCCGAATGAAAAAGGAAGACGAAGAGAAGACGGCATTCATCACACCACACGGTGTATACTGCTATACGACAATGCCCTTCGGGCTGAAGAACGCAGGCGCAACATATCAACGTTGCATGCAGAGATGCCTTGCCAATCTCATTGGCAAGAACGTACAAGTATATGTCGACGACATCGTCATCAAAACTCGAGTAGAGGACACACTCCTCGAAGATATTAAAGAAACATTCGACGCCCTTAATGCATATCGGATCAAGCTCAATCCAACAAAATGCGTTTTCGGCGTCCCTGCAGGAAAACTCCTAGGATACCTGGTATCCGCCAGAGGCATTGAGGCCAATCCGGAGAAAATACAAGCCATCCTCACCATGAAGGAGCCTACCAATCTACGCGGAGTCCAGCAGCTCGCAGGGCGATTGGCCGCCCTAAGCAGGTTCATCGCGCGATTGGGAGAGCAGGCGTTACCCTTCTACAAGCTACTGAAGAAGACGGACAAATTCGAATGGACCCCCGAAGCCAAACAAGCATTCGCAGACTTGAAACGGTCGTTGCAAAGCAGGCGCATCCTCGCAACACCACAAGAAAGGGAGCCGCTTTTTCTCTATTTAGCCGCTACAAACCAGGTCATCAGCACGGCAATCGTAGTCGAACGACCTGAAGATGGCAAGGCATACGGAGTCCAGCGCCCAATATATTACATCAGCGAAGTGCTCTCGCCGTGCAAGCAGCGATATCCTCATTACCAGAAGCTTGCGTATGGAGTTGTCCTCACAGCCCGAAAACTCAAACACTACTTCCAGGAACACGCCATTACAGTGGTTAATGATGCGTCACTCGGGACAATCATGAACAACCCTATGGCATCCGGAAGAATAGCGAAGTGGAGCATCGAGTTGGGTGCTTGGGATATCACCTACGCAGGACGCAATGCAGTCAAATCTCAAGTTCTCGTGGAATTCATCAGCGAATGGACAGAGCTACAAACACCCGGGCCACCCGAGTACACAAGCAATTGGATCATGTACTTTGACGGGTCCAAAAGAAACGAAGGGGCAGGAGCTGGAATCGTTCTTATCTCGCCTCGTGGAGACAAACTGCAATATGTCCTGCGACTAGACTTTCCACCAGACGACCCAGCATCGAACAACGACGCAGAATATGAAGCACTGTTGCACGGAATGAAGATGGCGATTGCTAGTGGAGCTACCCGGTTGATGATTTATGGCGATTCCAACCTCATAGTGCAACAAACAATGAAAGAATGCGATGCCGTTGCTGAAAACATGATCGCGTACCGCGACATGTATAATATACTCGAAGGAAGCTTTAAAGGATGCGAGTTGAAACATATTGCAAGATCCAGCAACGAAGAGGCGGATAGACTGGCAAACATGGGTTCCACGAATACACCCATACCGCCAGGAATATACTTCGAACGGATGGTCAAGCGATCGGTCAAATTGAAGAAAGCTGCAGAAACACCGGCAGCGCCAGAAACAGAGGTCAGCCCGCAGGTCGCGCTTATCGAGCTTATTCATAATATATCACGACAGGTTTTTCTGGTCGAGCCAGTCTGGACGCAGAAATATCTCGACTACCTGCTCAATAAACAGCTCCCGGCCGATCCACGCGAGGCTCGACAGCTAATCAGGCGTAGCAAATCCTTTCGGGTAATCAACGGAGAATTGTACAAGCAAAGCATCTCGGGCATTCTTCAGCGGTGCATCGCACCCGAAGATGGCAAAGAATTACTCCGGGATATACACCAGGGTGATTGCGGACATCACGCTAGCTGGAGAGCAATACTGGGAAAAGCCTTTCGAGCAGGGTTCTACTGGCTAACAGCAGCCAACGATGCAAAAAACCTGGTCGACAGATGTGACGCTTGCCAGCGATTCTCACCCAAGCCGCACGCACCTGCCACAGAGTTGCACATGATACCCATCACCTGGCCCTTTGCCCAATGGGGGCTTGACATGGTTGGCCCACTGCGCAAATCTACTCCAGGAGGGTACACACATTTGCTGGTCGCAGTCGACAAATTTACCAAATGGATCGAGGCTATGCCAGTGACCTCGGGTAGCGCCCAATGCGCAATCAAGTTCCTCGATTCCATAATATGCAGATTCGGGGTGCCACACGACATCATTACAGACAATGGTACGAACTTCACTGCAAAGGAGACACAACAGTTCTGCGAAGAGAAAGGAATTAATCTGAAGTTTGCTTCGGTTGCCCATCCGCAAACAAACGGTCAAGTCGAAAGATCCAACGGCTTAGTTTCGGCTGGGATCAAAAAGAGATTGCTCGATCGGCTACATCCCGCTGCAGGACATTGGGCAGAGGAGTTACCCTCCGTACTTTGGAGCCTCCGCACAACCCCCAATCGATCAACGCAATACACACCATTTTTCATGGTATATGGGGCAGAAGCCGTCCTCCCCGAAGAGGTTCGATTCAGCGCCCCACGAGTTGTAGCCTACAGTGAAGAAACCTCCAACAAAGCACTTGCAGCAGATATGGACGCACTCGACGAAATTCGGGACATTGCACTCGCAAGATCTGCAGTCTACCAACAATCACTGCGCAATTATCACAGTCGCCGCATACGCCACAGATCATTCGTGGTTGGCGATTTGGTGTTGCGGCTAAAGCAAAAGGAAGGGCACAAGCTCGAACCACCTTGGGAAGGACCCTTCATCGTACACGAAGTAATCCCAGGAGGAGCCTATCGACTGAAGAATCCAGAGACTGGAGGCATCTATTCCAATCCATGGAATATCGCGCAACTGCGCAAATTCTACCCCTAGGTTTATTTATTTTGCAACAATAAAGCTATACTAGCCAATTTTGTAGCTCGAACACATGACTTCTCAGTCATAGCAATAAAGACATGATTCTCTCATCATATTTACTCGACAGTTTTCAAGGTTACAGGTACACACCCCATAACATACATGGGGGCTACACCTAAAACTAAGCATCACAGAAAAAAATTATCGAGTACAAAGGATGCACACCTTACTACAGTTTTTACAAACTACAGATAAACTTACAGGATATTCACATCCGATAAAGTCAGTCGAAACGTTGAGCATTCTCAGCCGCTAAGATCCTATTTACCTCTTCGGATGTCATTCGGATAATCTTCTCGGCTGCAGGACGAACAGCATCATAGTACGGCGCAATATCTTCGATTGCATAATCCGGAAGCCGGGCTACGGAGTTCAAGTCTATCTCAGGATGCCATATTCGGACAAACGAGAGAGCAACAACCGCGCCGCATGTCATCTGATTGCGAACGCACGCGCGAACCTCTCCTTCTCGTCCGAATAACCTAAGAAGATAGTTCCAGTCTTCGGGGCCCCTCTCAAGTGGATAAAAAGCAGCATTCACCGCAACCAGGACCTCGTGGAAAGAACTCATGAGAACTTTCGCCTGGCGGACTCGAAACTTCAAGACAGCCATCACAAAACCTCGACTGCGATCAGACCAGAAATTACTCGCATGAGGCTTTGTGCTGTTAGCTTCTTGATGAATGTGGTTTTCTACCCACTGCTTTTCTTCCCTGTCATCTGGTTTCACAACTAAGAAGCAAACGCACTTAGTAAGCTAAGAAACACAGAGGAGGAAAATAGCATGGGGGCTGCACTACTCACATAATAACTCCTTTGCAATCGAAGACAGTTCTCCAATCAGAAATTGCTCGCGCTCAGCCGCCAATTTCTGCTTGGATATCGCCACGTCAGCTACTCCGCGTAGCGCTTTCAGCCTACGTTCACTTTCCTGAACCTTATCACGAAGGCCGGCAAGAGTGCCCACGGCAGCCACAAGTGGATTTACTGGACTACCACGTCCACTCGAAGGTTCAGCGGCAGACGCAATTGCCTGGAAGAAGTACAAGGAAAGAAGTGAGACGCCCTACTCGAGTTGTTTCCAGTCGCACATCTGACTAATCGCTCGGGGGCTACTCCCATCGGGAGGCAAAGTATAGACGACAAGGATAAAGTTTTAAATGCAAAACGCTTCGATTAAAAGACCAGCAAAGGTACGGGAATATATCCCAAAATTCATTACATCCAAGCAACAGAAACAAAAGGAAAACAAAAGTCTACGAAGCCGCGTTGGTGCTGCCACTAGCAGCGGTCGACCCTCCCTTCTTCCGAGCAAACATCTCAGATAATTTCCGAGCAAGAACAGTGGCTTGCTCAGAAAAACGAGATAGCCGTACCTTCTTGCCCGTGGAAGGGTCGACCGGCATGGACGAATAGGCCTCCTCCAGACCTTCAACTCCGTTCGCCAGAGCGAACTGAATCGCAGTCTTTGCGCCAGCTTCCGATTGAGCAACCGCAAAGGCTTCCAGGAGGTCGCCTTCCGAGAAGACCTTCGACAACTCGCTCAGCGCAGGCGCAGGAGTACCGCTGGCGACAAGACGGCCATGCACACGTGCCAACGCTTTGGAAGCATCATCAATCAGGGAAAATATTCCCTCAGAATGCCTCCTGAGCTGCGCGAGAGTGTCGGTCAGCACGTCCACCCGCTGAATCCCAGGAATCTCCAGAGGAACACTCAGAAGATCTACAGACAGAGAAAATAATGCTTAGCAAAAATCAGCAGAATGAAAAGTTCAAAAACCCAAGACACTTACCCGCAAAGCGTTTGGCGAGAGGACGAAGGAACGCGACAGTGTCGTTGTCAGCCTTACTGCCGGCCTCCTCCAAGTCCTTCACGGTCTTCCGCGCCTCCGCAAGCTTCGTATTGAGTTCCTCCGATTGCTTGCGGGAAGCTTCCAGCTCTTGTCGGGTAGTCGCCAGTTCAGCTTCCCGAGCAGTTACCTGCTCTGAAAGTTTGGTCTTTTCAGACTCTGCGAATTCGGCTCGAGCTGCAAAGGGGATATTAATCAGAAATCAAGAATGGATGATACACGGAAGCCAAGAAGATAATGAAATTTACCTTTAAGAAGGTCGCTTTCAGATTTGAGTCGGTTAACTTCTGATCGAAGCGACTCGCAATCTGTCTCGGTCAGAACGACGCGGCGACCGATCGCCGCAAGGGAATCGACGAGCGACTGCGAAAGCATGAAGATAAAGAGTTAGAAGAAAAGAGGCTTGAGCCTGTACCCGATTATTTACAATCGACTACAGCCTCGGGGGCTACTCCCATCGGGAGCACTGCCGTGCACCCGAAGAAGACAAATAAAGAAGAAGAGCAGAAAGAGGTTTTGAGCCTGTACCCGATTATTTACAATCGACTACAGCCTCGGGGGCTACTCCCATCGGGAGCACTGTCGTGCACCCGATAAAATTTGTTTGAGAAAGCCAAAGAGATAGAAGTTTACCTGTCCGGAGGCGCGGGAGAGGGGATCCGCCGAGCTGTCCGTCGCCTCCTTCGAGACCGAAGTTCTAGCAGCGGAGCTGGGGACATCCCGCTCCGCAGTCGCAGCATCAGGCGCTGCCCTGGGAGAGTTCTGGACGGTACCCGCAGTAGGGGTTTCACCCGCGTCCTTCGCTTTGTTCCTCTTTTCGGGAGGAACAGCTGCGGCGAATCTACGCGGGCTGATTGCCTGCAGACTGCAGTGAAGGACAAAGAAACGTCAGCATTGACAAATAGAGTTCAATCGAATTAAAATATGGAAATAACTTACTCGTCATCCTCGTCGTCTTCATCCAAGTCATCCGCATTCCAGGCGTTTGCGAATGGAGCCAGAGGAGGAAGAGATCGAAGCGGAGTCGCAGAAATTGGAGTTGGGCCAGGTGACGCCTCCAAAGACTTGTCTTTGGAGGTGACTTCGTTTTCGTTCACCCGACGGCGCTTTGGTGGGACGCCACTCGAGTCTTCAACATCATCCGAGGAATCATGCTCAGAACTCGAGGAGGCGTTGGCCACGCTGGTGTCAACCGCGCCGTCCTGGTGGCTCGACTGGAGACACGAGGCATCTTCACCAACAGCGGGCGGGTAGCAATTTGCTACAGCTAAGCTCTACAAAGATAAGAAGACGATAAAGATCTTATCGACTACGAAAATTCTGAAAAGGAAAGCAAGTTAAAGACAGGAAACTAACCGCAGCTGGAGGAGGGTTTGAAGCAGAATAAGCCTCGACTGAGCAATCGGGGAATTGCTCCCCAACCTTCAGTCGAGTGATGGCCGCGATTTTCTTCTCGAATTCCACATTCGAAAGTTCTTCGCGGCTCACTCGGCTGGGATCTTCTGCGCCCTGATACTCCCACATAGCGGAAGGCCTCTGCTGCAAAGGCTGGATCCTGCGCTTCAAGAAAAGGCTTGCCAGATGGAGTCCATTGAGCACTACTCCCGAGGCTTGGTCTCGAAGAGCCCCTACTCTTTCGAGTAGAGGTGTGACTGTCTGGATTTCTTCGGCTGACATCTTGTGGTTCCAAGATTTGCGCCTCGCCAGAACTGCGAATGGGTGGAATTCTACAAGCCCGCTCGAGTTGTTGTCGGCGACGTAGAACCACTTCTTCCGCCAGCCTTGGGCGGAGTCGATGAAGTGCATGTTGAAGTAGGCATTCTCCTGGCGCGCTTGGATCCCGAAGCCACCCATGCGAAGTGGCTCACCGGGCTCGGACTCCACCCGCGATCTCTCGCGGAAGATCCAGATCTTGAACAGCGCCTTCCAGAGCGCCCAGTGCGGGCGAATGCCAAGATAGCATTCGCAGAGCGCGAAGAAGCACGAGATGTGCTGCACCGCGTCCGGGGGGAGGTCGTGGAGCTGTATGCCGTATGCACACAGCAGCCCGATGAAGAAAGGGTGAAGAGGGAAGGAGAGGCCTCGAGTCACGTGGTCCACGAAGACCACGCGCTCGTTCGAGTGAGGGTTTGGTACCTCTTCCCTCTTCCCAAGACGGACGCGCTTCTCCGCCTCCGCCGGCAGCAGACCCTCCCGCTGCATCTCCTTGATGCTCTTAGCAGTGGTGTTGGGGGTGCGCCAGTCGCCGGCGCGAGAGGCGAGTGGCGCAGAAGGCTCGCCAGATGCGGAGGTTCCAGCGCCGCGTTTCTTTCCGCCGGCCATTGTTCACAGCGAGAGCTCGAGCGCAGGGAAGGCGAAGACGAGCGCGAGGTGGAAGACGAAGATTGAGAGCGGGGAAAATTTCACTGCGGCGCTAACACCCCTATTTATATACGGGGTAAAGCAATCTCAGCCGTACGATACGCAACGTGGCGCCTATCGCGGCTGCCACGCGTAAGGATGAAACGAAGCGGCGGCATACGCTGTTTCGTGCCACGATCTTAACAAAAGATCGTGCGCATTTACTGCGCATTTCGCGTAAAAAACGGGAACGACGTCTCGTTTCCCGGTCAAAAAGCTGACAAGGTGGGCCAATTTCTGCTGCCACTCCGTCACGTCCCATCGGGAGAAGAGGAGCACGCCTTGACGTCATGGCGTTCGTCATTCCGAAAGGAAATTTTTGCGAATGGAAGTTCAAACGCGAAATTATCTTCGCACGAATATCAATTCCTTCGGATAGAACACAATTTTCCCATGAAAAAACTCATGAATCAAAGCCTCTTCGAACAAGAGAAACATACCTTATACACGAAAACTCTTTCGTACGGGCACAATTTTCCAAAACATGAAAATTCTTTCATACGGAACTAACATTTCCAACACGAAACTTTTTCGTACGGAACTCATACCAATCTAATCGGGTAGAAAGAACCCACCTTATGCGTGATAATTATACATCACAAGAACCTGGATTGTACAGCCGACTAGGCACATCCGGATGCCATATTCTTCGAATATGAAGGTAAGACCCAAAAAGATCTTTCTTTTGGGCCTGGAATCGCACTCGAAAGCTGCGTCCTCCGGCATAGTTCCGTGTCAACAACACGAAGAAAAATCCTAGCGGACGCGCCGGGTACCCTCTTAGGTTAAGTTCGACTCGATAAGTCCACAACGGCCCAGTCGTGACGATCACCTCATCGGGTTCGAGTCGGAGGTCTCGAATCTGTGTAGGCCTGGAGTGTTTTTGCCCTAGTCGCAATTAATTGGCCCTGATCTCTCGGGAGAGCCAAGCCACTGCGCCACATCCTTCTGCTAATATAGCCGCAAAAACTGGCACCAATGCTGCTCGATACTCGAGTATTTTAATTCGCGAAACAGGGAACACACCCTTCGTAGACAACAACTGTCGAGCTGAACTTCCAAGATGAGATCAAAGAAAAGGTCTGACCGTCTACCCGACTGAAAATAAATCCCAGTCGAGCACACGCTCGGGGGCTACTGACGAAGGCATGGATCCTGGGCCCTGCGAGTAAGGACACCCTCTCTCACACCTTCTGATCAAGGCCCGACAGGAAGCGCCCTTGGAGTACTCTAGAAGGCCCATGAAAAGCCCACCCGTGTCAACTTGCGGGCTAAGTTAGGGATTGTAACCGACTCAAGCTAGGGTTTGTATCCTCTCCGGGTTGGACTCGAGACCTGGCTATCTATATAAAGCCAGGAGAGCCCCAAAGGAGAGGACCAAGTATTACCGCACGACCACAAAAGCCTTGAAACTCGAGATCTACTCTCGATTCGAGCACCTGTAATCGATCTAATCGTCTAATACAGATCAGCAGAAGGCAGGAGTAAGGGTTTTACCTCTTCGAGGGCCCCGAACCTGGGTAAATCTCGCCTCCCTGTCAAGCCGACGATTTCACCAGCGCCTATGACATCTCCTAGTCGAAACCCGATAGGGTCACCTGAGGGATTTGCGGAGCCAGAGCTTCGACATTTGCCATGTCCAAAATAGCACTCATAATTGTCTTTGTCTAAGCGTGATACACTGATAAGGTTCCTGTGTACTGAAGGAACAAACAAAACATCTCTAAGAAGAATACTGAAACCATCAGCTAGCTCCAAGGAGATGTTGCCAACAGCTTCCACTTCTGCTTGAACTCCATTAGCGACCTGAATGCATCTTTCGCTTCTTAGCGTGGTCCGGGTCGAACTTAATCCCTGTAAAGAATTTGCAATATGAACAGTTGCACCTGAGTCAATCCACCATGTAGATTTGGAAAACTGTGTATACAGGGATTCATTTACAAAGGAAACAACATTGTTACCTTTCTTTGCCATTATGTATTTTAGATAGTCTGCACAATTTTGCTTGTAATGGCCAGTCTGTTTGCAGTAGAGACAAGTGTCTTTGTCCACTGGAAAAGACCTCTGTGGGTACTGATGCTGCTGCTGATGGGGACCTTTCCCATGTGGTTTTGAAGGAGAACCAGTATGACTTTGACTATAGTTTCTTTTCTTGTTATCCCTCACATAGTTCACAGAACCACCATGTGAGGCTTTAAGCCTGTCCTCCTCTTGAACACACATAGCAATAGTCTTTTCAACATCCCACTTTTCAGGGGCCATGTTGAAGTTTATCACAAAGTTGTCAAACTGACTTGGCAGTGAAGCCATGATCAGATGGACAAACAGTGCTGGCTTGAGCTCGAGATCAGCATCCATGGGCTTAAGTTTCGCAGCCATGTTGCTCATCCTCAGTATGTGCTCCCGGATGCCATGTGCACCTCCGGTGTACTTTTCAGTTACCAGTTGTTTGATCAACTGGGTGACATAAACCTTTGAAGAGCCAGTGAACTGGCTCTTTATCTTTTCTAAGTACTCCATAACAGAAGCACACTCTGCAATTGAGCCCACGATTGCGTTCTCAATTGTATTCTTTATAAATGCCATGCACTTTTTATTGGTTGTTTGCCACTTTCTGTTTTGAATAGAATATGCCAACTCCAAAGGAGCATGGTCTCTTTTCTTTCTTTCCCATGCAGCATCATCATCAGTTGCCTCTTTAACAGGCTCTTTTGGCTTGACAGGCTGTGGAGTGTCCACAACCCAGTCAACCTCTGCACAGATGAAGGCAAATTCCACCTTCTTCCTCCACTCACTGTAGTTGTCGCCTCTTAGGGTCGGGACATCCTTGATGCATGTCATCAAGTAGAACCCTCCTGAAAACCACAATGAAGTGAGAAAAACAACAACAATTGCATGTAATAATCCAACGTTGGTTAAAATTATAACACACAACTGTTTATGCAATTATGACTATATCACCGTTGGGCAGAAAATAGCAATAAAAGCATATATGAGACTATAACAATTAATTATGATAATGCTATTAACAACGTTAGTTATTTAATAACATAAATCATAACTATCACTTTAACATGCTCTTAAAAATAATTCTCACTTTAATCCTATTTTCTTTATTTAAGAGCACTTTTATTCAGTTTGCAGCGGAAAACATGAATACATAATTCATACTCTTTATACTTTATACGAATATTTCATTCACTTTTGTATTCCCTAAAACTATAATTTCGTTGGAAATAATTGAGTAGGAAAAAACTAGACTTAATTTGCCCAAAAAAATGGACCAACTACTATTAATTCTGCTTCTGTAATAAATAAAACAGAACAGAGAAAGAAAAAAAAAACGGGCAGGAAAATAGCCCAGCTCTCTTTGGCCCGGCCCACGGCCTGGCTAACTCTGTCCGCGAGCGCTCGCGTGCGGCGCTTCTCTAACTGGCGCCCAGCGCCACAGCCCGCAAGGAAAACGAGCACAGCGGCCCAGGGCCCACTCGGGCGACGCGACGAAAAACCGGCGCCCGCGCACCCCCTTTCTCTCTAGTGAAACCGGCCCATGGCCCGCTACAACTCACTGCTTTCGGCCTGCTGGCCCGCCCCGCGCCCTAGGGTTTCAGCAAAAGAGATCTTGTCCGTCCGTTCGCATCCTACGGCCGAACGGCGTTTTCGGCGGATCAAAACTGTAAGCGACCGCCTCCGGGGGGGGGGGACCCTAGTTCATTTGCTTCCCCCGACGCCCCCGTCTCTGCCTCGCATGGCCCACCGCGCCTGCGCTCGCTTGGGTTGAGCCGCCGGCAGGCCGGCCGGCGATGGTGCCATACCACGCCGCCGAGCCGCCGCGCGCGCTCCCTTTTCTTTCCCCTACTCTTCCACCTCCATCTCCACCGTAACAGCGAGACAGAGAGGAGCTCTCGGTCTTGTGACCGCGCGACCGGTGGTGACCCGTGGCGCCGTTGCCTCCCTCTTCGCCAGCGGTGCGTTCCCTCGCGGTGAGCGCACCTCCGTCGAACGGAGAGGTATCCGGTCCCTTTCCTCCCCGGCTGTTCTTCGGCCCGGGCGCCTCGGCTTGCCGATGCGCGCCCGAAATCGAGAGGAACGGCGCGGCCGTGGTGGCGACGCACTGTTGCCGGTGAGCGGATCTTTTCCCTTCCCCTTCTCTCTGTTAGGGTTAGGGTTTCTATTTGGGGTTTCTTTTGGGGTTGGATCTTTTCTTTCTTTTGTCTTCCTTTTGCAACCGAAACAATCTAGAGCCTAGCATCGCTCTGATACCAATGTTGTAATCTGTTAGATCTAGCTAGTTCTAGATAGTTATCGGTAACCAATTTCTATGCCACTGTAACTTGAAACGAGATGGAAAAACCGAGAGGAAGGGAGGACAGAGAGAGAGAGAGACCTTCACCTTCGTTACCCTTGGACGACGATGGAATGTCGGTGGTAGACATGGTGAAGTCGGTGATGCTTCCCGTGAGCACTGCGCTATCCCTAAATCGGATGGGAATATTGGTGGGGTGTCTGGCGGCGCGGTTAACCTCGTACCGTGTGCCCCGGCCCCCACCTTCTTTATATAGCGCAGGTCACAGGGACCCACCAACCATTAGGGTTGGGCGCCCCCGATCAGGGCGCGTGAGAACAAGTCCGAGCAGGCCGTTGGGCCTCCTCGGGAGAGATCAAACTAACAACAAGCTCACTCTCTCTCATCATTAAGTAGTGTGCCACATAAGCAAAACGTTTATGAACCCGCGCTAAGAAACCCCAATTGGGACAGGCCTAAAGAAAAACACCTATGAGCCGTGTAAGTGCAGCAGTGATCGTATAATCACGTCACATCGAATTCAGGGATGTAACCGAGTGTATTTCATGGTACCGCTTCGATCGACTCAAATTCAGTGAATGCCAATGTATCAAAAAAAAAAAATGTCTGCATTTCAGTTTTGAACGATCACATCTTGTGTGCGTACATTAATTCGATCCTGCTTTGTGACGGTCAGTGGATCCTTTTAGTTTTGTCTCCTTATCTTCCGTGTACTCAGCTCGAATAGGCGCCTCTTCATTTTCCAGGAAATTAAGCCTGCTCGAACCTGATGGACTATAAGATGGAGTACATTTGGGCGGTGACTGCAGGCCTGCAGCGTAAACCAAAGGATCACGATCGACTTTGCCAGAAAAACCGAAGTCTTTTCTCCCTTGGAAAATGGTACCGTGCCTGCAGACATGCTCGTAAAAGAGTACATCGAGTTGTTTCATTCCTAGTATATCTTAGCCGATTTTACAATGACATTTTGATATCTCTTAAGGAGTCTGCGAAGCAGATCAAGTTCATGACGTACAACGTCTGGTCCCGCGAGGACATCGTGCTGTACAGAAGGATGCAGGCCATCGGCCGCCTCGTCAAGCAGGAGTCACCGGATGTAATTTTTTTCCAGGTAGAGAAACAAGGCACACCGGATCCGATCTGAATTCTGTACTATTTCAATCCCTGGTCGTTGATCCAGCTAGTCTCCTTTCCATTTCAGGAGGTTACACCGTACATTCACAAGATCTTCCAGAGCTTCGAATGGTGGGAGGACTACCATTGCTCGCCAGTGCCCTATGAAGAACTAGCAACGAAACAGCACTTCTGCCTGATGGTAATTAATCGATAGCCACCTCGCCAGTATCCGTTCATGTTCCTGATTGTATATAATTTACGAAGCAGTAACTCCTTCTCTCGCTAGCTGAGCAAGGTTTCTCTGAAGAACTTCGCGTTATGGAAGTTCACCACTACGTCGACAGGACAGGGCTACCTTTAGGCCGACATCAATCCAGATCCAGCGACGATGACGCCGATCCACATCGCCACGGCCCAGCTCAAGTGCCCGAGCCCGCCGGCACCGATGCACTGCATGGAGCGGTACGTTCAGGCCGAGCACGCCATGGCGGCGCTCAGCAGCGGGAAGAACGTCGTGTTCGGCGGCGACATGTGCTGGGACGACAACACCGACCTTCCGTTCCCTCTCCCCGCCGGATGGGTTGACCCTTGGACAAAGATAAAGCCCCACAAGGCTGGTTACACCCGCGACGGTGACTGGATAGAGCCGTTCAGAGACGGAAGCCACTGCTCCGCTCCCTGGAAGCGGTCGGACAGGTTTGCGTGCAAGCTGCGGGATTACAAGCTGACGAGCATCGAGTTGGTCGGGACGCATGGCGATTCCAGTTGTGGGGTTATGTAAAGGACATGAACCGATATGTCGACCTCAGGGCAAGTTGCCTGTTAACTCCACACACTCCTCGATCGATTCACGCTCACGAGATCGGAATTACAAGCACAATTTGGTGGCTAATTGGTGTCTGATACAAGCACAAGTGTGCTGAAAGAGGAAAAAGCAGGAAGGAAGGGGTAGGGTTCAGAGCCAGGTGGGAGGGGATGCCGCCGCCGCCAGATGTGATCGATCTTCGATACCCTTCTCCTTGGTTCTCACGCCCTTTTATCAGTTCGTCCAGTCTGGTCCCACCACGCGAAGGTTCGGACGGCGCTGTCGTTTGTTGGGCCTTTGCTGCTTCTCGTTACTTGGGCCTCCTGCCGGGTGAAGGTGAGGCCCGTCGTCTTGTGGTCCTGTCTTGGGGTCGCTAACATCCCCCACTCCTTGAGAAGCGGCTTGACCCCAAGCCGCTGCATAAGGAAAGCGAGCCTGCAGATCATCCGCGTCTTCCCACGAATCAGGCAGCCCTTCATCGGACCAACGCACCAGAACCTGATCGAGCACCCTGTTCGCCTTGGCCTTGCGACGACGATCCAGCACACGTAATGGAATCACAAATTGGTTAGACTCTGCAGGAAGGTCGGGGTGCACCTGATCAGTGGCCTTGAGTGCACGACGAAGGAGGGAGACGTGGAACACCGGATGTATTTTGGAGGTTTCTGGCAACGCCACTCTGTATGCCACCTGACCAATACGCTCGATGATCTGGAATGGACCAAAGTACCTGAAAGATAGCTTGTGACAGGCCCGTTTAGCGACTGTGCTCTGCACGTAAGGTTGCAACTTGATAAAAACTTCATCGCCCACTTGGAAAATCCTTTCTGATCGCTTCTTATCTGCCTGATGCTTCATGCGCTCACGAGCACGGAGAAGATGCTGACGGATGAGGGCTGTCATTTGCTGTCGTTCTTCCAACCAAACCTCAACGTCAGTCACTTGAGAAGCTGCTGCAGCTTCGATGCCCCAGTGGCGAGGATCACGACCGTACAGCACCTGGAATGGAGTTTTGCCAAGAGCACTGTGCCAAGATGTATTATACCAGAATTCAGCGAGGGCCAGCCATGAACTCCATTTCTTAGGACACGATTGAACGAAGCAACGAAGGAAGGTTTCCATGCACTGATTAACTCTTTCCGTCTGCCCGTCAGTCTCGGGGTGATAGGGTGTGCTCATTCGGAGCTGGGTATCTGTCTGTCGAAATAATTCCCGCCAGAACTTGCTTGTAAATATTGGATCCCTGTCAGATATAATGGATTCTCGCATCCCATGCAAACGATAGACATTATCCACGTACGCTGTTGCCACTTGAGGTGCCGAAAAGGGATGTGCTAGAGGAATAAAGTGGGCATACTTCGAAAACTTATCGACCACCACCAGAATGCAGTTAAATCTTCCAGATTGAGGTAACCCTTCGACAAAATCCAGCGAGACCATTTGCCAGGCTTGCACTGGCACTGGGAGGGGAGACAACAGGCCAGGATACTTGTTACGGTCAGGTTTTGCTTTTTGGCACACTGGGCAGGATTGGACATACTGAGTAATGTGTTCCTTCATACGAGGCCAAGCAAACAAGGCACTCAGACGCTTGTATGTGGCGGGGACGCATGAATGCCCCCCAACAGCAGAATTGTGGCCCGCCCATAACACCTGAGCATGCATGTCTTTGTTATGACCCAACCAGATGCGTTTCTTGAAACGGAGCAAGCCATCTTCCAACGTGAAATGGCTATGGGAACTTGGTTCAGCTTGAAGTTCTGCTATGAGTTTGCTAGTGTATGGATCATTGGCGTATCCAGATCTGATCTCCTGTACCCATGATGGCTGACAAAAAGAGATCGCATTGAGAGAATCCTCAATGGAAAAGGGCCTACGCGACAGTGCATCCGCAGCTCCATTATCTGCCCCTTTTCGATAGCAAATCTGATACCTTAACCCCAACAATTTGGTGAATGCCCTGTGCTGCCATGGAGTGTGCAGCCGTTGCTCCTCGAGGTGGACTAAGCTGCGCTGGTCCGTTTTGATAACGAACTCAGCGTTTTGCAAGTACTGACGCCAATGTTCCACCGCAAAAATGATCGCCATGAGCTCTTTTTCATATGTTGACAGCCCTTGGTTTCTTGGGCCCAGAGATTTGCTGAGGTATGCAAGTGGGTGCCCTTCTTGTTGTAACACTGCTCCGATCCCCAAGTCACTGGCATCTGTTTCAACAACGAATGGTTTCGAAAAATTGGGTAACTGGAGCACTGGCGCAGAGATTAGGTGATTTTTCAGCGTTTCAAAAGCAGTGTCACACTCGCTGGTCCACATAAACGGAGTGTTCTTGCGAAGCAACTGTGTCAGAGGGCGAGCAATAACCCCATAGTGCCGAACGAACTTCCTGTAATATCCAGCCAAGCCCAAAAATTGTCGCAGCTCTTTAACTGACGACGGTGATGGCCACTGTTGGACCTTCAATATTTTGTCAGGTTCCGTTGCCACACCTGCCCCACTGATCACAAATCCCAAATAAGAAAGTTGTCGTTGTGCAAATGAGCATTTCGAAAGTTTGATCTTCCATTGGTCCTTCGTTAGCAGCTCCAGCACTGTACGCAAATGTGTGACGTGATCGTTGAGAGAGGATGAGTAAATCAGGATATCGTCGAAAAACACCAATGCACAACGGCGCAACACTGGTTGCAGTGTCGAGTTCATAGCCCCCTGAAATGTAGCCGGTGCGCCAGCCAACCCAAATGGCATTACCTTATATTCGTAGTGCCCACTATGAGTTTGAAATGCCGTCTTGAATTCTTCGCCCTCAGCTAAGCGAATTTGGTGGTATCCTGCCCGTAAATCTAACTTGCTGAACCATGTGGCTCCACTCAACTCGTCCAACAATTCGTCGATCACTGGAATTGGGAACTTGGTGGGTACTGTTAACGAATTCAAGCGACGATAGTCGATGCACATCCTCCACTGACCATCCTTCTTACGCACCAAGATAACTGGAGACGCAAACGCACTGTGACTGCGCTGAATAATACCACTCTGAAGCAATTCCTCCACCTGCCTTTCTATCTCATTCTTGGACTCAGGTGAGTGTCGATAGGGCCTTGTATTCACTGGTTGGGCGCCAGCTATCAGAGGTATAGTATGATCGCACGCTCGGCGAGGTGGTAAATGTGTTGGTTCTGCGAAAGTGTTCTGAAATTCATCCACTAGTTTCTGTATAGATTCTGGCACTATCGTTTCTGGAATCTCCATAGGGACCTGAGATGTTTGCCCTTCACTATCAGTACAGACCAACACCATGTAATCGATTTCCTGAGTCTGCAAAAGCTGATTCAGCTGTAACATTGAAACTGCAACACAAGAGTCCACAGCTGGTTGATGTCCCTGTAACAGAACTGGCACTTCATCCATTCGCAATGCCACCTGTTTTGTAACCCAATCAATGGCAGGGTTATTTCTCTCCAACTAGTCCATGCCCAAGATAATATCAAAACTGCCCAATGGAAGAATTTTGAAAGAAGTTGTGAAAACATGCCCCTGTACTTCCCACTGGCATTGAGAAACTTCCTCAGAACACAAGATTTCTGCCCCATTAGCGATTTTAACTTTAGCTGCTCTAGGTAATTTCTGAACACCCGGAAACCCTGCCACTATCCTGGAATTTATGAAAGAAGTCGAACTGCCTGAATCCACCAGTATTGACACCTGCTGATCTTGGACAGTAGCTGACAACTGTAATAGCAATGCAGATTCGTTGCCATTGAACGCTTGCAAGGACACCGCATACGCTGTCTCATCATCTGCTGCAGGTAACACCTCAATGACAGGATTATCAGTATCCTCCACTCCCAGAAACTCCATGAGCTCTTCCAACACGTGCAGCTGCACTTTTGTGGGACAGATGTGATCGTGGCCCCAACGCTCTCCACATTTGAAACACAACCCACGAGCTCTCCTGTAAGCACGCAGGGTATCGATAGCTGCCGGATCCGCTGGTAACCTTGCTGGTGGATTTCGATTTCCCTTTGATGCATCCATTGCCCTCCGATCAACTGCAGCTGGAACTGGTGTTGTACGAAATTGCTGTTGAGGAATTGCAGACAAGGGTGTGCGCTGGGACGAACGAGATGGAGATTCGGCATATCGGCCGTAATCGTGGCGAACTCCCTCTTGGACTTCTTCCTGAACCAGAGCCAGAGCACACGCAGAATCAAGGTCTGGCGGCCTCTGCACCATGACTGCTGCCCTTAATTCTGGTCGTAATCCTCCAACAAACCTCATCAAGAAATAATAAGGATGCACCTCATCAGAATATGAAAGCAATTGGTTCATTAAATGCTCAAATTCATCTATATATTCCTGAACTGTTGCAGTCTGTCTAATGGCATAAAATTTGCGAATGAGCTGTTGGTGTCTATCCCTACCAAAACGGACACACAAGGTGTTGCACAAACTTTCCCAATTGCAACCTAGCAGCTTCTTACGCACAGACTGCAGCCAAACAGCCGTGGTCGGAGAAAAATTCAGAGTCGCCATTTGGACCCAATAACACTCCTGAACCGCGAAAATGGAAAAATACTGCTCACACAAATCCTTCCACAACTGTGGATTTTCACCGTCGAATACCGGAAATGGCATCGCGGGAGGGGCCTGGCCACCAATTGCAGGCAATTCACGCGTAACAGCAGCAGTGGGCATAGACTCGAAGGTGGGGATCGTACCGTTGGCCGGATGGGTCGACAGGGCGGCGAAAGCCCCGTCAACCGCCATCCGTGGTTGTGTGGCGACGCCGTGGCCATTGGCCCGAGGAGAAACTTGCCCCATGAGATTGCCCGCGGGCTGGATCTTCGGGGCTGGAGGATCAGAGAGATCCTTCGCCGACGCCTCCTCTGCGTCATGGAAGTGGTCGCGGTAGACGTGCTGTTGCAGGAGATCCACCGCTACCTGGAGGCCTTGGATTTGCTTGCTGAAGCCTGGTGACCATGCGCCGATCTCCTCTTGAACCGCGACTCTGATGTCGCCGCGGATCTCGGCCTTGAATTCGCCCTTCAACTCCTGGAGCAAATCGCGCATGTCGGACTTGGTGAATGAATCCATGGCTTCACTGGCGAGACGCGTGGCCTTCTGCTGCCGCGTCTCGATGATCGAAGATGCCAGATCGGATCGCTGAGAAAAAATTTCTGGCAGCGATGTGTGTGGCTCTGATACCACTTGTTAACTCCACACACTCCTCGATCGATTCACGCTCACGAGATCGGAATTACAAGCACAATTTGGTGGCTAATTGGTGTCTGATACAAGCACAAGTGTGCTGAAAGAGGAAAAAGCAGGAAGGAAGGGGTAGGGTTCAGAGCCAGGTGGGAGGGGATGCCGCCGCCGCCAGATGTGATCGATCTTCGATACCCTTCTCCTTGGTTCTCACGCCCTTTTATCAGTTCGTCCAGTCTGGTCCCACCACGCGAAGGTTCGGACGGCGCTGTCGTTTGTTGGGCCTTTGCTGCTTCTCGTTACTTGGGCCTCCTGCCGGGTGAAGGTGAGGCCCGTCGTCTTGTGGTCCTGTCTTGGGGTCGCTAACATTGCCACTGCGGCGTGGTCCTCAGCATCGTCCCTAGCTCTGTCCCAATCGTTCAAGCGCCGTTGATGGAAGAGGAAGAGGAAGATGAAGCCATGCATATCGATAGACTTTTCCGAGAAAAGGTCCTGTAAATCCAAGAGAGGAGGGAATAAATCCTTTTCTTTTTTGAAGTAAGGAGGGAATAAATCCTTGAGTGGCATCATTAATATGAAATAAGCGCATTGCTATAACGATACATCTTGAGTTCTGTTGGCCTGCTTTCCGCGCTTTACTTGAGTACATCATTGAACATACTGCTACCTCCGATCCGTTATAACTGTCGCACCTTTACATAAGGCTTAGTCAAAACTATGACTAGCTCTCCGACAATTAAATCGGACCGGAGGGAGTATAAGTTTTACAATTTTCCTCGAAGAATGTGATCACAACATTTTTCAAGTTTAAAGTCTTAACATATGCCAATGTGAATATTCATACAATTATTTGTCTAGTTTTTATCGGGTCAAATTTTAAAAATAAAAATAGAAAAACAATACTCGCTTAAATGAGGTAGATTTGAGAAAAGTTGGCAGGTGTCCCCAAAAAATTATTGACGTAAAGTGAAATTCACTCAAAAACTAAAATGAGGTAAAATGCGAACATACCTGTTCATCAAGATTACTATGTTCACTTTCCTATTTTTAGGAAAGGTCGTGATGGTTATATTTCTGCTCTGAAGGAGAACCGCTCTTCCATATTATTTCGACCAGAATAGGTTTGCGCCCCGTTATATTAATATAGCAAACACACCATACAATTGTGAGATCTCTACTGGGGCAAAAAACACAAACATGTCCAAAATAACAAGAATAGAAAGAAAAGAGAAAAAAAATGCCAGAAGCGTCAAATCGACGAATTAGAAGATGTCCCACAACCGCTGCGCCCACCGGAGTATTCGCACCACACTCCACTGTCTTCGACGTGCCGTGTACCAGACAACCCCTTCAAAAATGAATTACCGCGACGACGACGACGCTGCTGCCCGGACTAGTCCTACGATTTCTCCCGGTAAACGGAGGGGAGTGGTAAAGGGGTATATCCGACACCCTTCAATAAGGACGGCGGCGCCCGCCGGCGTCGTCGCGCCGATACCGCCGAAGGACGGCATGGATTTCCCCTGACCTCAACATACCACCATCTCAGACACATCACTGGCTCCACCGTGCTCGCCACCAACCAGCATGCGCCACCACCATCTTGAGACCATCAACACCGTCTGTCTGTGGCAAGCATTGTGAGGCCGACCGGACCGAGGGGAGACATCGATACATAAGGGTCGGAAGTTCCGCTACAACGTGGGAGGGATCGACCTCCACCGCCATAAGGCGGTAGCAGTCCAGACGGAGCAGCATGAGCACACCAGGCTGACAAACCGGACCGGGCCCAAAACGGGCCCGTGAAGCTTTCGCCGTTGCGCTGCAGCAGTCATGGCTCATCTCCACCAACATCATCCCGAGCCTCGACTCAGTCCAGCCGGAGGCGGCACAGGAAGCCCGAAACCAGCCACTCCTGACCAAGATCAGGCCCATATCTGGGCCTTCTGGGCCTCAAGGGCGCCGCCGGCCGAGCTTCTTCCCGCAGCCGCCGCTGCCGCCAAGGGGCGCCACCGCCGCTCCGTCGACACCAGGCCATCACCGGAACGCCACCGGACGAAGTCCACCGCCGCCAAGGGATGCCTCCGACGTGCCGGGCTCCATCTGCGTTGGGTAAAGGAAGGTCGTCCTCCACCAGCCCCGCCCGGGCTAAGCCCGGCGACGTGCGCTGGCTGTGGCCAGGAAAGGGAGGGTTGGGGAGGGGAGGGCCGGCTACAGGGGATCCTCGGTAGCATGCACGGGGGCGATGGAGGCAAGGGCACTCTAGGGAACGTTCTATGCTTTCCACGGTAGCACCTCTTCCATATTATTTTGGTGCACCTTCGACAGTGTATCTTAGAAAAAGAAAATACGGGGAAACAAAGTGACAAATTAATATAGTTAAGTTTGTCCACATCTTTTGATATTGTGATTTTGCATAGGCCACCTTTTCTATTTATAACCTTGATGCTTTAGTAAAGAACTCTTGGTCTAGTTAAAAAATCCTCTTTGTCGGAAAAGAATAAATATGATACTCACTCTGTGCACTTTTATAAGTCACACTACTTAACATTTCAATTTTAATCACATAAATAGTAAAACGAGTGAATCTATGTACAAAATGAGTCTAGATTCACTCACTTTAAACGTAAGTGGCCAAAATTAAAATACAAGAAGTGAACGGAGGGAGTGCATAGATGTTTTAAAACTGTGACCAACTTTTACATTGGCAGTGTGCACGGTACACTAGTAGAAACCCCCCTTTCATTCTGAGCTAGAAACGGCATCAGTCCCGGTTGCACCAAAAACCGGGACTAATGCTATGCATTGGTCCCGGTTTTTGCGGTCGGGGCAGCGATATCGCCCCAGGGGCATTGGTCCCTGTTGTTTAGGGGGCTTTCGTCCCGGTTCCTGGCAAGAACCGGGACTAATACCTCGCCACAGGCCACTTGGCACGCGCAAGGGCATTGGTCCCAGTTCTTGCCAGGAACCGGGACGAATGTCCTACATATACTGCCTCACAGCCCCCTCTCTCTGTTTTTTTGGTTGAAGGAGTGAGAGAGGTGGGTGCTAGTGTGTGTTCTTTTACTATGCACTCGAGGTGTTCGACGAAATAACCGAACCACACTTAAGTTCACAGATAATGGTATGTTCGACCGAGATTATTAAACTTGTCCTTTTCATCTTTAAGTGATACAAAAAAGGTTATATTTATCGATGTACTGTGGTGATTTCGCTATTGAAGATGTTATTGTAATGTTTTTTTTTGATAAACTTAATTATACGATGCAGATGGATGCACCGCAGCGATGGATGTACGATGACCGACGCACTTCCGAGTATATGGCAAGCCTGGATGAATTTCTCGGTGTTGCCCATGCGTTGACTGTCGGAACGTCAGGGAGCACCCTTGCTTGGGAGTCCTTCACGGCCACCTGCTTCGGAGAGGTTTCATGCCCAACTATAATTGTTGGACCAAGCATGGAAATAAAGGTTGTGATGGAAGAAAATGAAGAAGAAGAAGATGATCCTATGTTCCCTGAATACGGTGATACTTCAATGGAAGACAATGCAGATGAAGGAGGTGATCAAGAACGGGCATCAGATGAGCCCGATGATGATCTTGGCCGAGTTATTGTTGATGTAAGGGAAGACTGCGAAAGTGAATTGGAGAGGTTGAAATTGGACATCATGTTACAGGATCACAAAAAGTTGTTGTATCCAAATTGCGAAGATGGCAGCACAAAGCTCGGTACCACACTGGAGTTGCTGAAATGGAAGGCATAGAACGGTGTGACTGGCAAGGAATTTGAGAGTTTACTACTTCGTAAAGGTGAAGTATCATGTAGTCGACGTTCATAAGACACTACTAGAAGAATAGCACCACAACTTAAATACCAGACCACTAGATATTACTTCAACATAATTCAACTACTAACATCATGACTTCTTTCATGTCCTCACGAATAAAACGAACTACTCACAAGACATCATATGTATCATAATCAGAGCTGATATAATGGATAATCACAATCAGGTCATAAAGTGTAAACACCGATAAATCTTACAAGCATCAACTACTAACAAGTAATCCACACCGGGATAGAAATCTAGTGGAAAACAACGGTAAAGACCCCTAATTGTTACATCGGGATGATGGTGGATGATGAAGGTGATGCTGTTGGTGGTGAGGATGATGACGATGATGATCTCGATGAATCCGAGAGTGATGACGGTGACGATGGCGACGATTTCCCCTCTCCGAGGAGGAATTTCCCCGGTAGATTTCTCTCTCCCGGAGAGCTTTTCTCTCTCTGTTGTTTTCCGCCCCGAGACGGTGGCGGAATAATTATTCGACAATGTATTCTGGCTTAGGGTTCCCTGAGGGTCAAGTACGCGAAAGGGGGCGCCCAGAAGTGGGCCATTGGGGGGTCAGACCACCCCAGGCGCGGCCAGAAGGGGGGCACGCCGCCTGGTGGTGTGGGCTCCTGGTGGCCCTCCTCTGGGTGCTCTTCTGGCTGGCTTCGTCCTCGGGACTTCTCACACTTCTCCGGTATCCCCCCTCTTCTTCTGACCTTCTGAAATAGGGTATCTTGACGGTGTTTTTTCCATCAGATTTCTGGTTCCCCGGTGTTTATTCCCCAAAAATTATGGAACATGCAAAATATGATGAAATAACATAAGTAATGCATCATAACATGAAATATATCGATGAATAACAGAAAATAACAATATAAAATAGTGATGCAAAATGGACGTATCAGCGAGGCGTGGCGTTGCGAGGCGGTCAGCGGAGGAGAAACACGCATGTGGCACGCCTCTCCTCTTGCCTTACCAACTCAACATGAGTTAGAATGGCTCATCTTATAAGGTGGTGCCATCCTCTCCAAACTAGTAACGTGGGACTAAACTATCCACTTGTATTATTCATGAATGACCCATGACAATTCCAGAATTTTATTGGGCTTAGTTGGGCTAGATGGGTGAAGCTCATATAAATTTCAACAATTACGTGCATACACATGGGGCGACATTAATGAAACTGCGAAAAAATGATGGTATTGTCTTGAAGTACAGAAAATGTTTTTTCTCCCGAGCACCAGTGCTCCTGTCTATTAAAAAATCCGAAATAAATAATATTTACAAGTTTTAAATTTCTGAAAAAAAATCAGGATGTAGTTAACGATGTATCGTATAAACATGCAAAATATAAATTAGTACTATGAGCTGAAGTCTAGAGATCAAGGAGGAGCATTAAATTTTATATAGACAATTTTGCACGGGCCGTTCAGCAGGAGAATTGATTGCGAGATAGCATATTCATAGTATCTAGCTAGCGACGTGTGTGTGATGGGCGGAGGGGGGAGGGGGTGGAGTGGGTAGATAAGCTGAAGAACAACCAAGGGGGGAGGAGGGGAGCGTCGCCTCAGGGGGGCATCGAGGAGGCGATGCGGCGCGCGGCAGCAAGAAGTCTGTCGATGTAGCCATCTAGTCGCGCCCTGTCCCGCTGCCTACACAATGGGTACCACTACTGCAATAAAGCCAAACATTTGAACAAGGAGTCAGACGCACGTCGCAGAAAAATCTTCTCAATCACCATCTTATTGCGAGTCGTCCACAGAGACCACATCAAAGCCGCGAATACCAGCTAGAAGAGGCGAGTACCCCCTCTGGTTCGGTGTGCCTAGTCCTCCAGAAACTCACCGAGGTCCGAGGCCTGACATGCCGTCCCCAGCGCCTCATGGGCGAACTTCCACAAAAACCGGGCAGCGGGACAGACAAAGAAGATGTGTGTACTGGACTCCGGGCACCTACACAAGGGGCAAAGCCCATCCCCCGGGCCATGACGCTTCGCCACTTCCAGCCCGGAGGGCAACCTATCACGTAACAGGTGCCAAACGAAAATCTTAATCTTCAGCGGGAGAGGGGCTTTCCAGAGAGGAATAGCCCAAGCGCTACTCGGCCCGATGAACTGGGGCCCATACGCCGATTTGACCGAGAAGAACCCCGAGGGGGCCAGAGACCAGGTTACCTGATCAGGGCCCCCCTGGAGGGACTCATGCAAATCGCCCCTGAGCACCTCCCACTCAGCGGTCTCAGCAGGTCCAAAAGTGCGTCGGAACAAGATGTTCCAACACCCATTCTGGACCGCCGACGCCACCAGCTGGGCGGGCTCCGCGCAGATAGCGAATAACCTCGGGAACTCAAGTTGCAACGCCCGCTCCCGAAGCAAGGGATCCAACCAGAACATGGTCCCTCGGCCATCACCAATAGTGAATCTAGCGCCCTTCCTAATGTTCTGCTTAATCGACCGGATGGACCTCCAAAAAAGAGACCCCTCCTGACAGTCACATGCAAGGAGCGGGCGGTCCTGCAGGTACTTGGCTTTAAGGAGCTGAAGCCAGAGGCCCCCCTCCTCCCTTAGAATACGCCAAATCCATTTCAGCATGAGAGCCACATTCATCTGACGAGACGCGAGAATCCCTATGCCCCCAAAGTCTCTCGGGGCACACACATCCGCCCATTTGACCATGTTGTATTTCTGTCTACCGTTAGCATCTTGCCAAAAGAAGCGCGAGAGTTCCTTGTCAAAAGCTGCATGGACTCCCTCAGGGAGGGAGTAAATCCCCGTCAAATAGGAGGGGATACTAGCCAAGCAGGCCCCAATTAGTATGGACTTGCTTCCCTTGGAGGTAAAGCGTCCGCGCCAGGGTTCTGCCTTATTTCTCACCCTTCCCACCGTAGGATCAAGATCCTTGATGAGAATCCTGGAGTCGCTCAGAGGAACCCCCAGATAGTTAACAGGGAAGGTAGTCAACCTACAATTGAGGTTGTCTGCTATCCGCTATTGATCCTCCAGGGAATATCCGAGGACGATCACCTCGCTCTTTTCGAAGTTAATCTTTAGGCCTAACATGGCCTCAAAACACAACAGCAAGAACTTGAGATTGACAATATTCGAGAGCTTCCTTTTCTTCCTTCTCTTTGGGCATTGTTGTTTGTTGTTGCCCCAGCATGCTGTAGTTGCGTTGGGCTAGCGTGTTGTATGTAGTACTATGCATGGATGTTGTGTTGTTGCTTTATTTATAAAGCAGGGCGAAAGCCTGTTTCGAGAGACGTGTGTGTGATCACGACACTGACCGGTGTATGTAGCTCTCGAACGAACTCGATATGCTGTCTCCGTGTCGCTCTCCTGCCTAGACAAACCTGCACGTTAGTGGAACCTCCATCGTTTTCAATTCGAGCGAGCGTACCACTAGTAGAGTTAGTAGTTTGTACTACAGTACTTACGGCGATTGATCGAATAGTTGCAGCCTGGAGCATGTCCTTCACCTAGTCTCTGAAATACCGAAGAGCGTTGCAACACGTTGAGATTATTGTGAGAACCGGCCATTCCAAAAAATGAATGCCAGATCCAAAGATCGTAATCAGCAACAGCCTCAAGCACAACAGTGCACTTTCCATGATGGCCACCTTTGTACATCCCTTGCCAAGCAAATGGACAATTCTTCCAACTCCAATGCATGAAATCGATGCTTCGAAGCATCCTAGGAAATCCTCTTACTTGACCTTGTGCGAACAAACGAGTCGTGTCTGATTCATTTGGTAATCTCTGATACACGGGACCAAACACTGCAACTACTACCTTGCAAAATCGATAGGTGGCTTCAATGACGGTGCTCTCAGACATATGAAGATATTCATCCAATGAATCTGCATGTGGCTCTCAGACAACGCCGGAGATTTCGACGGCAGGCCCATGCCTGCAGGTGGCTCGGTGCTCTCCTTCGGCACGCACTTGGTCTACGTCGCCACCACCGTCATCCATGAGTTTCCTGAGGAGGTGCTCGACGCGGAAGATCCTCCTGCTGTACTCACTGCCCGCGAGAAGCCTTCCGGCTGCTCTGCGGACATCGTGGATGTGATGATGACAGGCCCGGCTATCGATGCCGGGAAGGGCGCGGCCGCTGACGCTGGCGTCCTCGAGGTGCCTGTGGGTGCCAGGGTCCACAAGCCCTACGAGAAGGACTCGAACCTGCCTCCTTCCACCTCTACGTCCATCCCGGCTGTTCACGCAGGTGCCACCATGCCACTGGGCATGCCGCAACCCACCGAGGCGGAACTCGCCGCCATGAGGGCGCAAATCGAGCAGCAGCGGCAAGTGCTACTCGCTGAGACCCAGGAGCTGGAGAAGGTTAGGCTTGAGGTTAACCTTGCGCAAAATGAGTACAATGCAGCGCATGGCTTTACTCCTGTCGCTAGGCTGCCTAGCAAGGTAGGCTTTACGCTTCGCAACTTAGGCGCGGAGCTGGCTAGAGATGGCAGGGACGCTAGCAAATCTGCTAGTTTAAACACTGTTGGTAGGCCTAGATACAGCACCACCGCCAAAACTCTTAGGGCTGCAGAGGCAGTGGCCGCAAAGTTGCCGCATCTCACTGGCGACACGCGCGCTAGGCAGCAGGAGAGGCTTAATGAGCTGGTGCTAGAGGCTAGTCGGCAGAATGAGCAGTTCCGGAAAGCCAATCCGGGTGCTGGCGCTTCTCAGGTTGTGCACTCGCGTGCGGCCGGATCTATGGATCGGGCCTCATTGCCGCTTCTCGGCGACGAGAGGGACCAGAGCGTGCACTCTGGAAAGAGCAGACGAATGCAAGTGTACGACCCTGCTGTCGCCGCAAAACAGCACGCTGTGCCGCGGCAGCCCGGCCAAAAACACAACACTGCAGGAGAAGGCTTTCAGGCCACTAAAGCTCAGAGTAAGAGGCAAGGAGGAAACACCGCAGGGCCTTCTCGGCAACAGCCTGCTCAGCCTACTCGGCAGAGGGTGCAACAGCCAGCGGCAACATAGCCACGTGCGGCTGCGCCAGCAGTCAACCCGGTGGTGCAGCCCGCAGTTGTGCAGCAAGACCGATATGATGATGGTTACTCGGCAATGGGGCTGGCCGGGTATGCTGACCCAAGAAACATCGCTGATCGTGTGGGTGACCGCGTGCTGGAGCCCAGCGATGCGAGGTACAAGCTGGACCGGATCAATCTGTCCGCGCAACTCGAGAATAAGGCACTAGTACAGAAAGGCTTATCTGTGGCGCACCATTTTCCAATTATGTGGCGCACCTAGGGGCCAGAGGGGTGCGCCACAGAATTCACGCCATAGAATTTTTTTTCTGTGGCGCACCGTGGCCGTGCGCCACAGAAAATTCTGTGGCGCACCTCAGCCGTGCGCCACATAAATTTGCAATTCTGTGGCGCACCAAGGGGGGGTGCGCCACAGAATTGTTTTTTGAATTTCAAAAAAAAAGGCGGCCAAATCTGGCCGCGGGAATTTTTCGAAATTTCGAAATTTCGCTGGATCTCGTCGGATGCTCGCCGGAGTTGGTGGGTGGAGGATGGGGGTCACCGGAGTTGGTGGGGAGGAGAAGGAGGAGCTCGCCGGAGGTGGTGGTGGTGGTGGTGGTGGAGGAGGAGGAGGAGCTCGCCGGAGGTGGTTGTGGAGGAGGAGAAGAAGGAGGACAGGTGGTGGTGGAGGAGGAGGAGCTCGCCGGAGGTGGTGATGGAGGAGGAGGGGTGGTGGTGGTGGTGGTGGTGGAGGAGGAGAGGTGGAGTAGTAGGTGGAGGAGAGGAGAGAAGTGGAGAGGTAGAAGAGAGAAGGGAAGATGAGAAGTGGAGGAGAAGTGGAGGGGAGAAGGGAAGAAGAGGAGGGGAGGAGGGTAGAAGAGGAGAAGGGAAAGAAGAGGAATAAGAGGAGGGGAGGAGGCAGGATTCGAAATCCTGCCTCAACAATTCTGTGGAGCACCAAATGAAGGGGTGCGCCACAGATTTTTTTTTTCTTTTTTTTTTAATTTTCTAGTCAAAATCTTCAAACGGCCATAACTTTTGTTCCTTTTGGAATTTGGCGATTCTAAAAAAATCTCACAGGCCGAAGGCCAGTGAGGTTGGGTTCCTTTTTCTCTCTAGTTTTTTTGATATCTTGATCATTTTTTTTCGACATCGTATGCAAAAGTTATGCCCATTTTACTTTTTTAACGAACTTTTGCTCAGAAAGTCGAAATTCTTATTTCAAAATTTGATAAAAAAAAGTAGACCTTAAACTCTTTGTGCATCTATAAGGGGTTTATTTTTTGATGCTTTTTAGACCGGCAACTCTTCTGTCAAAAACTAGAAAAGGCGTTCCCGGGGGGGGGGGGTGTGGAGAGAAGGAAAAAATATGTGGCTCCATGTGTGGTTGGTGCGCCACAGAAATGTTGGATTCTGTGGCGCACCAATGCCTGTGCGCCATAGAATACCACATTTCTGTGGCGCACCAGATTACGTGCGCCATAGAATACCACAGAAATGCTCGCCTGCAATAATTGAGGCGGGCCCCATCCATGTTCTGTGGCGCACCCTTCCCCCGTGCGCCACAGAATCCAACATTTCTGTGGCGCATATTTTGGCGTGCGCCACAGAATTAAATTTCTATGGCGCACCACTCTCTGGTGCGCCACAGAAAGCGTTCCATAGAAACGCAGTTTCCTACTAGTGAGGGGCCACCTGGCCAAGAATGCTTTGGTCATCGTATCATGGATGAGCCATCTGTGAACCACTTTCAGCTGGCCAGGGGGACCAAGTGCTACAATGGGAGTACCAAGCCAGAAGACTGGCTGAGTGACTACGTCATAGCTGTGCATATTGCAGGCGGCAACCGGAGATGGGCTGTGCGGTATGTGCCGCAAATGCTAGAAGGTCCGGCTAGGATTTGGCTCAACAACCTGCCCAAGAACAGCATCAACTGCTGGCTGGACTTCTCGGAGGCCTTCATCAGCAACTTCACCAGCACCTACAAGAGGCTGAATAGGCCGCAGCAGCTGTCCGCTTGCAAGCAGCGAGAAGAGGAGACTGACCGCGAGTATCTTACTCGGTGGAGCAACTTGAGGAACACCTGTGAGGGTGTGAATGAGGCTCAGGCCATTACTTGGTTTGCCCAGGGCTGCAGGCATGGCAGCATGTTGTGGTAGAAGCTGCAAAGAGAGATGCCGAGTACCCTCGCCGAGACAATCAAGATTGCAGATATGTATGCACTCGGCGATCCTACTCAGCTTCTGCTTGACTCCCCTGAGCCGAGAAGGAAGTTTCAAGATCGCAACAGGGGCAATGATTTCCGCAACAACAGAAGAGGTGACCGGATTGATACTCGGTATGATCCCGAGGAGGTGAATGATGTGACCACGGCTGCTGGGAGTAGCCAACGGCAAAAAACTGCTGGAGCCCAATACGGGCAAAACCAGAATCAGGGCCAAGGCATCAAGAAACCTTACGCTGCTCCTCAGCAGAGTAACGACAACTCGGATGCAGCTCCGAATTTCATATTTGCAAACATGAAGGATGGGCCATGCAGCTTTCACATTCGGCATCCAACTAGGCCAGCCAACCACACTACCCGGCAGTGCAGCTGGTGGGAGCGCATCAAGAATGAAGACTTGCCCCCTCCTCCTCCTCTGCCGGGTGCAAATGCCAATGTGCAGCCTATTCGGGCAGCTGCTCCTAGGCCGGCAGCGTTTCCAAGAAGAGAGAATGTGAACCAGGTAGCTTTAGGAGCCAACCGCAACTACAACTACGACAACCGCAACCGCAACTATTACACCCGCAACAACAGAGGCAACAACAACAACAACAACAACAACAACAACAACAACAACAACAACAACAACAACAATCAAGGCAACAACAACAACGGTAACAATGGTGGTGGAGACCGCAACCAGTACCAGGAACACCATGAGAGCTATATGATCTTCGTCATCGAGCCAGTCGACAAGCAGTCGCAGCACAGGCGCGCGATGGAGGTAAACGCCGTGATCCCGGCTGTGCCTCACTATCTGCGCTGGTGCGACCAGGAGGTGACTTGGTCCAAGACTGATCACCCCAAGGTGAAGCCCAATCCGGGTAGCTATGCTCTGGTGGTGGATCCCAAATTCCTGGGACCCGAGAAGAACGTCCGCTTCAGCAAGGTGTTGATTGACAACGGCAGCAACATCAACATCATGTATCTGGACACACTGAAGAAGCTCGGCCTTGCCGAGAACATGCTGCTACCCAGCAAGACCACATTCCACGGAATTGTGCCGGGAGTATCTTGTGCTCCAATCGGCCGCATCTGGATGGATGTCCTATTCGGCACCAGGGAGAACTGTCGCACCGAGTGCGTCCAGTTCGAGGTGGTTGATCTTCAGAGCCCCTATCATGCCCTTCTCGGTAGGCCTGCCCTCACCAAGTTCATGGCTTCAACCCATGCTGCTTATCTGAAGATGAAGATCCCTGGTCCCAATGGAGTCATCACCATCTCTGGTGATTACAAGAGGTCTTTGGAGTGTGCCTCTGCTAGTTCTCAGCTGGCGGAATCCATGGTCATTGCAGACGAGAAGAAGAAGATGTACGAGGTGGTGGCTATGGCGCAATCCGCACAAGGTGGTGCGCCTGGTATGCTGAGTTCCCAGTACGGGACTGCGTTCCAGGCGTCCCAAGAGACAAAGAAGATCCAGGTTGACCCTGAGTTCCCAGACCGTGTTGCCATCATTGGCGCCGGGTTGGGAGAGAAATAGGAAAGCGAGCTCATCCACTTCCTCCGTGAGAATCGGGACGTCTTCGCATAGTCCAATGAGGATCTTCCGGGTGTCCCGAGGGAGTTGGTTGAGCACTCGCTACATGTGCGGCAGGATGCCAAGCCGGTTAAGCAGGCTATGCGCCGCTTTGGTGATGAGAGGAGGAAAGCTATCGGTGATCAGATCACCAAGTTGCTGATAAGCAACTTTATCATGGAGGTATTGCATCCGGACTGGCTAGCCAACCCGGTTATGGTTGAGAAGAAGAAGGAGGACCCCAAGGCCGACACTGCATGGCGAATGTGCGTGGATTACACCGACCTAAACAAGGCCTGCCCCAAGGATCCATTCCCGCTACCCCGCATAGATAAGGTGATCGATTCCACTGCTGGTTGTGAGCTTTTGTCTTTCATAGATGCCTACTCTGGTTTTCATCAGATAGCTCTCAACCCTGATGATCAAATAAAGACTGCTTTCATTACCCCGTACGGGGCTTATTGCTATCCTGTCATGTGCTTTGGGGTGCGGAATGCTGGGGCTACCTATCAAAGATGCATGCAGAAATGCTTGCATGACCAGATTGGCAAAAATGTGCAGGTGTACGTAGATGACATTTTCATCAAAATGAATAAAACACATACTCTGCTTAGTGATATTGAGGAAACTTTTGCCAACTTGCTCAAGTACAGGATGAAGTTGAATCCGACTAAATGCACCTTTGGCGTCCCGGCGGGCAAGCTACTCGGCTTCTTGGTATCCAGTCGGGGCATTGAGACCAATCCTTCAAAGATAAAAGCTATAGAGAGCATGTCTTTGCCAAGATCCCTGAAGGATGTGCAGAAATTCACTGGATGCCTGGCTTCTCTGAGCCGCTTCCTGGGCAGAATGGGCGAGAAGTCCTTGCCTTTGTATCAATTGATGAAGAAGAGTGACAAGTTCGTCTGGACTCCGCAAGCTGATGTAGCATTCAGGGAGCTGAAGGCCATGCCAGGTAGCGCTCCCATCTTGGCTAGTCCGCTACCCAAGGAGCCAATGCTGCTGTACATCGCGGCTACTAACCGAGTAGTCAGCGTGGTGATTGTGGTGGAACGAGAAGAGGAAGGCAAGACTGTGCAGCGGCCAGTGTACTATCTGAGTGAAGTGCTATCCAACTCCAAGCAGAATTACCCACATTACCAGAAGATGACATATGGCGTGTACCTGGGCGCCAAGAAGCTGAAGCACTATTTCCAAGAGCATCCCATCACAGTGGTTCCGCTCCCATCTCGGACATGGGCAACAAGGATGCAAGTTGATGGAGGGATGATAACCCGGTAGGCTAACGCCAAGGTGAAACCCGGCCCAAAGGGAATCGCGCAAGACCCGACTCAAGGAAGAGGAGTTTCTAGAAGTCCCAAGAAGGAACGTGGGCCTAGTGACCCGGCCTTTGGGGTTACTGTTAGGAGACTTAGGGTTTGTGTGTGGTTTCCAGGTAGGATTCCGAGTGTGCCTTGTATAGGAAGCCAGGGAGCCGGGTAAGATATAAGCCGGCTCCTAGGGTTAGGAAAAGAGAGCTTCACCAGATATTCGAGTATCCCTGTAATACGAGAGCTGTTATTGTAACCCTAGATCGGAGACTCGGCGACTTGATTGCCAGAGTTACCATATCGATTGATAGCATGATTTCCCCTGAGCTAAACCCTCTCCCAAACGCTAGAGTCGAATTGCCCCAAGATAAGTTACCCCTGGTAACGTCTGCCGTGATTATCCCACGACAGTTGGCACCCACCGTGGGGCCTACGTCCAAAGGTGTTTACATCACGGGAGAAGCTCGGGAAAGCATGAAGAACCTCGTCATCGGCGAGATCTACACCAACCCCGAAGGAGAGAAGATGTTAGACGACTTTGGTTGGGGACCAGAGTCGGATCTCCTAGAAGCCGGATCTGTCGTCACGATCGGCCGAGTCAACGTCTTCGTCGGCATGGTACGTACGTCCGGTTCAATTCCTGACGATATTGAATATGATTCTGTGACAGGAGAAGCGACTTGCGTTCAATCGGACGGAGAGGAATCAGTCGGGACGACAGATCCGGCAGAAGAGCCCACCACGAAGAGGGAACAGCCGGAGGAGCCGGTATGGAACCCGCGTGGCCGGGTCATGAGAGAAGATGACACCGAGTCTATCCTGCACTTGCTGGAAGATCGGTACGAGGAGGATAGTTGTGATGAGGAAGAATACGAATCTTCACCAGGAATCGCGTGCCAGGTCGCGGTCTACATGGCTCCTGCAACCAATCTCAATCAGGGGGACGTGACTACGGTCGCGGTCGGAGCGGCGCGAGCGCTGGCCCAGTAGCAAAATCCGGGTGTTGGAAACCCGGTTGTAGCCCGAGTCGACGGAGAATCGGCTTCAGTCACCAGCCGTACTGCCGAGAGCGAGTTGCGGAGAAACATGTTTGGGTTCATGGCGAACAGAACGCCGGGAGCGGGGCCCTCAAATCCGCGAAATCCGGCTCTGTTCAACAATAACTTGATCTTGGATCCTACAGTACTAGCAAAAGTGATAACCCCAGAATCCGCGGCGGCGCGCCGCGGATCTGGATGTGGCCCGCCGTGCATTGGATCAACAAAGGAGAGATGTGGAAGCTGAAAAACAAGGGATAGCCGCACGACAGCACGAGCTGGAAGAATTGGAGAACCGGCTCCAGGTTCAGTCGACCAGGATGCACAATCAGAGATACCAGTCGAGATTACCGGCCGCAGGTGGGAACCTGCAACCGGCTGCACTATTTATTACCCCTCAGGATCAACCAATTCCGGCTCTGAATCAGGAAACCGGACATCAAGCTGCAACCCTGGGAGGACAGTCGGCAAACGTGCACGCCGGGTTACCCATGTTGCAAACAGGAATCGCAACTGGCAATGCAGCACCACCACCACCGCCACGATTTCATACTCCACCAGGTCACTTCAATAACCCCATGGATAACGTGTATGCAGCAACATTGGCACTTGATCGCATCCCCGTAGGAGAGTCACCCCACGCAGCGGAGACCCGGCGGGCAATAGATTTGTTGTGCACGGCCATAGTTCAGCAGGCTAATTACCCGGATAACAGGAGTGGAATGCACGGAACACCGTATGTAAGCCGGCAGAACGGAAATACCGGCAATATCCAGTCAAGTTCGGCGCGGCGGAGGGCAGAGCAGCAACAAATGCCGCTTCCTCCCCGTAGACCGGCAACGCCTGCAGTATCAGCGGCGCAAGCCATTGTGGACAGTTCCCGAGCCAGGCGAGCAGCGGCCGGGTCTGCGGTACGGGGACCGGTAGCGTTTGCGCCTCCCGCCGTACCCGCTGCGGCGTCACATGTTTCCCGAGTGATGCCAGTGCCGACAAACCTTGCCGGGCCAAAGTGCTTGTCAGACACCATCCGTGCTGAGCCTTACCCGGATAAGTTCAAGGAACCGGGTAAAGTGGTTAAATATGAGACGACCATGGATCCAGAAACCTGGTTGAGTAGTTATGAGATGGCCATGTCAATCCGCAATGCATCTGAGAATCTTCAAGCAAAATTCATGTACCTAATGATGTCAGAAGGAGCAGCAAAGTTGTGGTTCAATAATCTACCCGAGAAATCCGTCAATTCGTGGGGCGAGCTGAAAACGGCCTTTATCAAGCACTTTCATGGAATACGATTGATGATTTAGAGCGATGTGTTCAGAAGAAGGAAGAGTCGGCACGTAGTTGGGTGCGTCGGGTTATGGAAATTCTCCACTCGTCCACTGATATCCAGCCAAAGGATGCGTTACAAGCTATGGCAAAAACATGCAAATACATACCCTTAGTGCAAAAACTGACACGCATGAAGTCTAGCCGTCACGCGTCAGAGGTTACGATGGGAGAGTTGATGGACGCATGTAACAAGCACGCCGCCACGGACACCACAGAGGAGGATGTCGATGATAAGAAAGCAAAAGCCAACGCGGGTAATAGTGGAAGACCCGGCAATGGAGTTGCATCGGGTAATAATGGAGGAAACAACGGAAACAACCAGCACAAGCGCCCATACGAAGGAAACTCCGAGTTTGTCGCCAGTACAGAAGCCGGGTTTGCGAGACCCAGAGCTGAGGGAAATTTCAACGGAGGAAACTTCAATGGAGGAAACTACCAAGGACCACCAAGGCCGGCTAATCACATAGAGGCCTTCATGATGCCTTGTCCGCGTCATAGCAGGAACGGTAGGCCGGCTAATCATTCACTGGAGCAGTGCATAGATTTACAGAGATGGAAGAACGAGGAAATACAGAAGGCCATGCGAGGTGCAGGCCGGGGAGCAGGGCCGGGTCCGGGTGGAAACCCGGGCAAAGGCCCACCCCCGGCTGGCAACCAAGGAGGTGGTAATCCGGGTAACAACCAAGGAGGCGCTGGAGGTTTCCAAGCCAACCCCAAGCAGCTAGGGCAGTATCATGTCCATACTACGGGGACTTCCAATAAAGATAGAAAGATACTCAAAAGAGCAGTAAACTCGATTTCTTCGGCTGTTCCGAGATACTTGAGATGGTCAGACCAACAGGTCACATGGAGCAGGAGGGATCACCCGGAAACCATAGAACATCCGGGTGTGCTGGCTTTGGTAGTTGCACCACAGGTTAATGGTTACGAGTTGAAAAAGGTTCTGATGGACGGTGGAAGTAGCATCAATATCTTATATTGGGAAACCTTCCTACGCATGGGGCTCAAGGAGTCTCAGTTGCAGAAAAGTTCTACAGTTTTTCATGGGATCATGCCGGGTCATTCAGCATGCCCAGAAGGAAAAATCACTCTAGAGGTTGCTTTTGGAGAATCGAAGGACAATTTCCGAGTGGAGTGGCTCACGTTCGAGGTGGTAAAACTGCGCAGTCCTTATCACGCGCTGTTCGGAAGACCGGCTTACGCCAAGTTCATGGCCAGGCCGTGTTACGTGTACCTACAGCTGAAGATCCTGGGTCCCAAGCGAACCATTACTATACACGGCAACCGGGTAATAGCAGCCGAGTGTGATGAGGGGGATGCGGCAATGGCAGAACAGGTATGCAGAAAGGAAGAGCTCAAATATTACCGGTCTCAGGTAGACCCGGATGATAGAACAGCGTTGAAAAGACCGAATACGGAAGAGGAGAGAGCAAAATCAAAGCAGCATAGGACACAAAGATGGTGGCTTTCGTCGAGGGCGATCCCTCCAAGCAATTTGCTATAGGATCTAACTTGGATAGTAAGTAGGAAGAAGCACTTATCGAGTTTATTCGTGGTAATCAGGATGTTTTCGCTTGGACGCCCAGTGACATGCCGGGTATCCCAACCGAGTTAGCTGAGCATAGTTTGCATGTTGATCCCAAGTCCAGGCCTGTGAAGCAAGGCCTGAGAAAAATGAACGAGGAAAAAAGAAAGGCTATAGGAGCGGAGATAGCTCGGCTCCTTGCAGCCGGCTTTATCATGGAGGTTTTTCACCCGGATTGGTTGGCAAATCCGGTTCTGGTGATGAAGAAAAACAACGAGTGGAGGATGTGCATAGATTACACGAGTCTCAACAAACATTGCCCAAAGGATCCGTTTGCTCTTCCAAGGATAAATCAGATTATAGACGCAGTGGCTGGAAGTGACCTGTTGTGTTTCCTGGATGCTTATTCCGGGTATCACCAGATCAAGCTCAAGAAGGAGGATTGGGAGAAAACATCGTTCATAACCCCCTTTGGAGCTTTCTGTTACAAAACCATGACCTTTGGGCTAAAGAACGCTGGCGCAACATACCAAAGGTGCATTCAAAAGTGTTTCGAGGATCAGATTGGACGCAACGTTCACGCTTACGTTGATGATGTGGTGATCAAAACCAGGAGGGCAGAAACATTCATTGAGGACCTAAAGGAAACATTCAGGAATTTGAGAAGGTATCAGATGAAGCTTAACCCCACAAAGTGTGTGTTTGGAGTGCCAGCAGGAAAGTTGCTCGGTTTCATTGTTTCCGAGAGAGGAATTGAGGCAAACCCGGATAAGATCAAAGCTATTCAAAATCTAAAAAATCCGGAAGGCCTAAAGCATGTTCAAAAGCTTACAGGGTGTGTAGCAGCGTTAAGCCGGTTTATATCCAGGCTTGGAGAGAAGGCAATACCTTTATACCGGCTCTTGAGGAAAACCGACAAATTTGTTTGGGACCAAGAGGCGGACGAGGCGTTCGAAGCCCTGAAAAAGCAGTTATCTGAGGCACCAATTCTGGCGGCACCGGGTCCTAAAGAGCCCATGTTGTTATATGTTGCGGCCGGGCCCCGGGCGGTTAGTGTCGTGGTTGTTGTCGAGCGCAAAGAGGATGGAAAAGATCACCAGATCCAAAGGCCGGTTTATTATGTGAGTGAAGTACTATCGGAAGCAAAGCAGCGTTACCCACATTGGCAAAAACTAGTTTTCGGGGTCTTCATGGCCAGCCAGAAATTGAAACCATATTTTCAGGAACACCCCATAACAGTGGTTAGCTCTATACCAATGGCAGATATTATCGGAAATTCAGATGCGACAGGTAGAATAGCCAAGTGGGCCATCGAGATGGGAGATTATCACATCAGCTACGAGCCCATGTCTGCAATCAAATCTCAAGTTTTAGCTGATTTTATCAATGATTGGACTCACACAAGCATGCCCACGATGATGCCAAGTTCTGAGTCTTGGGTGATGCACTTTGATGGTTCTAAGCAGTATGAGGGATCAGGAGCTGGGGTGGTACTCACCTCACCCAAAGGAGACAAATTGAGCTACGTGTTGCAGATTCATTTCGATTGCTCCAACAATGTGGCCGAGTATGCGGCATTGTTACATGGATTGAGAATAGCAAAGGAGATGAACATTAGGCAAATACGGTGCTACGGAGACTCGGATCTTGTGGTACAGCAGGTCTCAGGAACTTGGGATAGAAAAGACGCAACAATGGAAGCATATCGCAGAGAGGTGGACAGGGTTGCCGGGTGTTTTTGCGGGTATGAGGTGGAGCATATTGACAGGCGAAAGAACGAGGCAGCAGACGCGCTCGCAAGACTCGGCTCGCGCAGAGAGCCGGTTCCACCTAATGTTTTCCTGGACGAGTTATGGCGGCCATCTGTTAAAACCGAGTCTGGGGAAGAGGTGGCTAACCAAGACCCGGATTTGGAGCTCGTGGCCACAGTACGTGCTATTCCCGAGTGGACAGAGCCGTTTTTAGCCTACCTATCACGAGGCGTGTTACCACCACAGGAAGTTTTAGCAAGGCAAATTCTGAGACGAGCAAAGGGCTGTTCTATTATCAATGGAGAGTTGTACAAAAGAAGTGCGGCAGGAGCCTTTTTACGCTGTGTAGCACCAGAAGAAGGCCGACAAATTTTGAAGGAGATCCATGAAGGTGATTGTGGGCATCATGCCTCCACAAGATCCCTTGTGGCCAAAGCATATCGACATGGGTTTTTCTGGCTCACGGCCTTAGCAGACGCGGAGCGCTTGGTGGCAAGGTGTGATGGATGTCAAAGGTACGCTCGCCAAACCCATGTGCCGGCTATGGAGTTGCAAACAATCCCGCTGACCTGGTCGTTTGCTGTTTGGGGTATGGATATGGTGGGCCCCTTCCACATGTCACCCTACAAAAAGACTCGTCTATTGGTAGCTATTGATAAGTTTACTAAGTGGGTTTAAGTTATGCCAGTTACCAATTGCGAAGCAATCACAGCAGTCAAGTTCCTGAAAAGGATCATCTACAGGTTTGGATACCCTCACAGCATAATAACAGACAATGGAACCAACATGTCCTTAGGCGAGATGGAAATTTTTTGCGGGAACAATGGTATCCGGCTTGACATAGCCTCGGTAGCCCATCCACAAGCTAATGGACAGGTGGAAAGGGCAAATCAGGAGTTACTTTGTGGGTTAAAACCACGGCTGCGAGTCCCGTGCACCAGAGCTGCTGGAGCATGGGTTGAGGAGCTACCATCAGTAGTTTGGGGAATTAATACTACACCTAACAGATCTACTCAGATGACCCCGTTTTTCATGGTTTATGGCGCAGAGGCAGTATTGCCGAGTGATATTATTCAGGACTCGCCCCGAGTATCGTCTTATGTTGAGGTGGAGAATGAGAAGACCCGGCAGGATGCCGTAGATATGCTAGAAGAACACAAAGAACAAGCCTTGGAAAGATCAGCCATATATCAGCAGGATTTGAGGAGATACCATAGTTGGCGAGTCAAAACCCGGGTCTTCCAGGAAGGGGACCTGGTGTTGCGCTTGGTACAATCAAAGGAGGGAAAGCACAGGTTATCTCCACCATGGGAAGGACCATTTATCATAAGCAGGAATCTGCATAATGGATCATATTACTTGGTAGATGCAAGGGAAGAGCCGGATACCGTCAATGACACAGCCCACACCACTTCATCTATGCAAGAGAGGGAAAGACCATGGAACGTGGCTCAGCTACGTCCCTACTATACTTAGCATAGGCTAGGTTTACAAAGTTGAATTACACGCTGTAACAGGCAGCAGGTTTCAGACACACTCTTTTCCTATCCAGGGTATCTAAGGGGACTGGAGAGTTTTTAATGAGGCGGCCTGCTGACCTAACTTTTCTCATATCAATAAAGAGATGGTTAAACTACGATATTGCTTCTTTCTTATTTATTTCTGTTAAGTTTTGATTTTTTCTGTTTTAACTTTCTGTTTTCTATTTTATCAGGTAAGTATTACTTATTTGTTTTATAGTATACCAGTTCTATAGTTTTCCTAAGATTGCATATATAGGTCTTGGGGGCTGATCGCTTGAATAGCACAGTTGCAAACTCAAAGACCCAGCCACGATGCCATTAAGTTATAAGGACCGATTACTTGTAATAAGTACGGTTATAATCTTATAACCGGACAATAGAGCCAAATTTTCTTGATTTCTCTTGTTTAAGCTTGATGTGACTCGCAAAAACGCGGCATGCTTTGCTAACGTGTAACCACAATCAGTCATGATGCCCAATGGGACTTGCCTGGCCCTGTCTTTACAAAGTTATAGCAGCATTAAATACCCACGTGAAAGCCGGCTTACAACAAAGAGGATCAAAAGGGTCATCCAAACCACAGGTTATGCAGAGTACAAGGTTAACAGCTGGAAACTCACAAATATTAAGCTTAACCTCAAACCCACGTGAGTAACTCTATGTTTTGAGCCTTAGCTAAAACAATTTGCCTTTCTGAAAACTACAAATCCCTAGACTCGGAGATTCGGGCCTTGGGGACTTGGGAATTTGAAGAAAAGCAACAAATTGTTTAGCTGTTAAGCTTAAAAACCCAAACATCCGAGTCTTGGGGACTTAGGAAATAAAGTCCACTTGTCAAAATCACCGAGACCCGGAAATCGAGTCTCGCAAAAGGAAAAAGAGCGAAAATCAGAAAAGCAGCAACAAAAGTCCAAGGCTAGGGAATAACATATCACGATGAGGGGCCAGAAGGGCCACCAAAAGCTATTAAAGTTTAAACGTATTACAAACCAAGGAAATTGTATCGAAAAGTGCACAGGCGCACTATTAAAAGGATAACTGTTTCAGGCATATTACATAATGCCCATTGGCCGAATAAATGTTTGAGGCAAGAGATATCGAAACTTTACTCGGCACCCTTTGCCGAGTCATCAACGTTGTCCTTGGCAGCCGGGTCTGTGGAACGCTCGTCGGTGGTCTTCTCTGCTCCCATGTCCGGGTTAGCCGCAGTATCGGCACGGGCTGGAGGAGGGACAACTGGCGTAGAGGAGGAAGGCGCAGTATCGGCTTCAGCTTTCTTCTTGGCAGCCTCCGCCTTCCACCGTTCCAGCATGTCAAAGGGCTTAGGCAGATCCGATTGAATTGGCTTGTCATCGGCATCGTAAGGTGGAGTGATCTTGCTTAAATCCAGATTGTCGGTGATCAAGCTCGCCGAGTGACGCACCTGCGCATGAATGCCCTTGTAATCCTTACCAGTGAACTTGGAGCCGTCGTTGTTGAACTCGGGAAACCCGCCCACGAGCTTTGCCGGCTCAAGCCTAGGAAAATAGGCCTTGGCCAGAGCAAGCCCACGGGTTACCCCAATTCGGCACGATGAACGCTTCCAGTGCTCGATCCAGGCGGGGATGGTAGAACATGCATCAAGCAAATCGTTCAAACCACAATAACCCTTACCCGGCCACTTCACAGCCTCCAAAATCCACTTGGTGCCGATAGTAAGTTGCCGGATCACGGCCTTCAGCGTCTTCAGTTTTTCAATATCATCTTCATCTGGGGCCTTTTCACCTGGACCTGCAGAGTAACTGGAAAAAGTTAAAGCACTGAAATCCGGATGATAAGCCTTACAGAATGACAAATCCGGGTTATAAGTAGTAAGTCAGAAATTCTTACCAAGTAGGGTGCGGTAAGTGTTGTCAATCTGGGCCGAAATTTTCTTCAGCTCACCCTCAGCAGTGTGGGACCTTTTCTTATACTTTTTCACGTCCTTCTCAAGATTTTTCACATCAGCTTCTAGCGCTCCACGTAACTTTGTCTCGACCTCGAGGAGCTTGTTGGTCTTTGCCAACACCTCCTCAAACTGAGTCGCGTAGGCCTATGAGAAAAGGAAAGGAAAAGTTAGTCGGACAAAAGATATATCCGGGTATGGTATATCATACAGGTTATAAAGTACCAAGCAAACTATGCATAGTTCACTCGGAACTTGGGGACTATGTGAGTACACAAGCAACATTGTTTATATTACCTGGTGCTTAGCTGCCATGGCTTCCAGGATGTCCCTCTCATTAGTCTTCAGGGAGAAGAGCGCATCTAGCATTCCATGAAAATCCAGATCGCCGAGTCTTGGCCTGGAGGAGCTGGGGTCCTGATCACCCGGAGGCGGGGTCCTTTCCTGCTTGGGAGAGGTTATCCGGGTGGCCTGAGTGTTGGGAGTGGGATCACCCCTCCACGACCCCAGGATCTTGACATCCTCGTCCCCGGGTGTGTGCGTTGGCATGGGAAACTCGGCCTCCTGCTCGGCCGGATCTTTCAGCAAGTCTTCTTCTTCTTCTACACCGCCAGCCGCGGTCTTCACAACATCTTCGCGGGTCCCCCATAGCCGAGTTATCCACGTCTATGTCCTCCGGGTCACTGCTCGTGACCTTGGCTCTAGGAAAGAGAAAACGAAACAGTCAGTATATGGTAAATGAAAGATATGGAAAAGGCCAGTGTATCGAATAGTAAGGAAAAGTAACTTACCCGGTGTTCACGACGAAATCTGGTGGGAGATTGTTGCTAGACCCGGAAGAAGCTGATAAGGAGTTGGAAAGTGAGACCCGGATTTGTCCGGCCAGTGGATGATTTGGAGAGGGATATCTCTGAGGAAGGTGGAAAGAACGAGTTTGGGGAATACCGGCTTTGCGAGCGGGGGACGAAGGGATGCCTGGGTGAAGAGGATCGTCACCCGGAGAGTTCCGGGTTACCCTACGCTTGACTGGGGCGGGTTCCTTCAAGCGTGATGAATTGATCAAATGTTGGTTAAGTTCGCACATGTTAGAGTACGAGTATGGTTTGGAGGCAATAGAGGAGTAAGGCACCTTGAAGACAACTCCCCGGGTCTTCCTCTTTGCCCCAACCTCCACTTCTGGCTCAGCTTCGCTCTCATCCGATTGTGTATCCTCCTTGTCCTCTAGCTCTGGCAAGCAAGGTACATTGTTGGTAAGGAGGAAAAAACTTGGTCTAGATAAGATAACAAAAAAGGAAATGAACGAGACTCGGATATTACCTTCATTAGAATCAGCCGGCTCTTCGTCCTCTTCCGAGTTTTCGGAAGGAGGAGGGGTATCTATCTTCCAGAAAGCGTTATCTTCCTGAGAGAAAAAATACAGTGACAAAAGTTAATGATTGCGCAAGAAAAATGTTAGTCGGGTAAAGGAGTGGTAACCGGATCTTACTGCTGGGGCCGGGTTATCGCGTGTGAAAGGGTCCAAGCCGGCTATGTTCCGGATCACCTCCAGTTTCTCGGCCAAGAAATTTTTCATGATCTTGTTTGCGTCCGAGGCCGGGTAGTTCTTCTCCGAGTAACGGAGAGAATCGGTAACGTGCCCAGAATAGCTGCACATGAGTTTGGGCCGGATGCTATTGGGTTGGATCCGGCAACTTACCCAGGTTTTGATTAGGTTGAGTCCAAGAAGACCCTGGGCCGAGAGTACAACAAGTTTACTAAGAAAAGGCTGGATAGACTGCCTCTCGGCTTCAGAGGCGAAAGAGTTGAGATTGTCGGAAAGATCGAGGAGGTTATCTGTGAAACCCGGCAATGGCTTTTCCCCGGGTGAAGAGGTGTCGTGGCAATAAAAGTAAGTTTTTTGCCAATGTTTGACGTGGGAACTGAGGTTCAGAGTCGGCATGAGGGAATTTTTCCTCCTCTGGATGGAGACCCCTCCACAGACTAGGAGGGCCCCATTGCCGCTCTCTCGGCACGGCTTGCATTGAAAGAGTTCAAGGAAAAGAGCTAAATTTGGTGGGATGCATAGGTATGATTCACACAAAACTATGAAGTGAGTAATGTTGAGCATAGAGTTGGGGCCAATATCAAATACCCGGAGCTTGTAGTGGTCCAGGAGCTCCCGGAAGAAAGGGTGACCTGGGGGGCGAAAACCCCGGATCACATGCTCAACGAAAACAACTACCTCATCGAGACCCGGAGAATGCCGAGTCTCCTCTCCGGGTATCCTCCAGTGGATCTCCTCCCGGGTGGGCAGAACACCCGATTCCGCGAGCTCGTCAAGCTTAGCTTTCGTCACAGTTGATCTTGCCCAGTTGGCAGAGATGGCTTGACTCGGCTTTGGCTTGCCAGCCGGGTGTTTCCCCTTCAGCTTAGCGCTGGCTTTAGGAGCCATAGGAGCGGATCTAAAAAAGAGGCAAACGTAGAGTGTAAATATTGAGAGAGCCGGAAATCATGATTATCCGACTTAGCGAGAAACACTTGCGAAGAGTTTAGCAGATTGGATCTGGTCAAAACCGTATAAAGGAAAAAATTTACGATTACAGATGGCGAGAATATGCTGAGAAATGTGCGTTTGGGTCTAATCAAGTACTAGCCATGGAAAGGGTAAGGTAATGGCGCATTCCATTGGTAAGAAATGGAGGAGCATTTGGGGGTAAACCTAGATCCAATCTAACCGCGCAAAATCGAGAGTTAGATCCAAGAGATCAAAGAGCTAACCGGCTGAATCAAGGGGGAGCGCGGCGGCGGCGGATGGCCCGAACGGCGGCGGCTCCTAGGTATCTCCGGTGGGTGGCTCGAGGGCGTGGCGGCGGAAATCGACGGTGGCGTCACGGGTGCGGGCAGTGACGAGCGAACGGCGGCGGCGTGATTTCGGCCGTGTGCTCGCAGGCGGCGCGGCGGCGCGGACTCGAGCTCGAGGTCGCGGGTGCTGAGAGAGAGTGGAGATGAAGAGATGGGGAGGAAGATGAAAATGGTCAATGGACCTAGGGGTGGCTTTTGGGTACCTATTTATAGGTACGGGAAAAAACCCTAGGTCTAGGCGGCGGGTGCCAAAATTTCGGGAAGATATCACCCGTCCGGATATCTCGGGATAAGCATTAAAACGCCCGTTGCGAGATATCCGGAAAGGGATTGAAATGGATTGCGAGCGTGATATCCGGATTGATTGGCAATGGAGTGAGTTTGGGTCTTGTCATAATTTCTCGGAGTGTTGACCCGGGAAACTAATGTTTGACTCAGGAAAAACCGGGTTACTATATGGACCACCTATGGAGCAAGGCCTAGCTGTTATCAAAGCATTTTAACCCGGTGTTTTATGGATTTGAGTGTTTGTTATTTTTGCAGGGAATAGCGTGCGCTTCATGGTTGATCCCGAGAAGCCCAAGCTATTCTGGGGACTACTGATGGAGGGATGATAACCCGGTAGGCTAACGCCAAGGTGAAACCCGGCCCAAAGGGAATCGCGCAAGACCCGGCTCAAGGAAGAGGAGTTTCTAGAAGGCCCAAGAAGGAACGTGGGCCTAGTGACCCGGCCTTTGGGGTTACTGTTAGGAGACTTAGGGTTTGTGTGTGGTTTCCGGGTAGGATTCCGAGTGTGCCTTGTATAGGAAGCCAGGGAGCCGGGTAAGATATAAGCCGGCTCCTAGAGTTAGGAAAAGAGAGCTTCACCAGATATTCGAGTATCCCTGTAATACGAGAGTTGATATTGTAACTCTAGATCGGAGACTCGGCGACTTGATTGCCAGAGCTACCAGATCGATTGATAGCATGATTTCCCCCGAGCTAAACCCTCTCCCAAACACCAGAGTCGAATTGCCCCAAGATAAGTTACCCCTGGTAACGTCTGCCGTGATTATCCCACGACACAAGTGGCAGAATAGCCAAGTGGGCGATTGAGCTAGCCGCGTACACTCCCTTGTACGCGAGAAGAGAAGCCATCAAGTCACAGATCCTGGCAGATTTCCTAGTGGATTGGGCTGAGGTGCAGTACAAGCCTCCCTTGCCGGAAACCAATTAGTGGAAGATGCATTTTGATGGTTCCAAAGTAAAGGAAAGGCCTTGGTGCTGGCGTAGTGATTACGTCGCCCAAGCGAGATCAACTCAAGTATGTGCTGCAGATTCACTTCAAGGCATCCAACAATGTGGCCGAGTATGAGGCCGTGGTACACGGCTTGCAAGTAGCCAAGGAGGTTAGTGTGCAGCGCATTATTTGTTATGGCGACTCGGACTTGGTGGTGCAGCAAGTATCTGGTACCTGGGATGCTCTAGATGCCAACATGGCATCATATCGGTTTCTGGTGCAAACCATGATTGGCTTCTTTGAAGGATGTGAGTTCCAACATATACACCGAGCAGAGAATGACGCAGCTGATGAGCTGTCCAAGTTGGGGTCTTCTTGGCAGTTCATCCCGGCTGGGATTGCCTTGGAGCATTTGAGAAAGCCATCTATCAAGCCATCCCGCAACTCGGAGTCTATATTTGTTCCTTCTCTGCCAGGCGAGGAAGTTGTTCCCATGGAGATTGACTGGGAGGGTGCAAAAGAGAACCCGGGGACTGCCGTCTCCATCCCGGGGACTGGCGCCTGCAACCCGGGGACTGTCCCTTCTTACTCGGGGACTGCCCCTCCTAACTCGGGGACTGTCGCGTTCATCGAGGGGGTCATTTCTGAGTACTCGGGGACTCGTGACCTCGTCCTCAACTCAGAAGAGGCAGTGCTGACTGATCCAATGGAAATGGACGAATCAGTGTTTCCCATCCGGGAGACACCGAGTTGGGCTATGCCCATATTATCCTTTCTAAAAGACGGCACCTTGCCAAGTGATGAGGTAACCGCGAGGCAAATTCAGAGAAGATCCAAGGGCTACACTATCTTCAGAGATGTGCTGCATAGAAGGAGTCCTACTGGCGTGCTGCAACGCTGTGTAGAGCCAGAGGAAGGAGAAGAAATTCTGGTGGAGATACATCAAGGGGAATGCGGGCATTACGCCTCTTCTTGGGCTCTGGTCAACAAGGATTTTCGGCATGTCTTCTTTTGGCTCACTGCCTTGAAGCAAGCTGAAGATATCGTGAGAAAATGCAACGGCTGCCAAAGATTTGCAAGTAAGATTCATATGCCAGCTTCCGAGTTGAAGACCATTCCTATTACTTGGCCGTTTGCAGTTTGGTGTTTGGATATGGTTGGCCTTTTCAAGCCCGATAGAGGCAACATGACTCATATCCTGGTCATGGTTGACAAGTTCACCAAGTGGATTGAGGTAAAGTCTATTCGGAAGTGCGATGGAGCCACAACTGTGAGTTTCTTGAAGGATATAATCCTAAGATACGGCTACCCGCACAGCATCATCACGGATAATGGCACAAACTTTGCTGAGGGTGCTTTTGCAAGGTTCTGCAGAGAGAAGCGCATTCGGCTAGATGTTGCATCTGTTGCGCATCCTGCCTCCAATGGGCAAGTTGAAAGAGCAAATGGCATGGTGCTACCGGCATAAAGCCAAGGCTGATTGAGCCACTGCTGAAAACACCTGGGTGTTGGCTAGACGAGTTGCCGGCGGTGTTGTGGAGTCTAAGGACTACCCCTAACCGATCAACTGGATACACACCATTCTTCCTGATATATGGAGCCGAGGCCGTGTTGCCCACTGACCTAGAGCATGACTCGCCCCGAGTAACCCTCTACACTGAGGCGCAGGCTAGAGAAGCTCGAGAAAATGACGTTGACCTGCTAGAAGAAGTAAGAGAGTTAACTCTGTCACGTTCAGCCATCTATCAGCAAAACTTGAGGCGTTATCACAGCCGGAAAGTAAACCCAAGGGTTTTCCGAGAAGGAGACATGGTCCTTAAGCTTGTGCAGCGCACGACCGGGATGCACAAGCTTTCCCCTCTGTGGGAAGGGCCGTTCATTGTAAGCAAGGCTCTGCACAATGATGCCTATTATCTAGTTGACGTACATGCACCCCAGAAGAACAGGCCGGATAGAGCTGGAGAGGAATCCAAGCGCCCCTGGAATGTAGCTCTACTTCAAAGTTTTCATTGATGAGCAAAATGTGTATGTATCCTCACCCGAGTTAAATTCTAGTCGGCACTCCGAATTCGAACTCGGGGACTGCCCTTGCTCAAACTGTTCCTTGCGTTTACTCTGTTTTACTTTGTCTATTCGGTTGAACCACTTAGAATTTCAAAAGCATACAAAGTAGTGTGTTTAAACCCACAGGACACTCTGCGACTCTGCTGCTGTCCGCAACCCGGCTTCATGGCAAGCCAGAGAACAAGCCAAAGGGTCAATGAACACATGAAAAAATTGCTAAGGGAAGGAAACGTGTGGCAACCGAATAGAGTGTTTTTTACTATTTTTTCGGCTAAGTGGTGGGCAGCGTTACCATGCTTTTTTCTAAGTGGCTAAGTATTTGAAACTCAACTTTGAACTCTTGTGACTCGACTACCAAAAAAGCAACAAGTTGCAGGTAAGAGCTGAGATAAAAAGGAAGAGTGGATAAAAAATGCAATTCGTGGACTTGCATAGAAACGCAACCCGACATTGAGCCAGAGTTGCTAAAATATCAAACCAAGTTAAAAACTGAGTAGCAGCGAAATCATAAATTGTGCGATTACATTTGCACCCGGCATCCCGGGGATCCGATAAGAGTTCAAAGTAAAAGTTTTTCAGGAATCATTTAAAGAGTAGTGGCGGTGTTGGCCGCATCGGCGTTCTCGGCATCAGCATCAGCAGTGGCAGCTTGGTCAGAGGTAGCCGTGGCGACGGAGACGAGATCGGTGGCCGAGGTGGATGCAGTGGACTGAGTCCTGAGTAGCGCAGTGGCATCAGTTGCCGCAGCAGCAGCCGTCCCAGCTCGGGAGCCGCCTGGTTGATCACCATCTCGGTGGTGATGGTGGCCCCTTGAGAGCTGGACTGCGGCTGCTCGGCATCCGTGCCAATGGCCAACTCGGTCCCCGCGCTAGCCTTCGCTTTCCCCTTCTCGGCTGCTCCTTTGGCGGCGTCCTCCTCGAACATGGCCAACTCCTCGCTGGCGATCTCGTCGTCGTCCTCTTCGTCCTCCTCTTCATCTACAGCTTCAGTGTCTGGCTCAGGAAGGCCATCGATGTAGGTGGCGGCGTAAGAAGCAATCTCGTACGCCACTACCTTCCGGCGATTCATGCACTCGGGCTTGGTGGTCCACCTAGAGCCTTCTCGGATAACGAGGATCCTGCTGAGATCAAGGTTTTCGTACCAGCTGGTGATGAAGTGGAGCAGCTCGTCAGCTCCTGCCCGAGCTGCAGAGGCACGCCACTTCTTCAGCTCGGCCTTCACTCCATTCAGCTTCTCGGCGATCTCGCTAAAGCTGTCGGGCGCATTTTCATCCGGCCAGAACAGATCGTGCAGTTTGTATGCAGTGGACACCATAGTGGTGCCCAGGCCCTTGAGAGAGCGGATTTGAGTCTTGATGATGAGAAGGTAGTCATTGATGGTGGAAGTGTTGTCGATGGGAAGGCCAGCCTCAGCTCGGAGTTGTCTTGCTTTTGCCAGAGCAGGCACGCTGGCGGAACGGAGCTCAGGGAAAACGTCTAAAAAAGGAACCAGCAAGAATTAGGAAGAGGAGTAGAGAAAAATCCAAACCAAGAAGAAGCAAAGCAGAGCCGAGTAGAGGAAGGCAGAGTAGGGGAAACTTACGTTCCAGATCCACCAGCAGAGCTCCTAGCTTGATCTTCCAGTCATTCTCATCCGAGATGTGCATGTCTTCAATATTGCGCGCGTTTGCGATCTGGAGGATGAGTTGCTCGTTGTGTTTCTTCAGCAACGAGAGCTCCATCTCAAGTGTTAGCTCCCTGGCTTTGGCAGTCTTCTTGACCTCATCCTTCTCGGCAGCCTGGTCGAGGGCATCCTGGAGGGCAGTCTTCAGCTGGATTTGCATCTTCTCGAACTCAGCCCTTTCAGCAGTGCGCTCCTTCTGGATCTCGGCTTCTCGGGTTTCCAGTTGTTGCCGCACCTCGGCGGGCATGAGGCAGTTTAAGTGTTGCTTCCGGAATGTCTTATTCTCTTCTGCAAGAAGAACAACAGTGTCAGCAGAGTAAACAGATAGGTAAAAAGACACAGGTACGGAGTAGCTAGCAACTCACCTTCCAATCGCTTGATTGTGCTCTCAACGGAGGCAGCGGAGATGTGGCAGTGTTGGTGCTGCTCTATTAGCTTGTTGAGCTTGCCTGCAGAGTAAACAAGGTTATAGCAAAAAGCAAACGCGGGCGTAAACACAAAACGCACAAACCGAATAGCTAGAAGCTTACCTTCAACTTCAGAAATCTGGAGAGTGCGGTCCAGTGCCGCCTGCTCCATTGCTGCATCATCTTTCTTCTCGGCTTCAAGAGCCGCGATGCGGTCCTTGGCGATACGATGATTCCAGAGCAGCCGGCGGAACACTTTTGTCCTCTTCAGGAGGCTATTATGTAGAAGAGAAGAGAAAGAGTTTGAGAATTTTGGAAGATTTGCCCCGAGTAGACGGCAACTCGGTCAAGTTTTCGACTACTCGGCCCGAATCTCGGGGACTGGGGAGTGGCTAAGAGGAAAAGAAGAACAGAAGAGAAGAGAAGAAGAAAAGAGAAACTGCAACTCGGAAAAAGCAAGAAAGGAGAAAACACTTACAGCATAAGTTTGCTCGACGTCCTCGGCGGCTTTGCGCAGGCAGAACAGCTTTTCGGCCAGAGTGCAGGTAGGGCTGGTGATGGTCATCGGAACAGAGCCGACATCGACCTTGTTCCAATCAATCCGGTAGTGGTCGATTGGACCCAGCTTAAGGCCATTCCACTTTGGGTTGCCAAGGGCCTCGCTGTCCCAAGCTGGGTCCACAAACCCTACTCGGTCCAAGATCGCCGTCAGGCCCTCTGATTCAATCTCATCCTCGTCTGCCTCGCGTGACAACAGTGAAGGAATTGGTGCTGGCCCCTTGCCCTTGGACTTGGCGTCGGTCGCCTTGACTTGGCCTCCCTTCAAGGCAGAAAGTTTCTTCTCGCCTTTGGCCAGGGAGATATCATGTTGCTTGGACACCTCCAGCAGGTATTGCGGCCAGCTGGGTTGTGCGCGGACAGCAGATCCGGCACTCGGCCCTTCAGCAAGGCCAGCAGATCCAGCACCAGCCGGTTTGCGGCTAGAGGTAGGCGCGCCGATTGTCAGCTGTGTACTCTTCACCACCTGCTTCGCGGCTGGCGCAGTTGGTGGCTTGGGTGGCGGCATCTGGTCTCCAGCCTGCGCAACATTGCGCGGTGGGTTCTTCCATATAGGCGCAGCTCCGGGCTTAGCAGTCTTCTTGGGGCTAGGAGCGATGTCTTGCCGAGAAGCGAGTGGAGGCATTTGGCGAGAAGCAACGGGAGGCACTTGTTGGGAAGTGGTTGCTGAGGCAGTCTTTGTTGGTGGAGGGATTGGCGCTTTTGGTGGAGTCACCTGCGGGGTAGGCGGCACAGGGGGCCGGCTACCCGGCGCAGCATCTGGCTGCGCTTGGCTCTGGCGGACGGGCTCCACCACAGTCACTTCTGACCGCTGCTCGGCAGCGGGATCAGGTTGGGTGTTTGTGACTTCTTCTACCCGCGGCCCGGCCGCGGGATGATCTTGAGCCACAGCTTGAGTATCCTGCTGCTCGGTGGTGTCGTCTTGCCGCTCCAGGGCGGCGCGATCTGGTTGCTGGAGGTCTTCGTCAACATGTTCCCCAACTGATGCAGCTGGGGGAGATGGCGGCGCCTCGTCATGAGCAGCATCTTGCTGTTGTTGGAGGGTAGGATCAACATTGTCACCAGCGCCAGTGTTCTCGGCGCCGGTATCTTCTTCCACTTTGATAGGAGAGGACACACACGTCCTGTCCTGCTGGTTTTGCTCTTCGTCGTCATCGGAGAGATCGACGAGTTTTTCAAGGTCCACGACGGCCTTCCTCTTGGGGCGAGTGGTGGCTGCAGCGGCATCAGCGTCCTGTGGGGCGCTGGAAGAAGGAAATAGTTCAGAGAAGCAGAAGGAGAAGAGCACAACGAGAAGCGGTAACGAGTTGGTATTCGGATGGAATAACTTACCCTTTGCTGGTGGGGGGTTGTCTTCTGGCGGTGGTTTTCTTCCCACCTGTCTTCTTGGCTTTCTTCGGAGGAGGATCCTGGTCGCTGCTGCCAACCCTCTTCCGAGTGTTGGGAGCTGACACAGAGATAGGATTAACCTCCAAGGGCTCATCGTCATCATCCAGCTCAGGCTCCTCTGCAGAGTAGAAGAAGAAATAGATTCAGAAACAGAGAAGGGAATCAAGGTGCGTTGCCATTAAGCAGAGAGGTGAACTTGGTCACCTTCGTCATCCTCGGACCAGTCCCGGATAGACCCGTCAACTCGGGACTTACCAGGCTGATTGGCGTGAGGGATGCAGAGACTGTCTTGGGTGTCGTAGGCGGTCTCATCATCCTCTGCTCATTCCTCGGACCAGTTGGCCTCGAAGATTTCGGTATCTTCTTCTCGCTGACGATCGATGTGCTGTTGAGGCAAACATGAAATACTGTGAGTTGTTTTCTCGGCTAAGGATTTCTACTCGGAACAGCATGCAAACACAAAGCATATTCAGTTGAGTAATCCTACCCGGCATGGCAGGCAAACACAAAGCATATAAAGCCAAAAGGATATTTGCGATGTCCTACTCGGTGCAGCATGCAAAGATTAAGCATACAAAGCTGAGAAACCACCTACTCGGTATCAAAGTGCAAAAACAAAGCACAGAATGCTAACCTGTCCGATGGGATTGAGGCGGCTATATGGCACGAAGCCATACATCCAAGTGTCAGTGAGTGAGGTCTGCATGATGGACCTGGCCCAGATGGCCACCTCGGCTGTGCTGAGCTCGAATGTCGTCGTCCTTGTGCAATCTCGGGGTCCTCCCATGTGGCACATCTTGTGCGATCGATGCTGGAGTGGGAGCACTCGGCGTGATATCCAGCACGCGATGGGATCGTCAGGACGGAACCCTTCCGAGATCAACTCGGTCAGGCGTCGCTCCACCTGAAGGACATCCTCGATGGTCTTCTTGGGGTCGTAGCCCCAATTCTGCTGCGTGGGCCTTGCATTCTTTAACTTTGGAAGCCTTATTCGGTCCTCGATAGGCTTCCCCTCCTCGGCAGCAACATTCTTCACATATAGGAAACTGCGCTGCCACTTGCGCACAGTTTCCAATCCCTTAATCCGCGGATGATGCCCAGTCTTGCGATGTATCATCATGGCGCATCCGGTCTGGGTCATCGTGCGAGCGCTCTCGGTGTGCCCAGGATTGGGAACACTCTGCTTTCGGAAGAAAAATATCTAGCCCAGGTATGTATGGTCGGGTAGACGCCTAAGAAGGCCTCACACATAACGGCGTGGATGGATAGCATTACTAGGGCATTAGGTGGAAGATGATGTGGCTGGAGGCCAAAATGACGGAGGAACTCGGCGAAAAAATCGGAAACATGAAGGCCGAATCCCCTTTTGGAGTGGGAAGGAAGACTACGTACTCGTCCTTCTCAGGCTTGGGGATGATTTCAGTACCTGGGTGCCTGCACACGACGCCGGGAGGAACGCGGCGCGTGTTGACGAGCCACTGGCAATCTTCTGCCGTGACTTCCGATCCTTCCCAGCCGGCGCGGGCGGCGGCATCGTCATCTCCGTGAGAAGCCATGGAGGCGGAAGCACTCAGGGGAGATTGGAGGCGAAAGTGAGCGGGGAAGTTTCTCTCCGTCTCTCTCGCGGTGCGTGGAGCAGTGGCGCAACAAGTATTTGCGGTGGCGATGTGCTCGACGGCGGCGGAGAGGCGAGGGGGCGCGAGATTGGGAAGAACAGGAAAGAGAAGAAGTGAGCGTCGCAGGGGTATTTATCTTGCCCCCTCGAATTGCAGTTACCAGTGGATTAATCGTGCGTAATGATCGTGCGGCGTGGGTTGCGCAACCGTTAGAAACGCAGACAGCGCATATCGCGCGCGTAACGGGCGCAGTTAATCCCGCGTCGAGATCGTGGGCACTTGAGTGCGGTTGAGATGACCTAACGGGATAGTGGGCCCAGGTTGCAGTTACTGGCGCGTGGCCTGCCGTATCCCGGGCACCGAGGCGCCGGGGGCACAGGGGCGTGACACGTGCCCCGCAGCGACACGGAGAGGTGGATTCGCTCCATTTCAGCGGGATTATGTTCGAAACTTCACTAAGTTATTTTACTCGGCATCACAGAAGAAAAATAGCGCTGCTCGGAGAAAAAGAGATCCAAGCAAGAGTTAAAGGGCCATGTGGGGGAGATACTCGGCCTCTTAAAGTGTGAAGATAAGGTTTGTTTTTAAGCTGGCAGGGCCCAACGAACAATTTCACTGGACACTACCAGCTTCGGGGACTAATGTCGGGGGGTTACCCCCGAGTAGGGGTAAGGCAAGCGTTAAAGGCAAGGTCCAGGGGCAGTTTGACCGGGTAGATGGCTACCCGGGTACTTGCTACCCGGTAGGTTTCTATCCGGCCGTACCCAGCAATGGCCAAGAGAAGATATCAAGGAAGTTATATTTGTCCGAGTAGAGAAGATGGTCTGAGTAGACGGAGGGCAATCCTACTCGGGCCAGAAGTCAATGGAGCCGTTCTGACAAGGGATTCCGCGTATCCTGCGTTCGTACTGGCGTGCGGTTCAACTTACGGAGCGCGTGATTATCCGCGCTACGACGTGGCTACAGTGCGGTAGGCGCCTGTTAAGTCCTGTCACTGACAGAGGGGACAGGACGGGTCTAGGGGGCTACCCTATCTCACTGACAAGGTGGACAGGTCCCATCTGCCGAACGCGCGGCGACTTCCCGCACCCGCGTCAGCGAGAAGCTGGAGGCGTGCTCTGTTCTGCAGTGTACCTGTCCCATCCGTTGTACCTTATAGTCTTTTTTTATTCGGCTGAGCACCAGTATATAAGGTGCCCTGCCCCCTCCCGCGCGAGGGACGTTGAGACACTTGGCATTTTATTGCTAGAGCTTACAGTAGAGCAAGAGAGAGCAGCAGAGTGGCTACTCGGATAGAGGCATACTTTGTCCTGTGGCTACTCGGTTACACACCTATAGAGAGGAAAGGCAGGAGTAGGGGTGTTACCTCCACACGAGGGCCCTGAAACTGGGTAAGATCGTGTTGTTTGCAGTGCTTGAGACATCCTACACGCGGCCACTCGCCGTGTGATCCCTCCCCGGATACCTTCAGCGTCCATCGGTCCCAACACTTAGGCTCTGTTTGGTTCGACTTTTGCTACCAACTTCCGTTGCGAAAAAGCTGAACGCTAACCAAACGAAAAAGTCTGGCAGCAGATTATTGCAACGCGGCCTGCATCCGGACACCATAATCCGCAGCGGCCCAGACCCTGCTTCCGTCGCGGTGAAAACTAACTTTTAGCTGAAATTACCCGCGTTGCCATCTATAAGTGAAAACGATTCGTTCTTTTATCCTCTGCTTCCTTGTCGTGAAACCGTTTCCTCTACATGGCACACCGTCCCCCGCCTGACGGCCACCACGAGGGAATTCCGGCGCCGCCCAAAACTGGCTGCTCTTTGGCTGCCTCCAAACCTAATCCACTCTAGACACCAACATTTGATCTCGATGGAGCCTGGCGAGCCCGCCACATGGGTCTGGGGCTCCGGCAAGCGCCTTGGTAGCTCCTCCAACAACTACCACACAGAAGTGAAGACACTGCGACGGGCGTAAGAAGACGATGAGCGCGACAAGGACCTCGTCGACGCGTCTTGTCCCGGAGGTCGCGTCAGACCTCCAGTCCCCGTGTGTAAACAAACAATGATTGGGGGTTGTGGGCTTCGACACCTCTAGGGGTCGGCCACGGCAACATATATATATGGGGTACCACTAGGGTACAATTACAATTGTACAACAAATACAATATACGACTATACAATAGTTATAGTCTAACACCCTCCCTCAATCTTAACCGTGTTCTGAAGAGTTCAGAAGATTAAGATTGTGTCTGCAGCCCTCAAACTGTAGTGGAGGTATGAAGGGTTCGTTGCATAGAAAACAAAAAATTTCCTACGCGAGAGACACCCGAAAGGCCAAGATCTAATCTAGGAGATGAAGTGCAACGGGCAACGAGATGGTTAAGGAGAACACATACCCTCGAAGAATCAAAGTGGTACGAGATCAAATCTCGTTGTTGGCGTAGTCGTACTCACACCGTTCCCGATAGCGAGAAGATGAGCACCGCAATCCGGCGGTGCATCCGTGATCGGTCACACGTACGGTTGATGACGACCTCCGTTCCCTCGTTCCAGCGGGGCGCGGAAGTAGAGGATCCCTCGGAACTCCAGCAGCACGACGACGTGGTGTGGTGGAGAAAAACATTGCTCAGGGCTTCGCCAAGCGCACGAACAAGTGGTGGAGCAGCGGCAGGAGGGGGGAAGAGATGACACAAGTGTGTGTGTGGGGGAGAGGGAGCTCTCACCCCTCCTTTTATAGGAGGGGATGGCAGCCACGAATTTTTGGCTGCCTCCACCTCTCCCTCATCATGTGAGTGGAGTCTCCACTCAACCCACTTATTCTTCCATTAATTCCCACTCAAAATTCCAAGGGTTTTCTTTAATAAATAAATAAAACAATTTTATTTCTTTATTTTAATATTTGTTAATTCCATTAACAAACATTAACATATAACCCCTTGAGTTAGTTGTTAAATCTATTAACAACCATTTGATAAGAATCCCCTTGAACTATTTCAAAATTACTTGAAACAATTTCGGTGACTATTTCAATATTCCTCGAAACAATTTCGGTGCTGTCCAAACTTTTCTCCGATATTCCGTATCCTCTCAAATGCATCATCGAACCTTAAGTGTGTCACCCTACGGTTCGCGAATAAGATAGACATGATCGAGACTCCTCTCCGATCAATAATCAACAGCGGGATCTGGAGATCCGTGATGACTCCTATATATTCAACGATGACTCTCGTGATCGTGTGAACCAACAACACCGTGAACTATTCCCTTTGTCTCGCGATATTTTACTTGTCCGAGATTCGATCATTGGTATCAACCATACCTTGTTCAATCTCGTTACCGACAAGTACTCTTTTCTCGTTCCCGTGATATAACATCCTTGTGATCATATCACGTGCTTGCAAGCGGTTTCGATGTGATATCACCGAGAGGGCCCAGAGTATATCTCTCCGTCATTTGGATGGACAAATCCCACTCTTGATCCATGATCCTCAACTAATACTTTCCGAATACTCAATGACACCTTTATAGTCACCCTGTTACGGTGTGACGTTTGATGCCATCAAAGCACTCTTCCGGTATCAGTGATTGACATGATCTCAAGGTCTAAGGAATAAGTTACTTCGTATGTTTGATATAACAATGTAAACTAAATGACTTGATCGCATTGCTATATTCTCTTTGGGTATATGTTCATCACATCATTCTTCTAATGACATGATCCCGTTATTAACAACATCCAATGTTCATGATCAGGAAACCTTGATCATCTATTAATCAACGAGCTAGTTAAAAGAGAGGCTTTACTAGGAACCATTGTTTGTTTATTAAGCACACATGTATCAACGTTTCCGGTTAATACAATTCTAGCATGAGAAATAAACATTCATCATAAACAAGGAATAAGATAATAACCATTTTATTATTGCCTCTCGGGCATATTCCCTTCAGTCTCCCACTTGCACTAGAGTCAATAATCTAGTCTGTAAGCACTTAACACATATGGCGTTCCAGTGTTATTACCATGCTTCGCATGTGGTAAACTTTATCAAAAAAAAGATCTGAACCGTTCAGTTCCTATTGTATTTGCATGTTCTTTGCGTCTACACGCATCACTCATTCTCTAATGAGATGGCTTTGCATATATATAGTCAATCGGTGAAACCTTAATTCCTCGGCTTAAACCATTGTCACTAACATTGTGAAAATGTAGCTTCATAGTGTTTAGCAATCTTGGAAACTCACCAAGTTCCGGTGATACCTTAATTCCTCAGCTTAAACTGATGTTACTAACATTGTGAAAATGTAGCTTCATAGTTTCAGCATTCTTGGAATTTCACCAAGTTCAATAAAGAACTCCTTGACACAAAATACGCTTATAATCAGTTGTTAACACAACGATATACTTTAGCCTTTGTTGTAGTATCTGTCACAATATTTTAATTTTGAAACTCTTTCAAAACTAGCATGGAACTTTCTTCCATCCTATTGTGCTACCCTTCATCACATATTTTAATTGAGATAAAATTACTTGAATAAATGACAAGACTATTAGTGTAACATATTACAACTAATATTTTCTCATTACTATATAGGAAAACATATCCTTAGCATTTCTAAAATGACACAAGGATTTCTCCCACTGTTGTCTAATCATCATATGAATTATCCTACTATAACATTTTATAGCATAGGACTCATCTGGTTGTGTACATAGCATGGAAACATGACTTAGAGATCTCAATTTCAATGATGCTCATCATGTGTCAAAACACATGAATCTTGCTCAATTATTTTCCATGTGACAAGAACTCCTTCTTATCAATTTTATATTGACTTACTTCAATATTTCATCTATGTAATTTGGCTTCAATCATATCAGGCGCTTCAATCCATCTTTTATAGATATCGATGCCCAATATCTTCTAAGCCTTTCATCAATATGAAAATCTTAACCGTGTTAATACATATTTTTCAATCAACCATATGTCATCTACATAAAGTATTGGAAATATGTCATAGCGCTCCCACTTAATTTCTTGTAACTTTACAAGCATCTTTATTGTTCATGATGGAATCAAACTCTTTTGATAACTTCATTAAGGTAAAGATTTCAACTTTGTTATGCTCACTTCAACCATTGAAGTGTGCATACCTTTCTAGCAACCCTTTTGAATTTTACAAAACTCTCAGACTGTGTCAAGTACACATCCTTGATAAAACTTCCTTGAGAGGAGAGTTGGTTTTGTTATTCAACTGCCATATCATAATATGTAACCTTTTGCTAGAACTATCCGCAAAGACTAAAGCATCACTACGGAAGATCAAAATCTTGTAGTAGTTAACTCTTTGAACTTCGTCGAAAACAACTTTTCGATAAGTACAATTTTAATAAGATGTAAAATCCATGTCTTTGTCGCTATATAGACCCTTTTGCTATCGCTAGGCATCATGCCTATCGAAAGGACTACCAAGTCACATACTTGATATTCATACAAGGATACTATGGCGGATATAATGACTCATAGTCAATTTTATGAAGTCAGGGCCCATCATTTGCTTCCTTTATAAGGTCCAGGTCCTTTTGTTGTCAAAACAACACTTTACACTTAAACCACAAGTTGTTCTAAGTACAAAGTTTTTGGACTTTTCTGGTACAGTTCGCAAACTCATTTGAAGTATCTACAACATTTGTAGTGTCTTCTAATTAGTCAAAATAGTAAACCCCGGAACAACTTCCAGTGATGCGCTACTCTTGACATGATAACGAAGATTCTCTAACCTTGTTGAGTTTGTACTGTGCTCCCACTCACTTGTTTCGCAAGAACTACTTTCTCGAGAAATCAACCCTTTCTGACAAACAACATTTGTCTTTTGGTTCGGTGATAGGAGAAATATCCAATGTTTTATTTGGGATAACCTTATAAACATATATTTATCCTATTTTGGTTGTAAACATTTTACACATGCTATGCATACCAAAACTTAAGAAAGTGACAATTCGGGTCACTACCCAAACCATATCTTATATGTTGTCAATTTCAACGGATCATGATGGTGCTCTTTTCAGTGTGAAAACGGTTGTCCTTAATGTATAAACTACAAAAAATATAATGGCAATTTTATTAATCTTACCATGTCAAACAGGGTTTGATTTTGTCTTTTGAATACTCCAATCTAATATGGGGTATTCGAGAAGTATAAGTTGTAGAACAATTCTGTAACTTCTCAGATGTTTTGCTAAACTTGTAACTCAAACTTTATCCTTTATGATCCAATCATAAATACTTGATTATCTTGTTACATTGATTTTAACTTCATATTAACAACCTTTTGAACCAATTCAAAATGTCAAACTCCGTTTTCTTTGAATAGATATACTCACATATCTACTCCAGTCATCGACATAATTTTATGAAGGAAAAATTAATCCACCATACATGACTACACATAATGGACTATATACATCAATATGTATAATCTCCACTAAATTAGTCGTCCATTCTACTTTGGCCTAAGAACGGAATTCTAGTCATCTTTTGGAAGAGGTCTTACAGGCGTCAATTTATTCAAAATAAAATGACTCCGGAAGTCCATCAATATGGATTTCCTTCATGTTTTCCTTTTCGATATGAACTAAAATGGTGTTGTCACAATTTAAGTGAAACTCTTTTACGTCTTGCAACATTTAGCATTTCGTCTTATAGATGTTTACTTTACCAACATGATTTATATTAACATATCCATCAATTATGGAATATGGTCATAGTTTGAACAATCTCATTTGTTCTCACAAAAGACTAGAACAAAATAACAAATTATTAAGTTCTTCAAATAAATCTTGACTGTTTGGTTCGATACGACAATGAACACAATAACACTTTATTTATGTTCTTGTCATAATCGATTCCACATCTATTACTAGTTCCTTTTAGGCCCTTGTATTTCTTGCATTGCGTTGCTTTGTATGACAACTCATACCAACCAATGTGGTATCAAAATACCCAAAAATACTTTGTTAACTAGTAATACATCTATAACTTGTATATCAAGCATATACTCCTGAGCTGGACCTTTCCAGTTATCTTCTTTTCTGCCATATATCTATTTGCAATTCTATTTTCAATATTCCCTTTCCTTCACAGAAGAATCATTCAACATCAAACAATGCTAGCCGTACTAGCTCATTTTCTTTGGCGTGTTAGTCATATACTATCACCCATTGAGTCATACTTTGAGTTTGATTGTTCTACTAATATCACCATATTAATAGAATTCTTATAGATTCCACTCTTAGCAATCTCCAAGTAAGGTAAACAACTTTACACATACTTTTAATCCATCCCATCATAACAATTTTATGATTAAGCTACTATAGCTCGAAGGAAGGAATTTAGAGGATAATTTTTAGCATCCAATTTCTTGGAATATTCAAACACCTAGCGTCTTCAATCATTGCATATATTCAGATAATATAAGCAAACATTGTCACGCTAAATTTGCATATATTCAGATAATATAAGCAAACATTATCACGCTAAATTATACTCAGTCATGGTGCTACAAATAAGTTTCTAGATATCAATATATCTTTCACTTGATTGTTTCTGAAAACAACTCTTTTCAGTTCCTAAATCACCTTGATCAACAAAACATTCTTTTGAAGATAAAGTAATATGGAAGTCACTATGACTCTAGATTCTAAGTAGGAATTGGTTGCTCTTTAGATCAATCAATCATTAACCATATGGAGCTAGGTAGGAAATACCAAAATTATACAATAGGACTCAATTTGAAATTTCACTAATACGCCACCAATCTTAAATGGTATTTACCAGATCATAACAGTTATATCTCAATTAACAATCTAAGTGCAAGGTAGTTATGAGGATGCCAATGACTACTACAAGTTGTGCAAATTCACTTTGATTTGTTGTTCATGATAAATAAGTTCAAGTTAATTCAAATTAAGCCATAAACTCCCACTCAAAAACAACATCCCTCTTAGTCGTCTTTAGTGATTACACGAACCAAATTCACTACACCAAAACCGATCATCACGTGAGATGATGTAGTTTCAAAGGCGAACATCGACATGTTCATCATATCAGCCATATGACTCATGCTTTACCTTTCGGTTACGTGTTCCGAGGCCATGTCTGTACATGCTAGGCTCGCCAAGTAGAACCGTAGTATTGCGTGTGTTTCAAGGCCATGTCTGTACATGCTAGGCTTGAAAACACCCGTTGTATGCGAACGTTGAGAATGTCACACCCGATCATCACGTGGTGTCTCGAAACGACGAACTTTCTTAACGGTGCATACTTAAGGAAGAACACATTATTATCTTGATATTAAGTGAGAGGGATCATCTTATAATGCTACCATCGTTATCTAAGCAAAACAAGATGCATAAAAAGGATTAACATCACAGACATCACATGAAAGGATAACGTGATATGATATGGTCCTTCTTGCACTTGATCTCCATCATGTGCATTATGGTATGATCTCAATCATTCCACCGGCGTGGTACCAAGTACCACGGTACCCCAAACTTGATTGTCCATCAAAAAGAAGACAACCATATGGATACCTTACGGTATATCAATAATTTTACAAAATAGATCATCTCATAATCGAATTTGTAATATTGACCATATCTCATCACATGCCCAGCAAAAACTAGTTAGACGCCTCTAATTTATTTTTGCATATTTTACGTGGCTTAGGGCTTTCGATGATAGAACCGTTCATACCTACGAACATCAACCACAACGTTGATAAACATATTTTTAGCAACCCTTCATAGATTAGATCTTAACTATAGTAGGAGAAACAGACACCCGCAAGCCACTTATGCAATACAAGTTGCATGTCAGTTGTGGAACAAGTCTCATGTACGTGGACATGTAAGGTTAGTCCGGGCCGCTTCATCCCACTATGCCACTAAGATCATAAAATAATCAAGGAGGTAATAACATGATCATCAACGCCCACATACACCTATGTGTTCTACCCGTACAAAACATCTACGCATAGATCCGGCTCTGATACCACTGAAGGGTTCGTTGCATAGAAAACAAAAAATTTCCTACGCGAGAGACACCCGAAAGGCCAAGATCTAATCTAGGAGATGAAGTGCAACGGGCAACGAGAGGGTTAAGGAGAACACATACCCTCGAAGAATCAAAGTGGTACGAGATCAAATCTCGTTGTTGGCGTAGTCGTACTCACACCGTTCCCGATAGCGAGAAGATGAGCACCGCAATCCGGCGGTGCATCCGTGATCGGTCACACGTACGGTTGATGACGACCTCCGTTCCCTCGTTCCAGCGGGGCGCGGAAGTAGAGGATCCCTCGGAACTCCAGCAGCACGACGACGTGGTGTGGTGGAGAAAAACATTGCTCAGGGCTTCGCCAAGCGCACGAACAAGTGGTGGAGCAGCGGCAGGAGGGGGGAAGAGATGACACAAGTGTGTGTGTGGGGGAGAGGGAGCTCTCACCCCTCCTTTTATAGGAGGGGATGGCAGCCACGAATTTTTGGCTGCCTCCACCTCTCCCTCATCATGTGAGTGGAGTCTCCACTCAACCCACTTATTCTTCCATTAATTCCCACTCAAAATTCCAAGGGTTTTCTTTAATAAATAAATAAAACAATTTTATTTCTTTATTTTAATATTTGTTAATTCCATTAACAAACATTAACATATAACCCCTTGAGTTAGTTGTTAAATCTATTAACAACCATTTGATAAGAATCCCCTTGAACTATTTCAAAATTACTCGAAACAATTTCGGTGATTATTTCAATATTCCCCGAAACAATTTCGGTGCTGTCCAAACTTTTCTCCGATATTCCGTATCCTCTCAAATGCATCATCGAACCTTAAGTGTGTCACCCTACGGTTCGCGAATAAGATAGACATGATCGAGACTCCTCTCCGATCAATAATCAACAGCGGGATCTGGAGATCCGTGATGACTCCTATATATTCAACGATGACTCTCGTGATCGTGTGAACCAACAACGCCGTGAACTATTCCCTTTGTCTCGCGATATTTTACTTGTCCGAGATTCGATCATTGGTATCAACCATACCTTGTTCAATCTCGTTACCGACAAGTACTCTTTTCTCGTTCCCGTGATATAACATCCTTGTGATCATATCACGTGCTTGCAAGCGGTTTCGATGTGATATCACCGAGAGGGCCCAGAGTATATCTCTCCGTCATTTGGATGGACAAATCCCACTCTTGATCCATGATCCTCAACTAATACTTTCCGAATACTCAATGACACCTTTATAGTCACCCTGTTACGGTGTGACGTTTGATGCCATCAAAGCACTCTTCCGGTATCAGTGATTGACATGATCTCAAGGTCTAAGGAATAAGTTACTTCGTATGTTTGATATAACAATGTAAACTAAATGACTTGATCGCATTGCTATATTCTCTTTGGGTATATGTTCATCACATCATTCTTCTAATGACATGATCCCGTTATTAACAACATCCAATGTTCATGATCAGGAAACCTTGATCATCTATTAATCAACGAGCTAGTTAAAAGAGAGGCTTTACTAGGAACCATTGTTTGTTTATTAAGCACACATGTATCAACGTTTCCGGTTAATACAATTCTAGCATGAGAAATAAACATTCATCATAAACAAGGAATAAGATAATAACCATTTTATTATTGCCTCTCGGGCATATTCCCTTCAGTCTCCCACTTGCACTAGAGTCAATAATCTAGTCTGTAAGCACTTAACACATATGGCGTTCCAGTGTTATTACCATGCTTCGCATGTGGTAAACTTTATCAAAAAAAAGATCTGAACCGTTCAGTTCCTATTGTATTTGCATGTTCTTTGCGTCTACACGCATCACTCATTCTCTAATGAGATGGCTTTGCATATATATAGTCAATCGGTGAAACCTTAATTCCTCGGCTTAAACCATTGTCACTAACATTGTGAAAATGTAGCTTCATAGTGTTTAGCAATCTTGGAAACTCACCAAGTTCCGGTGATACCTTAATTCCTCAGCTTAAACTGATGTTACTAACATTGTGAAAATGTAGCTTCATAGTTTCAGCATTCTTGGAATTTCACCAAGTTCAATAAAGAACTCCTTGACACAAAATACGCTTATAATCAGTTGTTAACACAACGATATACTTTAGCCTTTGTTGTAGTATCTGTCACAATATTTTAATTTTGAAACTCTTTCAAAACTAGCATGGAACTTTCTTCCATCCTATTGTGCTACCCTTCATCACATATTTTAATTGAGATAAAATTACTTGAATAAATGACAAGACTATTAGTGTAACATATTACAACTAATATTTTCTCATTACTATATAGGAAAACATATCCTTAGCATTTCTAAAATGACACAAGGATTTCTCCCACTGTTGTCTAATCATCATATGAATTATCCTACTATAACATTTTATAGCATAGGACTCATCTGGTTGTGTACATAGCATGGAAACATGACTTAGAGGACACCAGAAGGAGCAGGCCGAAGATGCAAACCAAGATCAGCAGTCAACCGAATATAACGCAAAATGCGTTTCACAGCTGTCCAGTGAGTATCTCGAGGGGCATGAAGAAACTGACAGACAATATTAACCGCATACGAGATATCAGGACGAGTAATCGTGAGATACTGCAAACCACCAACAATACTGCGATACTGAGTAGCCTCATCTGAAGAAAGGAGAGTGCCAGCAAGTGCAGATAGTCGATCAGAGGCAGACATAGGAGTAGTAGCAGGCTTACACTGAAGCATACCAGCACGGCGAAGTAGATCAAGAGTGTACTTCTGCTGAGTGAGAGTCAGACCAGCATCAGAATGTAAGACCTGAAGACCAATGAAATAATGAAGCCGACCAAGATCTTTGACAACAAAATCACCACTCAAAGCCGTAACAAGGCGATCTGCCGCAGAATCCGAAGAGCTGATCAGAATAATATCATCAACGTACACCAGCAGATACATAGTGAATGTAGACCGCTGAAACAGGAACAATGACGTATCAGCTGTGGATGGAAGAAAACCATGCGCACGAAGAGCCACACCAAGCCGAGCATGCCAGGCTCGTGGCGCCTGCTTAAGACCATATAGGGCTTTAACAAGACGACACAAATGCTGTGGATAGGCCGGATCAACAAAACCAGGAGGCTGCCGCATGTAAACTTCTTCTTCAAGCACACCATGAAGAAAAGCATTCTGAACATCCAACTGTCGAAGAGACCATCCACGGGTAACAGCCAGTGAAAGAAGCAGGCGAATAGTAGTAGGTTTAACAACAGGACTGAAAGTATCTTCATAATCAAGACCATACCGTTGTTTAAAACCTCTAGCAACCAATCGAGCCTTATACCTCTCAATGGAACCATCAGCATGTCGCTTGACTTTGAACACCCACTTGGAATCAATAATATTAACACCAGTCTTGTGAGGAACGAGTCGCCAAGTATCATTTTTCATCAACGCATGATACTCTTGCTCCATTGCGGAACGCCAGTGAGGAATACCTAGAGCAGCCTGAAAATGACGAGGCTCAGCCGTAGGATCTGACTCGGCCTGAGCAACACAAGCTGCAAGCCATGCAACTGTACCATCCTTGCGATCCAGAGGACGGAAAATGCCACTACGGCTGCGGGTATGAGGCCGCAGAGCAGTAGGAGCAGGGGGCGTCGGTGTCGAGGTCGAAGCAGGAGACACCGACGAAACAGGAGCCACGGTGCTCGACGCACTCTCAGGCGCCATAAGGAGCAACGGGCTGGGCACACTGGATCGCGTAGGCGACGGCGAGGGTGAGCGCCGCGCGGGCGACAGCGAAGGTGAGCGCCGCGCAGGCGATGACGACGTAGACCGCCGCGCGGGGGATAGCACGAGCTGTCGCGCGGGCGACAGCAGTGGAGAGGGCCGCGCGGGCGACGGCGACGCAGAGCGTCGCGCGGGCGATGGCGACACAGAGCCACGCGCGGGCGATGACGACGCAGGACCACGCTCGGGCGACAGCATGGGCGACGATGGTGCTGCGTGCTGCGCGGGCGATGGTGGCGACGGAGGCCCAGGCGACGGCGGCCCAGGCGAGCAGAGCGGAGCCGGGCGCGCGGGCAGGGGACCGCTAGATGGAGCCCCTGCATGGGCCATGCAGGGAGCGGGAGCTCCATGATCGTCGTGATCGGTGGTGGCGAACTCGACGGGTGTGTCGTCGAGAAGGTGTAGCCGTGCACCTCTTCCAATTCCTGCACCATGGTTAGACAACAAAGACGGCGAATGTGCAGCATCTACAAATTGATCAGGCAACATAGGAGATGTATGCAATGGTGGAGTGGATGTGGTGGCAGAATCTGGAAGAACAGCAAAAGGAAAAACATGCTCATCAAAAACGACATCACGCGAGATATACACACGATTTGTCGATACATGGAGACATTTATACCCCTTGTGCATAGAGCTATACCCAAGAAAGACGCATTGTCTAGAACGATACTCAAGCTTACGATTATTATAGGGACGAAGATGCGGCCAGCACGCACAGCCAAACACTCTAAGAAAGGTGTAGTCAGGAGTCTGATGAAGCAAAAGCTCAAGTGGGGTTTTCATACCAAGTAGCCGTGAAGGAAGCCTATTGATAAGAAAACAGGCTGTAGTAAAAGCATCACTCCAAAAACGAAAAGGAACAGAGGCATGAGCAAGCAGGGTCAAACCAGTCTCAACAACGTGACGATGCTTACGTTCAGCTGAACCATTTTGTTGATGTGTATGAGGACAAGACACACGATGCGAAATCCCGAGTTTCTCAAAGAAAGTACTCAGATTGCGGTACTCACCCCCCCAATCCGACTGTACATGAATGATTTTATGCTGGAGAAGACGCTCAACATGTGCTTGAAATTTAAGAAACACATCGAACACATCAGACTTACGTTTAAGAAGATAAATCCAGGTAAAGCGACTATAAGCATCAATAAAACTGACATAATACTCATGACCACTAACAGATACTTGGGCAGGACCCCAAACATCAGAAAACACAAGCTCGAGAGGAGTTTTGACTACATGACTAGAGACAGAAAAAGGTAACTGATGACTCTTTCCCTGTTGACAAGCATCACAGACTGGAACATGTTTATTACTAGACACAGACGGTAAATGATGGCGGTGAAGAATGTGGCGAACAACTGGTGTGGCAGGGTGACCAAGACGTGAGTGCCATTGTGAAGGAGACACTCGAACACCAGTCAAAACTTGAGGAACAGCAGAGAAAACCGGTGGTGGCACATCCAGCGCATATAGTCCATGACGGAGTCGACCTCTAAGAAGAACGTCCCTCGTAGCCCGGTCCTTTATAAAAAGAACAGACGGATGAAACTCACAAAACACGTTATTATCATGTGTAAGTCTAGGAACAGAGAGTAAATTACGTGCAACAGTGGGAACACGAAGGATATCTCTAAGATGCAATTGTCTCGATGAATGAGTAAGAAGTGATGCCTGACCAATGTGCGAGATGTGCATACCTGCCCCATTTGCTGTATGAACCTTGTCATTCCCGTGGTAAGGCTCACGCGTGGCGAGTTTGTCCAGCTCGCTCGTCACGTGATCGGTGGCACCAGTGTCCATGTACCAAGTGGGATCAACAGGATAGGAAGGAGTCTGTCCTTGCTGCTGCGCGATGTTTGCCTGACGATCATTGCCCTTTCCATTGTTTCCAAGACCAAGAAACTCGGTCTTGAAGCGACAATGGCACCGGGATGCGAGGTGACCGGCGATGCCACACAGTTGGCATGGCGCGGCAGCGCCACACGCGGAACAGCAAGCACGCGGGCGGCCGTTTTCGACAACGATGGAGGAGCGGGGCGGAGCGGATGCCGCGGGCTGCCCACCGGCCGAGCCCTTAGCCCCGGTCGGTGGCGTGGTCGACGAAGTAGAGGGGCGGCCGCCACCTTTGCCGCCACGGTAGGCGGCGTTGGCGGAGGGCGCCACGTCGGCACGGCGTCCAGCGAGACGCTGCTCCATCGAGAGGAGGCGCTGGTAGAGTTCCTGCGGCTTGATGGGAATTTTTCGCTCGTTGATCACCTCCACGAGAGAATCATAGTCAGCATCGAGACCTTTGAGGATATACGCCGTAAACTCCGTGTCACGGAGCGGCTCGCCAATGGAAGCGAGAGTATCGGCGAGGCGCTTGATCTTGTTAAAGAAGACAGTGATGGAGTGATGTTCCTTATGGGTCTCATTGAGCTGAGTACGAAGAGCCATGGATTGTGACGAAGACTGCGCCGAGAAGCTAGACTCCAGCACCTCCCATGCTTCACGGGCCGTGGCAGCAAAGAGGACCATGCCGGCGACGCCCTCGGTGAGAGAGGACTGTATCGCCGAGAGAATCGCTTGATCTTGAGCGATCCACGGGCGATGCATGTGGTGCGTAGGCGGTGGACATGGCAGAGACCCGTCGACAAACCCCTCCAGGTAATGACAGCGTAGAAGAGGAACAATCTGTGCACGCCAGAAGAGGTAGTTGTCCATCTTCAGTTTCACCGGGAGGTTGTTGCTGAGGAGGAACGGCGGAGATGAGATCACGTCGAGGGCGAAGTCATATGGCGGCGCAGCACCAGCGGCAGCACCAGCGGGAGCCGTATCCGCCATAGTCAAGGCGGGGGGCGCGGCGGGTGAGCTCGGTGGGGGAGGCAGGGGCGCATCATAGGCGCCTTGGCCCGCGTAGGGGGCGGAACCCGGCCTGTACGGGGCACCGTAGAGGGCGCCATAGGGGGCGCCGTGGGGGGCGCCGTAGGGAGCTCCGTAGGGGGCGCCGTAGGGGGCACCGTAGGGGGCGCCGTAGGAGGCCCCGTAGTAGGCACCAGGCGGGCCTCCAAACGTCGCGTCGTAGGGCGGCGGCGACAAGGGAGGCGCGTGATCGGCCAAATAACCGGCGGCCGAAGAACCGGCGGGGACGACTTGGATCGCCCCGGAAAACTGCGCCCCGGCGGACACCGTGCGCACCGGTGTGAGGGCAGGGGCAGTCGGTGCAGGGCCTCCATGAAGGAGGTGATGCAGGAAGGGCGACACCGGCGGCCGAGGGACGGCCGACGCGCCCGGTTGCGCGGCAGATGCGACCTCGAAGGAGGCAGCAGGCGGCGCGGATGAGCCCATCGCGACGGAGGCGGTGGGGTTGGCGAGGAGCGCCGGCGTCGAGGCAGCGGCGGCGGCGGCGGCGGTGACGGCTGCGGCGGCGGCGGACGAGGCAGCAGAAGACATTAGGGTTTAGGATCAATTTTCTCTGATACCATGTAAACAAACAATGATTGGGGGTTGTGGGCTTCGACACCTCTAGGGGTCAGCCACGGCAACATATATATATGGGGTATCACTAGGGTACAATTACAATTGTACAACAAATACAATATACGACTATACAATAGTTATAGTCTAACACCGTGCTTCCTCCTCCCGCTGCTGCGATGGATGTGGCAGGGCCAGCAGAGTATGGTGCATAGTGAGGTGCCGACATGCTTGCGCTTCGTGTACGCGTGCTCCCATGATGTCGTTGTCCGTCTGTAGGCGCAGCACCAATCCTCCTATACAAGAGCAGCCATGTTCGTGGGGGTCATGCTGATGCTGGCGTTGCGGCGAGAAGTCAGGTTCTGCTGCTGTTATTTGGTTAAGATCAATACATGCTTACCAGCTATACGAGTACGACCATGTTTCTACCATAATTGATGTTTTTGATGGTAGAGTAGGGATGGGATTGCTACCGGTGTCATCATGTGAATCACCAATATGGTCTTAGGACATCACAATCTATTCATATTATCTAGAAGCATGCAACATTACGATTTTTTTTAAAAGTTTTAAAATAGGCATTTACATATGTGAACATAATGATATTTTTTTGCCAATTAGCATATAAATGGTTTTCGGGTCCTTTGGGATATTACAGACGTTTCCAGTTTACAGTTGCTCCAGCCAAACAACTTTTAGAGGATCCACAGTTCTCATCTAGTCATCTCACAGTTGTTTTTCCACAGTACACAGTTCACAACAGCTTTTTTAGAATCCACAACTCAACCAAACATACCCTTAAGCCATCCCATGGCGTCTGCCGTGATACCACCACGACAAGCTCCATATGCAAGACATCTTATTGCAACTGTGCATTTCTGAAGAGATGAAAATCCTAGAAGCCCGACGCAGTCTTTTTTTCAGCATGAAGTAGTCGTCGTAATCCCGAACACCGTGCACAATGTTCCTGAAGACTTGTCTGTTCATCTGAAAACGCCGGCGAAATTCCTGAGGTGTGTTTGCCGGCGTCTCCGAGAAATAGTCATCCCACAAAAGTTTGGGGCCAGTTTCCCTTTGCAGATTCTTGTTCGCCTTGCGCTCTTTCCTTGATCTTCCATGCTTTGGCTCGGCTGCCTCCATGACCATCGTCTCAAACAGAGCCGCCATGACCATCTCATTCCCCCCGTCGTCTGCAAAGACGGCCTCCTCTCCCATCAGTTGGCAAAACATGACCTCGTCGTCACTATCCATACTATATTGAACAAAAGTCAACCATTAGCCGTGAGGTAAACAAGTTTAAAGGCGGTTCTTCGACCTATGGCAAATGGCCGAACATCTTACCTGCGGGGTGGATGCGAGGAAGAGGCGGATGCGGTTGAATTGCCGGCGGCGGCGCGCGAAAACGAAGGGGATCGGCGACGAGCGGCGGCGAATCGGCCAACGACGTGCGTGCTCGACTCTTGATTACAGTTGGCGACGACAAGGGTGCCGACGGTGGGGCGAATCGGCGGTGAGAGGAAACAGTAGAACGATGGGGGCAAATGAATATCAGCCGGTGCGGGTTTGTCTCTATGACGGGTGGGGTCCCCCTGTCGGGAGGGGTGAGCAGACGATGTCCGACGCCCCCAGCCAAGCCCCCAAGTATGGCGGGTGGGCTAGGGCCCGGACATAAAATTGGCCGGTGGACACCTTAGGGGTGCCGCTGTGGCAGTTTTATTGGTCCGGTCCCATGGAGCCTTTGGGGGGACATTTGGAGGGTGCTGTACAAGGTGGATTATAGTACTACTATCATTGTCCCATACGCGACAGTCGCAATATCAATTTTTTTGCGTGATCTCATCTAGTGATCGCCCAATCCCCAAGCTAGGTATTATATATCTGATCCAGGGCCTATGCGGCCACGCAGGGCCCCGGAATTTTTAGGGCCCTACCCAGATACGTATATGGCTATCCATGACGTTAGGTTAGAGAAAGAGAGAATTCCTTATTTGGTCCTGTCTAAAGTTTGTCTTCCTTTTTTGGCCCTAGCAAAATATTTCTTCCTTTCATGACACGCAAAATTTGTTTAGTTCCTTATTTGGCCCTTTAATACTATTTAAGCATAAAGATGACACTTTACCCCTGCTAGAATATGTAATAGAATGGCACTAAAAAATTATAATATACTAGTTAGTTATTAAAAAAAGTGATCAGTAACTAGATTTTTAGCTATCGGGCATGGCAGAGCACGCCATCGGACGGTGGCGCTGCAGGAATGTTGGATGAAAATTTGTACAAAATATGGCTATGCATGCACATGTTGGCGAAAATTTGTACAGAATACGGCTATGAATGCACCCGTTGGCCGGTCAATTGATTTTTGCATGCACACTACTCATTATTATTAATCGATCTTGCATGCACCTGAACAGCCGGGAGAACAGGCGGGCGTCACGAGATGATTTCATTCAGATAATAACATATTGGAAGGTTCATTTAAAAAACTGTGGGTACGAGAATATGTGCATAAAATTCTTAGCTGGTTGACCTCAACACGTCCGTTGACTACTTACGTGTGGTGTGATCATCGACATGTTTACTAGGCGTATTTGTACTGTATCGCGGAGCAGCAGTCCGTAGGGACCATTTTTTTCGCGTCAAACAATGGAATAATTCTGACAATGGAGTAGAATTGGGGCAGATTTATTCGTCGCGACGCCGCTCCTACCACCCCAACGGCGCACCACGATCTACAGAACCAAAACCTAACTACAGGGCGGAGGAACGGGGTCCCCCTCCCTCCTGCCGCCGGAGCAGCAGTCGGAGGGAGAGGGGACCAGCGCGCCGGCAGGTGAAGATCGGTGGTAGGCGGTCGTGCCCCTAGTCGCCGCTCCTGGCGGCTAGGTCACGGAAGAGATTAGGGAGAGATGGATAGCCCGTGTATGGTCAAAGTAAGCACTGAAAAAGCTGGAACGTGGCTTGCAGTTCTGATCGCTTCTCTTGCATAGAGCTACACATCGAAGAAATTAACTGCGCAAAAATGATGGTAGTGGCTTGAAGTCTAGAGATCATGGTAGCGATATATACCTTTTGGCAGGGCGCCGGCCAAGTCTAGAGATCAAGGAGGGGCATTAGATCGAATTTTCTGTAGAAGTTTTTGCACGGACCGTTCAGCAGAAGAATTGATTGCGAGATGACATATTCATAGCGACGTGTATGTTCACGACACTGGTGTGGCTCACGAACGAACTCAATGCGCTGTCACCGTGTCGCTCTCCTGCATAAACAAACCTGCATGTTCGTTGCGTGCGTGGAACCTCCATCGTTTACAATTCGATCGAGCGTACCACTAGTAGAGTTAGTAGCTTGTACTTACAAGGTGGATTATAGTAGTAGTACTCCTAGTAGTTTGTCTTTTCTTCTTCGGGAGAGGATCAGTAGTTTGACTTGAGAGATGAGAGCAGAAACGCGTTGATGATGGCGCGAGAGCCACGGGCGCCGTGGTTTGCTGGACGACGCGCGCGCGAGTTCTGCTTCTGCGCAGGCGCCACTAGTAGGTCGTTGGACTAAATTAAGCATCGAGGGTAATCTTCTAATCTTATCATTGCGCTGTCTGCACGTTGAGAGCCCCGTAAACAATCCACTAACTGATCCCTTGAGTACGTCGTGCATCCAGTTATCGATCGCGCGACCAAACCTTAGCTTTGACCGATCGAGTGCTTTTCATGGTTTGTCCGGGACGAGCATCCATGAATGTTTGTTACTCAATCTCAGCACTCCCTAGTCCTAGGCTCCTAGCTACTCCCCCTAGCACTCGTTAATCGTTCGAATTTAAATTTCGGACCTGCTGCTTGCTACTACTGCATGCGTGCCAGCATTCGTTGCTGCATCCTGCATGCTAGTTCTGCATGCGTGCCAGCATTCCTAGAATTTGAATTCACCGCACGGATGTAGCCATCTTTGCAGCGGTGTCGGTTGCAACGAAAAACGGAGAAGAAAAAGGAAGTGGCGTACTCCGTGCTACTGCTAGCCAACCACCGCGTCACGCGTCACTTCATTCGCCGGTGTAAACAGAAACCAGCGTGCCGCACGCACGACCCCGCGGAAACCATAACTACTCCGGGAGCAAGCAAGCGCAGTTGACCACGCGTCTCGCTGCATAGATGCCGCTGGCCCCGCGATGTCAGCCTCTCTGCACTCAGACTTTAAAGCCGCGCGCAAAGCCTCCGGTCCTCGACCGACTTGACTTCGCCTCCTTCTCCCACCAAATCTCATCTCGCTGGCTCGCCTCTCCGTCGCCATGGCTACTACACCTGATACGAAGGCAGCCGCGGCGGCGGTCCCGCCGTCACCGGAGAAGGCGGGGAAGCCGACGACGCTGCTCGACGTGCACGAGGTGGAGTGGATCACGCGGGAGCTGGAGAGGCTGCTCGTTAGGGAGAGCGGCGGCGCCGGCGCCGGCGCGGAGACGCGCCACCACCACCACCGGCGGAAGAGTGTCAAGGTGGTGAGCCCCGTCCGCAGCCGCGACCCGCACCCGCACGCCAACAAGGGAGGCTTCCTCAGCGAGCTCCTCGGGAAGCACGCGGCCTCGATATGCGGCGACGATGGTGCCGTGGCCGGCGCCGGCGCCGTGGTCAGCGGACGCCGCCGGCGAGGCCGCGGCGGCTTCCGGGAGGTGGATAAGGTCTAGATAGCGGCCTCGATCTCGGACGTTAATACGGCAGATGACACAATGTCGCCGGCGTAAGTCTAGCTCTTCAATCTGTCAATCGCTCTGCGTACTTAGCCAGGGGTGTCGCTAGCCTGGAACCGCTAGCTAGTGGTTGACTTGCAGCAAACATGGTTTACTACTCCTGTAAGAAAGGCTGCAAATGTTCTGCGACTTTCCTCCTGCACTAGTCGTGTTAATTACGACATGTACATACGAATGTGAAATATTGTGTAGTATGTCGAGTAAACAGTTCAATGTTTTGTGTTTTTGTAAATTAAAATTTCGAGTGGAATTCAATGAAAATTCAGGTAACATTTAACAAACAGTCTGTTTTTGTTTTTTGCACGAGTTTCTTGCGTAATGGCAACATGACACCGTATTTGTGTGACACGAGTGACGCCGTGTTTTGGCATGCTTAGCATGCCCATGGAACGCAATTTCTTAAATTTGTTTGCGTGTCGCACACAAAATTCATCTATGGCGATGATTCCGAATTCCCACTGACTACTAGTACGGCCGGCTCATTTCCCCTCCCGCATAAGCTCGAAGACTGCCCTCTGGATCTCGATCTGGAGGACAGGGCTATCTTCCTCTTTCGAGCTCCTTCTAGGTTGAAGATTGGTGAGCCCCTGGCCGGCCGTGGTGGCGAGGGGGGGTCTCATTGCTTCAGCTTCGTCGCCAAGTTTCGGAAGAGGAGCATGGGATTTGTTGATGCTGCGTTTGGGAGTCTCTTCTCGGTGGCCGTGGCTCGGCCATCGAACCTGCGTGCCGGCGGTCGGCAGCTCCCAGCACCGAGATCTCGGTGCGTTTCAAGCAACCTCCATCTTGGGAGGCCCTTCCTAGGCTGTTTGCTGGCACTCCGCGTCCTCCCCGCGCCAAGTGGCTTGTTCCCCGGCGGCGAGGAAGACGGCCGGCTTTGCAGTCTTCACAGAGGTGGTGACCAAGGACCGGATCGCGTTTTCGCGATTCTTGTTAGGGTCCTCTGCGCTTATTCCAAGGACTGTGTTGTAATTTCTATTTTTCTCGAGGTCCTGTCTGTATCTGTGTCTGTACCATCCTCAAGTTAATGCAGCTTCCAGGCCTCTCGAGGCCTATCCCTTGTTAAAAAAAAAAAAACTGACTACTAGTACTCCGGTTAACCCGGCTGAAGATATTTCGTCGAAAGGAAAATTAACCAATTGTAGACTGCCACCGTTCATGTTTCACGAGCTTGAAATCACTGGTTGCGTTTTTTTTTTTTTTTTTGAGATCTGGTTGCGTTAATCCTGTGCCACGAACTTCGATGGCACTGCAAAACAAATACAGGGTTTCCAAGAAGCACAAATTCAGTGCTGAAGTTAAGACGCCAACTTCTATTGTTGAGGCTTTTCATAGTGGATAGTACCACGTTTGTTGTACGATCCTGGTACGACGGAGGATCACACGGACGGACAGCGTGAGTTGCTTTTCACGGACGGACTACATGCATTGTGGTACGGAAATCGTACACACACTGTGGTACGTGTAGCAGCACGCTCACCGAAAATACATAGGAGAACATAGATATACTCTCTCTGTTTTCTTTTACTTCGTATATTAGGTTTGTCCTATTTCTGGCTTATCGTGCAAATGGTAGTAGACTGCAATGTTCTTGTAGGACAGAACATCGTATGTTTGGTACTTTGGTCACAAAGTGTAGGGCTGTAGTGATAACCGAAAGTTTGTAACTGTTTTGGCTTATCAGAAATTTCAAATTGGCTTCAGAGATGTTGATTAGACACGATTTTGACCACAAAATTATCAACATACATTGATGTATGCTTTTTGCAGTTATATATGGAGGTATGGTTTTCTTCCGAATGCATAAATCGTGGTTACTCGGTAACCTCGATCATTTCAGGGGCACTGTGAATTACCTTTTGAGCTGGTTGATTTTCTCTCTGTTAGTCAAACTTTGGTCGATTTTATAGGAAAAATATCAATATTAGCAATAACAAGTAAATATTATTCATCATGGAATATATTTTCATATTATACCCATTTGATATTTCAAATGATATATTTTATTCAATATGACAGCGATCATGATGGTGATGGCGGCGTCGGTGTGGCGGCGGCGGCGTGGTAGCTTCCTCTCCGGTCTTCCTCGGTTGATGATGATCTTGAGGTTCTTGGCGGCAGAGATGCGCTATGGTGGCGATGGAGATGGATCTATGGAGGTGGATGTCTCTCCTCTGAAAACCTTGAGGTGGATAAGGAGGATATGTCGATGCTCCCTGAAGGCCAGGGTCTCCACTTCTTATATAGGTGGTCTCATCTTGATCCAAGGGCTCTAGATGAGCCTCTCTTGGCGCCACAAACCGGCCTAATGAGTTTAGCAAGCTTAGGTCTTGAGCGGGGCCGAAATCGGCGAAGAATCGTGGAAGTTCGCCTAATTTCGGGCGACCTAGGGGTATGATACGGCCAATGGCACGGTCGCTTGCGACAGTACCGTTGGTCGTTGAACCTTTTGTTAATTTTGCTTTGGCCGTCATTTCCTCATACGAACTCTATTTTGGGTGTTCTTTGGCTCGTTAAGCTCGTATGGATGAGGCGCACGCTCCAATAGCCTCCAGTCTTGATTTTGGATTGGTGAAAATTATTTGTTTTTCAAACATTTTAACTTTCCATGTGGTGTTTGTAACTTCATCGGATTCTTCTTCCTTGACTCTTTTCATCTTAATTTATAAATTCCAACCTACACATAAAAGCACACCAAAGATAAGGGAAATAAGTAAAATCGTAATAAAAACCAGTGGTTGTTAAATGACCATTGGAAAAATAACTTGGAGTTGAAATCAACAATAAAGGTAGAAGCCAATATAGAATAATGCTGAAATTCCAATGTAAACATATGAAAACAATGAGTAAGAATGCATATGAAATGGACGCATCACTCGGCGTTTGCCATCTCTTGAAATAATCCTCGCGTCTTTTCGGACTCAGCTTACGATTTGATCCCTCAAATTGTGAATGTTCAACATGTGGTGCAGATGCAACCGTGTCAGAATTGGCATGGGTGCAAGCAAAATTTAACATGGGCATGAAATAGTGGCCGGAATCGGTACCTCCGACCAGACGAGGCCTGCAGTTGTTGCATGCTGGCCCTTGATGCGCACAACAGTGCCCACTTGGGCCGGTAGAAGCATCCCCGAGCGCCTTGTTCGGATGCTCCGAATGCCTTGCCTGTGGCGACGCTGGGTTGGGATGAACCGCACGGTCGACGGCGACAACCAATTGCGAAATCTCCTTGCTCACCAACTCCTTGACGCTCTGCAGATCTCCGCAATCACCTCTTGGACCGCGGCGATATCCGCTACCACGTATTCCTTGATGGATTCTACCGCGATATCGATCTCAGTGATTTGCTTGCTTGTGTCATCGAAGACAGTTCGCACGGCGTCGAGAATCTCCTTGTTCTGGTTGAGGAAGTGGTGCTCATACTGCTCTCGGGTGTTTTCCTTCAGAAACTTGTAGATTGCCCGGGATTCTGGCGTGAGCTTGTCTATGATCATGCTGCGTCGTTGACCGGCGAAACAGGTGGCGCGATTGTGGCTATGCAGATCCAGATCGGTAGAATTGGCTATGATAACCGCAGGCTACGATCTCACCGAATTCAACCAAGCCAATGGGAATTTGATTGTATTACTCGTTCCTCCCCACCTCCCTCAAGCATGTCTGAGATCATACGTCACTACCACCCAGGTTAATTCTGCTTTGAGTACATGTATGATGTAACTCCCAATATATTTTAAAGTTATTAAGTTATCCTTGTTTGAGCATCTGATATGTATCTTTGAATATGTGATTCGGTTGTGGAACTATGCATCCATGTTGTTAATACTAAATTATCCTTGGTCGTCGAGGTTGTGTTGGAGACACAATGTAGGCTAATGTGGAAGTCGGCTGATGACCCGGTTCCACTTGTCATGGGATGGTGATGCTATTACAACTTGCACAGACGTGGCTAAAGAGTTTAGCGAGTTGGACTGGCCCATATTGAGATGCAACGAGTAAGTCATCATTTGCATGTCCCAACCAATGTAATCCTTAGACCTAAGGTTGTCACACAATCCGAGTTGTGGATCACCAATTTAGGTTCTACCAAACGATGTTCCGTAACAGGGCAGTTATAAAGACAGAGTTCGGGTCGACTGAGAATCAAGATGTGTGATGTGGATAACTAAGATGGGATTTCTCCCCCTTCGACTGGAGAGATATTCTCTAGGCCCCTTCCGGTGATTTGATTTAGAAAATATGGCCATGCGCGACTTGGTTACGTGTTAACCGGGGCGATCGACTAAGAATTAGACCGATGCATCATATATCACAGATCGAGAAAAGAGTTCAGCTATTAAAAGGGATGACGATTATTCGCCTATAGTTCGACAATGTATATGGTGAGGCAAAAGAGACTCATATGTAAGTCACATTGGAAGGTATGTCGGCATGACTCTATGGTACCTGGGAGTGAACACATTCTGCTAGGATACTCTGGCGATTGATCCATTGTGAGTCGGATTCCAATCGTGTCCAAATCGCCATGAGCCTCCGGGGTCACGCACTTAAGAGTAGGAGCAAGTATATTGCTCGAGTTAGACCCGAAATGGAAATGGACTGAAATAGTGAGTTGGACTAATGGAGTAATGAGCCATAATTGTTGTGGAGACCAGTTTCGCCACCTATATAAGAAGAGGTGGGATGCCCAAAGGGCACAGTTAGACACTTCCATGCGTTCGAAACCCTAGCCTCATTCAGTCCACAAGTTGCACCGGACCTAGCAGTACTCCGTCGGTGCTCCTCCTTGTACGTGTGGATATTGGCAGAGATGTTGTACATTCAGCACTTCGACGATCACAAGATTGGATTGGAGCGGATCGGATCGTGGGACTGCAAACTTTGCTGTTTCGACGCAGTTCATCGATAATCCGCACCTGCGCGTCTAGTGGTAATCCTCATGGCCTTCTAGTTCGGCTAGATCTTGGGAGTATTGCGTAGAATTTTTTTATTTATCTCTATGCGGCCCTTCACTTTTGTTCTAGCCAAGTTTACTTGCTACCTACTATAACTCTTAAGTACAAGAAGAGAAAGATTACAAGGCCTCAACGGGCCCAATCTTGGCCTGCAAGCCATGACGATACTCCCGCCTTCCTCTTGGGCCGGTCCACCACTTGTGAAAGAGTCTTGTCTTTGTTTCCTTCCCTCCTAGTGCTCGTGTTGCTTATCCAGCAATAGTAGCGCTCACCGTTGTCACAGGTTCGCTGACAATAGCCGATAGCCACCTCGGTAGTATCCGTTCATCTTCCTGATTGTATATAATTTAGTATGAATTAACTCCATGTCTCACTAGCTGAGCGAGGTTGCTCTGAAGGACTTCGCTCTCGGGAAGTTCACCACTTAATGCAACTCCACATGTATGTTGGCCCCTCGGCACTATCTCTAACATACAAAACATCGAGATTCGTGCAATCAAATTTGCAAAAAAGCCATCCCGAAAATACCTTCTGAGGCCGAGTCCGATGGATAGCTCCCGCGACGACCGAGGCGACTCCACCAAACCGCCCCCCGCCACTCCGGCGGCCGGCGCCCACGGCCCCTCCCCACCAAATCCACCAAACGCCCCTGCCGCCCCCAGGCTGACCCTCCCCTTGGCGGTCAGTTGCGGAAATCGACTGCAGCAGATCCCGACACAAGCTCTCCCCACGCGCAGGTCTCGCCAGGTACGGTGTTCCACTCCTATGTCCTCTCCCGTTTCTCCTCTGCCGTCCCCGTTGCGGCTGGCTCCGCCAGCCTTGTCTGGGTTACGCTGTCGTTCTCCTCCGCCCCCTTGTCCCTCTCGCGCATCCTCTCCTTCTTCCCGTGCGCCCCTTCCCCCCGTTTTCCATCTCTGTCTCGCAGGATGCTGACCAGGTTTTCAGCTTCCCGGTCGTGTCCCCCGCCGTTGCTACGTTCGTTGCCTCAGTGGGAGGCAGGCACTGCCACCGCTTCCGGCAAGCCTTTCACACCTCCCTCCCAGCTGCCTTGGATGCCGCCGCCTCTGTGACCGCTGTGCCGCCACCTGTAAGTCCGTCGCGGAAACGTCGCCACAGAAAATCCCGCCCAGCATGGTCTCGTCTCCCTCGTACTGCCTCGGGATTTGGTAGGCCCGGTATCCTCCCTAGGCCGGACAGGAAACAATTAAGCCCAGCGGCCTCCGTCGCGTCGCTGGTCTTTTCACCCTTGAAGCAAACCGCGTGCCCTCATGTCCCCTCCCCGAGCGGCATTGCGCACGTTCCCTCCGCCCATGCCTCCTCCCTTGAGCCACCTGTCGGGTGTGATGACGCTCCGCCTGTCCCGGCTTTCCCGTATGCAGAAGAGATCAATGCCCCAGCGACCCCCTCCGCACGCTCCTTCCTTGAAATTGCGAGCTCACCACCTGCCCCTAATCCCCACACCGCCCCCCTTTAAAACCCAAAGCCTCAACGGCTGCTTCAGGTACCTCTGCACTGAGCATTTTGTGCGCGACTATCGTGATCCTATTCGCTGCCGCGGCTGCGGAAGAGGGGGCCACTGATACGTGCATTTTATATCATCATTTATACCCTCCATATAGGTATTATTGGGATGTTTTATCAATGTTATGTCATTGTTTTGCATGTTTTAGATGATTTTATGGGACTTTCCTACAAAGTCCCTATTTTTGGTATTTAATTTCTGGGTGTCAGAAAACACATGTTTTCATGTTTTTGATGTTTTAGGAGCTACAGGTATCCAAATTGCGAAAGGAAAGAAACCCTGTCAGTTTTTCTTCGGGAGAAAGGCCGTGGGCACAAGACACAAAGGAGGAGGGCCAGGAGGCCCAAAAGGGGGTAGCCCACGCGGCCAGATTCCCTGGCCGCGTGTGGGGCCCCCAAATGGGCCCACAGCACCTCCTCCCCGAGGTCTTTTGGCTGACGACTCCGTCTTCCCCAAAAACGAACACCCTAATTTTCCCGAGAGGAGACGGAGCCGCCAGGGTGGCGAAACTCTCGAAACTCTCCGTGGGGGAGACAGATCCTGCTGCTCCGGAGCTCCGGAGAAGGGGGAAATCATGCCCATCTTCATCCCCATCTCCTCCTTGGCGTGGGAGGAGGCATCTCCATCACCATCCTCACCAGCACCTGCATCTCCACCATCACCATCACCGTGATCCACTCCGTTCCCCTCATAGTTTGATCATTGCTACACCCTAGATACGTGTTATTGTACTCTGTTGCATGTTTGGGATTGAGTACTTGTCATTATTTGGTGGTGGATCCATTGTTTCAGATTGTGGTGTACCACATATGTCACCATACATGATCATGTTTGCACGTTGTGAGTAGTTCCCGCATGTTCCTGAGGGCATAGGATGAATTGGCAATGATTTGTTACATGAGATGAGTTGTTATTTGGTCTAGTATTTATCTTTTATGTGATTCTATGATGGTGTTGTACGAACGTCGACTGTACAACACTTCACCTACATGGGCTCATAGGAGAACACCGTAGTGTAGTGACGTGATGATGTCTTTAGGTGACAGGAACTTGAGACAGAGTCGTTGAATTGCATTATGAGGGTACTTGTATCGGGGACCTTAGAGCATAAGGCTTTGGTGGGACATCATGTCTTAATAATTCTCGTGCTGTCATTTAATTGGCCACGTGATCCATCATAAGGGGTGATAGTTTATTTATTTATCTATTCCTATTTGTGGCTCTGTCCGAAGAAGATTAAAACTAGACAAGATATACAAACATGTTATGCAATGAATCAAAATAAGCTTTAAAACAAATATTATGGCAGCAACCTCCACAATTACAATTGCATATCCCACCTGATAATCTAGGAGTACTCCCACCTCCTAAAGGAGATCCTAGTTTTGAATTAAAGCCTTTGCCTGAAAATCTGAAATATGCATACTTGGATAAGAAAAATATATATCATGTTATTATTAGTGCTAACCTTTCAGCTGAGGAAGAAGAGAAATTACTTGATGTGCTTAAAGCCCACCGTAAGGCTATTGTTTATTCTCTTGATGATCTTAAGGGCATAAGTCCAGCTCTATGTATGCATAAAATTAATTTGGAAGAAGATGCTAAACCTGTTGTTGATTTCCATCGCCGTCTACATCCAAAAATGAAGGAAGTGGTAAGAAAGGAGGTAATTCGACTCATAGAGGCTGGTATTATTTATCCTATAGCTGATAGTAAATGGGTTAGTCCTGTTCATTGTGTTCCTAAGAAAGGTGGAATTACTGTGGTTCCTAATAAAGATGATGAACTTGTTGCTCAACGTACTGTTGTTGGTTATAGAATGTGCATTGATTATAGAAAATTAAATAAAGAAACTCGTAAGGACCCTTATCCATTGACCTTTATTGATCAAATGCTAGAGAGATTATCTAAACATTCTCACTTTTGTTATTTAGATGGGTATTCAGGCTTCTCTCAAATTCCAGTTCATAGTGATGATCAGGAAAAGACCACTTTTACTTGCCCATATGGTACATTTGCTTATAGGAGAATGCCTTTTGGTTTATGTAATGCGCCTGCTACTTTTCAGAGATGCATGGATGCTATATTTGCTGATTATATTGAAAAGATAGTGGAAGTCTTTATGGATGATTTTTTGGTGTATGGTACTTCTTTCGATAATTGCTTGTTCAACCTTAACAAAGTTTTGCAGCGTTGTGAAGACCAACACCTTGTTCTTAATTGGGAGAAGTGTCACTTTATGGTAACAGAGGGAATTGTTCTTGGGCATCGTATTTCTGGAAGAGGAATAGAAGTTGACCCAGCAAAAATTGAAGCTATTGGGAAATTACCATATCCAAGAGACATCAAAGGTATAAGAAGTTTTCTCGGTCATGCAGGTTTTTATCGTAGGTTCATTAAAGATTTCTCTAAAATATCAAAGCCTCTAACCAATCTTTTGCAAAAGGATGTTCCGTTTTCTTTTAATGATGATTGCATAGAATCCTTTAATGTTTTAAAGAAAGCCTTAATAACTGCACCTATTATTCAACCTCCTGATTGGAACTTGCCCTTTGAAATTATGTGTGATGCTAGTGATTATGCAGTTGGAGCTGTTTTAGGCCAAAGGGTTGATAAGAAATTGAATGTTATTTACTATGCTAGTAAAACACTAGATGGTGCTCAAAGAAATTATGCTACAACTGAAAAAGAATTTTTAGCGGTAATATTTGCATGTGATAAATTTAGATCTTACATAATTGATTCAAAAGTCACTATGCACTCTGATCATTCTGCTATTAAATATTTGATGAATAAGAAAGATGCTAAGCCTAGGCTAATAAGATGGGTACTTTTGCTGCAAGAATTTGATTTACACATAGTAGATAGGAAAGGAGAAGATAATCCCGTAGCTGATCATCTTTCTAGAATGGAAAATATACCTGATGATCCTATTCCTATTAATGATAGTTTTGCTAATGAACAACTTGCCCTTGTTAGTGTTTCTAGTGCTAAAGTTGCATCTTCTTGGTTTGCTAATTATGCAAATTTTATTGTTGGGAAAGTTATGCCACCACAATTTACTTACCAGCAAAGAAAGAAATTATTTTATCACCTTAGACATTATTTTTGGGATGATCCATTCTTGTATAAGAAAAGTGTTGATGGCATTATTAGACGTTGTGTACCTGAGCATGAACAGCAGGCTATTATAAGAGATTGTCATGACAGTCCCTATGGAGGACATCATGCAGGAGATCGTACTGCAGCAAAGGTATTACAATGTGGTTTTTATTGGCCTACTCTATTCAAGGATTGTGCTGAATATATTAAAACTTGTGATAAATGTCAAAGAGTAGGAAACATTGGTAGAAGGAATGAAATGCCTATGAACTATACATTACCACTTGAACCATTTGATGTGTGGGGTTTTGACTTTATGGGACCATTTCCTGCATCTAGTACAAAACATACTCACATTTTGGTTGTTGTTGATTATGTTACAAAATGGGTAGAAGCAATTCCTACTAAGAGTGCAGACCATGCCACAGCCATGCAAATGCTTAAAGAAATTATTTTCCCTAGATTTGGTGTTCCTAGATTTTTAATTACTGATGGTGGATCTCATTTTATGCATGGTGTTCTTAGAAAAACATTGGCAAAATATAATATTAATCATAGAATTGCATCACCCTATCATCCTCAAACTAGTGGACAAGTTGAATTAAGTAATAGGGAAATTAAACTTATTTTAGAGAAAACAGTAAATAGAGCTAGATCTGATTGGCCACTTAAAATTAATGATGCATGTGGGCTTATAGAACTGCTTATAAAAATCCTATGGGTATGTCTCCTTATAAAATGGTTTATGGAAAAGCATGTCATTTACCCGTTGAATTAGAACATAAAGCTAGATGGGCTATTAAGAAATTAAATTTTGATTTAAAAACAGCGGGGGTGAAGAGATTGCTTGACCTAAATCTATTAGATGAATGGAGGAATGAAGCATATGAAAGTGCAAAATTGTTTAAAGAGAAATTTAAAATTTGGCATGACAAGAAAATTAAAAGAAAGGAATTTAAAGTAGGTGATCAAGTCCTATTGTACAACTCTCGTTTTAAGTTTTCTGCAGGGAAATTAGCTTCAAAATGGCAGGGTCCATTGGTAGTACAGGAGGTATACCGTTCGGGGGCCATCCGTCTTCACGGTGATATGAAAGGTAAACCTCATGTGGTCAATGGACAACGCCTAAAACATTATATTGCAGGAAAGAGCTTCATAGGAACCATCGAGGAGATAAAGTTAATGACACCGGAGGAGGTACTTGTAAGGGATCCTGCAGTTTCAGAAACCCAAATGCAATAATTTACAATTATTGTGTTTGGAAGTTTCTCGGAATTGCGTGAAAACTTACGGAACTCGTTTTTTATGGAAATTAACGTGTGGGACAAGAAAATTGGAAGGAATTGGACCTCGAGGGGGAAAAGAGGACCCCACACGCGGCCAGATTCCTTGGCCGCGTGGAGGTACCCCTTTTCCACCTCGGAGTCCCGTTCCGTCTCGTTTTCGACTCCGACACTTCGTCTTACCCTAAAACCCGTCAATATATACCCCCTTTTGTCGAGCTAATCCCGCACCGAGAGTTCTCGCACGATCTTTGTTTTGTCTATTCTGTCTGTCAGGTTTTCCAAGCCATAACTTCGGGAGACTCCTACCAATGCACCTCCATGGACGATGATGATGATGAGCTTGAGGGCAACAGCCCCACATCCATCCACAGGAGGAATAGGAAGAGGAAGGACTACTCGGATGACGAGGACGTGGAGCTTCGCGAGATCATGGATGAAGAACCTGACGAGGAAGATGACGAGGCAATCTTCGACATACCACCTCTTGCAACAACACCTCCATCACCAATCCCTGTTGCTGGCGTACGGGTGAACATGTCTTTTGGAAACAAGAGACAATCCGCACGTATGAGCACCGGAGGGAAGGCTCCAAGGCACTCACTTGCTAGCAAAAACGCAGTTTCTCCTCTTATTGGCAGGGAAACTCCCACTGAGAAGAATTGCACTGGAGATTGGGATCACCTTATTCCCAAGAAGAAAGCACCAAGCCCGGAGTGGAAAACTCCCAAGGAGACGGTGGAGAAGGACCTCATGGAAAGGTTGGGAAAAGCTGCAGGAGCATTTGAGTAAGACTATAACCTCATGATGCGCATCATTGGAGAGCTTGAAGACAACTATGAAGAGAAGAAGAAGAAAGAGTGGTGGGCCGAGTACGAGAAGAAGGGAGAATGAAGAAATTACCGCAACCATCTAAGCTTGGGGGAGTTTCACCTATCCCCCGTCTTTTATCAGCTTTATCATGTCTATCTAGTTTTGGTGTGTCTTGCTTTTATTATCTAGTATCGTTTTCGTTTAGGCTTGAGTGAGCTCATTGAGCATTATCATTCATCCTCGTCTTATGGTTAATCAATGAATAATAAAGTATGGTGTCATCCATGATTCCCTTGTTTTGGGGATTTATGGGTAACACTCATGCAAATGAGCATGGCATATTTAGAGGTTTCAACCACATCTTGCCTTGAAATTAATTAACTTGAGTGTGTTGGACAATTGTAGAATTATCTCAATATGACATAAATCCACTATCTATCTATTAGCTAAATGGCTATTCCGAGCATGTTCACCATGTTATAGTTTCATTTATGCTCTAAATTAAGATGCTTATGTTATTAATTGGCATGGGCTGAATTTGGGATAAGACTCTCACGAACTTTTGAATGCACACATTTATTTCTATTGCACTTAACAAACATGACCCATTAATGGGAGCTAAAAGTTTTGTGCTTGACAAGGATTTTGGTTGGGAGTTGGCTAACACGTGCATCACGTGAAAAGCTTTCAACATTGCACAAAGAAATTTTATATTTAGTTGATGTCATGTGCTTTTGTTTTTGGACTCCTGCCATGCCGAAATGAAATAGAGGAATAGTAAGTTTTGATGAGTAAGTATATATGACTAGAGAAATTGCATTGGGCCGCTAACCCAAGCCATGCTTGATCATGGTGGAAATTTACTTACAGCTAGAGTGGACTATACAAACACATCCTACAATAAAATAAGCAGCTATGCATATAGTGAATGAAATAAAAAAGGATGATGAGTCTACTCCATTTGTTCATCTTGTTATTGTGACATGGGCTGGTTTCTATGTCATGGGGCAAGAGGTACCTCTTTGCAATTCTCTATGATGTCATTAATACTTATTATGATTGTACAAAGCTTATTAGGAATCTTAAGTTGAGTAATCATGGAGTAGGTTTTCACACTCACGGGGCATGAGACATTCAACCAACACCTTGTCAACCACATTACTTCAACATTCATAAATTAAGATGCTAATGATAAAGGGGCAATGAGAGTCTTAGCCCAATGGATGCCACATTACAATTAGTAATTTAAGCTGAATAGTTTGGAAACTAAATGAGACTTGATCATGTTTTACCTCTACTCATTTCTCTTTCTCCAAATTAAAGAGTATAATTTGATTGTCCAACATACAATGGTTATTTGCTTCCAAAAGTATGGGGTGTTTCCTAGAGCTTCGAATATGTTATACTTATGTGTATGAGTTCTATCCATTCATCTTGCATTATAACTGAACATGATGATGATACAATGCCCGTATTTATTTATCAACCATAAGTCCATTGATGCATGTAATGATCTATGTCCTTATTTACTCGAGGACGAGCAAAGGTTTAAGCTTGGGGGAGTTGATACATGCATTTTATATCATCATTTATACCCTCCATATAGGCATTATTGGGATGTTTTATCAATGTTATGTCATTGTTTTGCATGTTTTAGATGATTTTATGGGACTTTCCTACAAAGTCCCTATTTTTGGTATTTAATTTCTGGGTGTCTGAAAACACCTGTTTTCATGTTTTTGATGTTTCAGGAGCTACAAGTATCCAAATTGCGAAAGGAAAGAAACCCTGTCAGTTTTTCTTCGGGAGAAAGGCCGTGGGCACAAGACACAAAGGAGGAGGGCCAGGAGGCCCAAAAGGGGGTAACCCACACTGCTAGATTCCCTGGCCGCGTGTGGGGCCCCCAAATGGGCCCACAGCACCTCCTCCCCGAGGTCTTTTGGCTGAAGACTCCGTCTTCCCCAAAAACGAACACCCTAATTTTCCCGAGAGGAGACGGAGCCGCGAGGGCGGCGAAACTCTCGAAACTCTCCGTGGGGGAGACAGATCCTGCTGCTCTGGATCTCCGGAGAAGGGGAAATCATCCCCATCTTCATCCCCATCTCCTCCTTGGCGTGGGAGGAGGCATCTCCATCACCATCCTCACCAGCACCTGCATCTCCACCATCACCATCACCATGATCCACTCTGTTACCCTCATAGTTTGATCATTGCTACACCCTAGATACGTGTTATTGTACTCCGTTGCATGTTTGGGATTGAGTACTTGTCATTATTTGGTGGTGGATTCGTTGTTTCAGATTGTGTTGTACCACATATGTCACCATACATGATCATGTTTGCACGTTGTGAGTAGTTCCCGCATGTTCCTGAGGGCATAGGATGAATTGGCAATGATTTGTTACATGAGATGAGTTGTTATTTGGTCTAGTATTTATCTTTTATGTGATTCTATGATGGTGTTGTACGAACGTCGACTGTACAACACTTCACCTACATGGGCTCATAGGAGAACACCGTAGTGTAGTGACGTGATGATGTCTTTAGGTGACAGGAACTTGAGACAGAGTCGTTGAATTGCATTATGAGGGTACTTGTATCGGGGACCTTAGAGCATAAGGCTATGGTGGGACATCATGTCTTAATAATTCTCGTGCTGTCATTTAATTGGCCACGTGATCCATCAGAAGGGGTGATAATTTATTTATTTAGCTATTCCTATTTGTGGCTCCGTCCGAAGAAGATTAAAACTAGACAAGATATACAAACATGTTATGCAATGAATCACTATGCCAGCTAAATCCGTGCAGCCCTCGGGAACGTTTTTCACATATAAGACACAAACACACACTTGAGCTTGTCCTCTTGCGCATTAGAGGATTGGGCTTTGTCTCTCATTGAGACCTACTACTTGCTGCAATTTACTTTCCGCATTTTACTTTACTTGCACTACACAATTAAAACACAAAAACACCTGTTGCTTTTATTATTCCTTTGCTATTCTACTTACCAGTTCCTTCTGCTCCTCGTGGGTTCGACAACCTTTCTAATTCGAAAAGTACTGCAATTGATCTCCTGCACTTGGGAGCCATCAGCCACCGTCTCAAGAATTGTGACATGCCTTTCCCCAGCCCCTCTTCGTCCCCACCTCCACCTCCCCCCATGCTCCTTCGCCACCATGCACCACCCAGCCACCCCGTACCCAACCGCCTCTTCCTCCTCGTGGGGCCTTGGCCCCAACGAGATGACTGCCATCCCTACCTCCGCTGGCGGACTCGGAGCCCTTCTTGAGGCCGAGGCTGATCCGCCGTGCGAGGAGGCCCCTGCGGAGCGCATCGTCCTGGAAGTCGAGTCCGCGCCTCATGCTGAGGAGTCAAACCACAACGTTGCCTCAGATGAGGAAGAAGTTGAATCGGATGCCTCCTCCATCCACGTCCCTATCGAAGTGTTCATGCCTCCGGGTGATATGGAAGCGGCCCGGCGCATGGCTGTCGTCAACATCGGAACGCCCGCCCTCTTCTCCTCGCCGTCCTCGTCTTTCACCGAGGCCATCTACCACGAGCTGCCCGCCCTTTTGGTCTCCATCGTGCCCTCCTCCATTGGGGACATGTACGCTCAGTTCCTCACGCCTGCGGACCGAGACATCGCGCTGGACCAACAACCCTTCGTGTACGATGAGACTACGTTCCGCCTTGTTCGCGAGGAGGAGGCGGACTGGATTCATTGTGCCATTAAGTTCGTCGCGGTGGTCCATGCAAATCGCATGCCGTTCGAGCACCTTAACCCACTTGGCGTTGTCGCGGCCTTCAGCAGCTTCAGTGAGACGTTGGAGGTCGACCCGGCCTGACGGGGTCGAACTGCGTGCTGGTTTGTGCGGTCGTCCTCCTCAAGGACGGCGACAACGTGCCGCCCGAGGTCATCCTCTCGCGGCCCCCTGGAAATTGCGCATGATCCACATCAGGCGCGTCCGAGTCTGGCGGGTGGAGGACTCGTACGATCACAACGGTGAATACGTCCCGTTCTCCCCCCCGGCTGCACCACCCCTTCCGCCGTTTTCACGGCCACCTCTCCCTGGCGCCGCCGCCTGCGCCTAGGAGCTCGCGCTGAAAGCTCTCGTGGGGATCCTGCTCCTCGCGGGCACGATGACGCAGCGCTGCACCATGATGCGCTGCTCACTCTGCTCGACAGCGTTTTGAGATCTCCGCTGATTTCACGCGCCGAATCTCTGGACTCCTCCCTGTCCTCCATCACGATCTCGTGGTGCGCAGGGATCGGCTCGGACTCGGACCAGAGAACGCTGAGCTCCAGGCCTCCAATCGCTCCTTCACGCCGCCACGGCGTCGTCGTCACAGAGCTGGCGGATGCCACTGACTCCCCTCTTGAGCTCGATGATGCCTCTGACACCGAGGACGCTAACGGAAACCGTCGCAACGCTCACCTTGCTGCCAACACCTCCCAGTTTCACGAGCCGGTGGCCAGTCATGCTACCAAGCTGCGTAGCCTTCGTGACGCCCTGGGTGGCTGCACGGCTTTCCTCCATAAGACTGTCAAGACGCACGGTGTGCTTGGCGCCTGCGCCAAGCCCCTCAAGCAGTGCACGATCACCGCGCTCTCGGCTGCGACCTGCTCGCAGCCACCGGTGAGTCCCACCAACGATGATTAGGCCGCCTCCACGGCGCCACTGCCAGGGCTGCAGTCCAAAATCCCTTACGCGTGGTGTTAGCTTTGCTACTCGCACTCCCTCCCCCTGTCTACTTATCTGTCAGCCCCAGTTTCTGTTCTGTCCCGTTTGTCTTGTGTGTTGTCTCGCTTGTTGCTCGCCGTGTAACCCCTCTGGTGCCTTTTATCCCAATGATTAGTCGTTTTCGTGATATCACCATTGAGTCGTGGAACACTCGTGGATTGGGTTCCTTGAAAAAGAGGCCCACCTGCGCGACGCGATCGCACCTACCCCCCCTCCATCGTTTGCGTTCAAGAGACCAAGCCACGCGCCATCGACCAAAACACAGCGTCCTCCTTCCTCCCCCGACACTCTTTGTTTTCGAAGAGGTCGATGCCACCGGGAGTGCTGGGGGAATGCTCAATGCGTGGAACCCCTTCCTCTACACCCTCACGCACACTCGCCGCGATTGTTTCTCCCTCACTATCACCCTTGCCTCCATGCTTTCTGACCTTGCTTTCGCTGTCACAAACGTTTATGCGCCTGCTGACCACGCTCTCACGGCCCAATTGAAGAGCTAGAGGCCCTTGGCCCCTGCTACACTCTCCCATGGATTGTTCTCGGAGATTTTAACCTCATCTGCAACCCCCACGACAAAAACAATGCCAACTTCAATGCCAACCTCACCCTAGCTTTCAACGAATCCATACGAAACCTCGCTCTCTTTGAGCTCCCCCTGCTTGATCGCCTCTATACCTAGTCTAACAACCGTGATACACCCGTGCTCGCCCGGCTGGATCGCGTCGTGTTTAACCAATCTTGGAACCTTGTCCTGCCGAAATCGTCCCTCTCATCTCTGCATCGCCCCACCTCTGACCACATCCCCCTCCTCGTAACTTCCTCGACCACCATCCCCCGCTCGTCCATTTTCAGGTTCGAGAACTGCTGGCTCGTAAACCCCCTTTTCCTCCCCACCACCTTACCATCCTGGCTTACTCATCGCTGGAAGAATGATGCTGCCGCGGATCTGTCTGCTCACCTCAATTATTTGCGCACGGCCGCCAAGGTTTGGCAACGCTCTCACCGCTTCTCTCCGCTTATAGAAAAAAAACTGCAAGTTTGTTATTGATGTGCTTGGCCTCTTCGAAGAGTCTCGTCTCCTCTCCCCTACAGAAAAATCCCTCCATGTTGAGTGCAGGGCCAAGCTTGTTGAGTTGATCGCCGCTCGGGCCGCCTACTGGAAACAACGTGGAAAGTTTCGTGCCATTCTCGAAGGCGACGAGAACACGAAATTCTTTCACGCAAGAGCATCCGAGAGGCTATGCCGGAACAACATCCGTGCTATCTACATGGACGGGGCTCTGATCGTCTCCCACGATGCGAAGGAAGCTGCCCTCCACTCCTTCTACGCCAACCTGCTCGGGGGCGCGCCAAATCCGGCCAGCACTCTGGATTTTGTATCCCTCTACATGGGTTGCCCCCAGGTCGATGGAGAAGGCCTGGTTGGCCCATTCTCGCGAGAGGAAATCCGCCACGCCATCGACATCATGGATCGGGCCAGTGCTCTAGGCCCCGACGGCCTTGGGCCCAGTTTCTACCGGGCTACTTTGCCCACGGTGCTTCCGTCCTTGCTTCGCCTTTTCGAATTCTTCCACTCCCGCTCCGTCGACCTGCAGTGCATCAACAGGGCACACATTGTCCTGCTGCCAAACAAAGACGGCGCCCTCGCGCCGGGCTTCTTCCGGCCAATCTCGCTCCAAAACTGCTCCGTCAAAAGCATCAGCAAAGCTCTGACATCCAGACTACAGTTGCAGATCAGCAAGATCGTGGACGTCGACCAAACTGGCTTCTTGGCGGGGCGCAACATCTCGGAGAATTTTTTCTACGCTACCGAGTTGGTTCAAACCTGCTTCAAGTGACGAACTCCATGTGTGGTGCTGAAGCTTGATTTCGCCAAGGCGTTCGACACCGTGAGCTGGGCCAGCCTGCGTGCCATCATGCTTGCTCGGGGCTTCCCCAAGCTCTGGTGCGACTGGATTGACTGTCTCCTCTCCACCTCCATGTCGGCCATCCTCCTCAACGGCCTCCCGGGAAAATGGCTACGGTATTTGAGGAGGCTGTGGCAAGGGGACCCAATGTCCCCTTACCTGTTCATCATCGTCCCTGATGTGCTGCAACGTCTCATCAAGAAAGACGATGTGCTGCTCCACCCCCTTGTCGATGATGCTCCGTGCCCGGTGCCGCAGTACGCAGATGATACGCTTCTTATCCTCCGGGCCGACGTTGGTGCAGCTCGACGTTTGCGCTCCATCTTGCAAGCCTTCGAAGACGCCACAGGGCTGCGCATCAACTACCACAAAAGCACCCTCGTGCCGATGCACGTCTCCCCGGACACCCTTGCCGACATCCAGTCCTGCCTCCAATGCATGGTTGAAGGTTTTCCCCAAACCTACCTCGGCCTGATGCTCTCTGCGGAGAAGCTACGCATTGCCGCCTTCTCCCCCCTCATCGCCAAGGTGGACAAGTACCTATCGGGCTGGCGCGCTCTTCTCCTGTCTCCAGGTGGGCGGCTCGTTCTGCTTAATTCTGTGCTTGACGCACTGCCCACCTACGCCATGTGTGCCATTGGTCTCCCAGCTGGTGTGATCGCGGCGCTCGACAAACTCCGACGTGCTTTCCTCTGGGCCACCGGCGAAAAGGCTTCCGGTGCGCGATGTCTCGTGGCCTGGGAGCGCGTGTGTCGGCCTAAGGCCGAAGGCGGCCTCGGCGTTCGCTCCCTCGCCGAGCAGAACGCGTGTCTGCAGGCCAAACTCCTCCATAGACTGCACACCGCCGTCGGCGAATCTTGGCCTCGGTGGGTTTGTTTATCTCTAGACGGAGCAGCCATCGACAACGCCTCTACATCAGGCGTGCTCTGCGGATCCCACTGGAACGGCCTCGTCCAGCTCATGCCGCTCTACCGCAACATAAGCTCCGTCGAGCTGCGCGACAGCACCCGAGCGGCGTTCTGGCTTGACCGCTGGCTCCCCTCCGGCGCGCTCGCCACCTCCGCCCCGGAACTCTACTTCCACACCACCAACACCCATGCTACAGTCCAACATGTCCTCCGGGATGGGCTGGACAGCCTCCCCGCCCCCCGCCTGTCTTTTACCGCGGCTAGGCAACGACGCAAGCTCGCCGCGGTGCTCGCCCAGGTCGAGCTCGCAAGCGGCGCGGACATCCGCTCGTTGCCTCTCTGTGGTGCCGCAAATGGCTCCCTGAAGACCTCCAGATTGTACAAGCTATGTACAATGGGCGTCGTCTTCTTCTCGGATTACAATTTCGTTTGGCGCAGCTTTGCACCATCGAAAGTTCAGTTCTTCTCCTGGCTGCTGCTGCAGGGGCAGATTCAGTGCCGATCGAATCTGCTTCGAAAACGTATCCTCGAAGAGAAGGACAGTGGCTGCGCCATCTGTGGAGCTGCGTTGGAAACTCTCGAGCATGTTGTCTTCGACTGCCCCTTCGCTCGTCAATTCTGGCAAGCGCTCGGCGCTAAACATTACCAGTATCCGCGATGCAGCGACGCGGCCGCATGCCCCTTACCTCTATTAACACCGCCCTGATCAGCCTCCACGCTGCGTCAGTTGTGCTTCTCGCACATTTGGAAGCACAGAAATGGCGTGGTCTTCAACTGCCTCACTCCCTCTCTCGAGCTAGCCCGGAAAAACTACCGAGATGATGCAGTCCTGTGGCGTGCCCGCCTTCCTGAGGCACACAGGCATGATGTCGATCTCTGGCTCACTTACCTCCTCCCCACACGCCCGTAATCTTACGCCCCCTTCTTATAATCTACCGACAGTGATAGCTTCCCCCCTTGTAACCTCTATTGTCACGGTTTTACCGTGCTTATAAATGGAAAAATTCAGGTGAGGGCTCGTGCCCTCTCCGGTGACTTATCGAAAAAAAAGCCATCCCACCTGAGCGGCCTCATTTTAAAATCCGCCGCTTTCAGCTTTTTATAAGTTATTGTTTTCTTCTTCTCTTCACCCAGTTGCATTATTTCTTCCCTCCGGGAGACAAACAATACCAGATTTCATATTTAGTTGACATAAGTTTTTCGAATCTATCTTATCATATCATTATTGATTTCAAATTGTCCATCAATTTTCAAAAGGTACTAAGCTCATGTCCTCGTTACATCAACAATTTATAAGCTTCCACTCCTTATCCATGTTAAGGTTCAAACAATGAATTTTGTTTTTAAGATTCATTCACTGTATATGGAGGGCAATGAAATATACCTTTTGTCCAAGATTCAAAAAAGAGACAATTGATTTGTTGAAGATCTAGACAAGATCCATCCAGTTTCCATCCGTTTCCTTGTTTCACACACATTAGAGATAGCATTTTTCATAGGAGATTTTAAAAATATTGAAGATATAAGATTCATAAAAGTTAACACAGAATAATGCAAAATTGTAGACATATAAACATAGACGATATAACAAATATAAGATTCACACTGGTTTGAACGGAGTTACATTTTTTGCATTATGGAGGATGTATGGATTTTTTTCATTCAATGCTGTCGGGGTGGTGTCACGGCAGATGCCATAGGATGGCTAAAGATGTGGGGACGATGGACGCTGGAGGCGCTCGGGGAGGGATCACGCAGCGAGTAGCCGCGTGAGTATGAAACTAGCATTGCAAACAACAAGATCTACCCAGGTTCAGGGCCCTCGTGTGGAGGTAAAACCCCTACTCCTGCCTCTCTCTCTTTTTATTCGGGTGTTACCGAGTAGCCACAGTACAGGTTTTGCTTACAACCGGGTAGCCACTGTTCTCTCTCTAGGCAACTGTAGCCCTTAGTTGTGTCGTCCCTCGCGCAGGAGGAGGCAGGGCACCTTATATACTGGTGCCCAGCCGGATACAGCCAAGATGTCGACATAGTGTGCACACTGTACACTTCCCGCTTCCCGCTGACCACTTTGGCTTCCTAGCTTGTCTCCATGTGTAAAGTCGTTCCGCAGAACCAAGAAACCGATCTGTTATCACTGACACTGTCACGGGGTAGGCCCCCCTAACCTGCGACGCCCTGCTGACACCCTGGCGCGGATACGCATGCGCTCTGCAGATGAACAGTGCCGCAGTACGGACCCAGGATACGCGGGATCCTGTGTCAGAACGGCTCCTTTGACTTCTGGCCCGAGTAGGAGACCGCCATTTCTACTCGGACCACTTCCTCTACTCGGAGGAGAATAACTTCCTTGATTCTTCCTCCTGGCCATCAGTGTGTACGACCGAATAGCAGTCGACCGGGTAGCGAGTACCGGGTAGCCAGCTACTCTGCCAAACGTCTCTTCTGATCTTGCCCTTTGCACTTGCCTTTACCCTACTCGGAGGTAACCCCCCGACATTAGTCCCCGAAGCTGGTAGAGTCCTGCGAACTTGTTCACTGGGCTCTGCCAGCTTAAAACCAATTTTGCCTTTGAACCTTAGGTTGCTGAGTAGAGCCTCCGAGTAGCCCCGAATTCTGGCTCGAGTCCCTTCTTTTCCGAATAGAACTACTTCTCTTCTCTGTCGTCGAGTAGAATGACTTCGCGGAATTCCTGGAGAGAATCTCGGCGTGGCTGACCAAATCCACCTTTCCGCACTGCAACTGGACACGCGTCATGTTCTCGTACCCCCGACGCCTCGGTGCCCGGGGTATGGCAGGCCACGCGTCCATCACTGCGGCCTAGGCCCACTGGCCCGTTAGGTCACATCAAGTGCAGTTATCACCCACGATCTCGACGTGGGATCGATTGCGGCCGTTACGCGCGCGAACCGCGCTGTGTGCGTTTCTAACCGGCCCACAGCCCACGTCGCACGATCTCTGCGCACAACTGATCCCACTAGCGTTACTGGTAATGGCTATCCGAGGAGAGGGATAAATACCCCCTCGGTAACTCCTTCTTCCCCTTCGTGCTCGCATTCATCCCTTGTCTCTTCGCATCTCCGCCGCCACAGAGTGCTCCGCCACTGCACATCTCACCGTGCCGCTGCTCCCTGCGACGCCAGAGGGCTAGCGATTTCCACCAACTCTCCACAAATCTCCACCGAATCCTCCCGAATCTCCTCTTCTCGATGGCCCATGATGACGACGCCCGCGCCGGGTGGGCTGGATCCGAGGTCACGGCAGACGACTGCCAGTGGCTGGTGAACACCCGGCGGGTTCCCTCCGGCGTGCGCTGGAGGCCCTCGAACGGCGAGCTCGTCCCCACCCCGGAGGCGGACGAGTTCGTCGTGTTCCTCGCTCACTTCAAGCGAGGATTCGGACTTCCCGTCTCCGACTTCTTCCGCTCCTTCCTCAACCATTTCGGCCTTCAACCACACCACCTACCGCCGAACGCCATCGTCATGCTCGCATACCACGCCGTGGTGTGCGAGGCGTTCTTGGGTGTGCGCCCCATGGTGCACACCTGGGCGTGCTACTTCTTCTTCAGGAAGCAAAGCATGCCCAAGCCGGATAGCACGGAGAGCACCCGTATCATGACCAAGACCGGCAGCGCCATGATGCTGCAACGCGGCGGGAGCAACCACCCGCGCATCAAGGGCCTCGACTCCGTGCGCAAGTGGCAGCGGTCGTTCTTCTACGTGAAGAATGTTGCTGTCGAAGAGGGAGCGCCGATTGTGGACCGGATCCACCTCCCCAAGTGGACGAACACGGCGCCCACCCAACAGAATTGGGGATTCAAGCCCGCTCTGGAAGGCGACATCAAGCAGATGAACCAGCGCCTGGCCTAGCTGAAGGATCTGGGGCTGAAGAGCGACGACCCCATCGCCTGCTGGATTTCCAGGCGAGTGCTCCCGCTGCAGTGCCGTGCGCACCTCATGTGCTACATGGGGGGCAATAGAGACTGCACACGGACGACCACGTTCGAGTTGAGCAACGCGGATGTGGCCGTCTGGGCACGCTCGATCATGAGGACTGGTCTCACCGACAACTGGCAGTACGGCTTCGTGCCGTACAGCCGCATGAAGCCCATCGGACAGGTTAGTACTGTTATGCTTTGTCTTTGCATCATGATGCCGAGTAGACGGCCTTCCAGCTTAGGATGTTTAGTATTCGCATGTTGTGCCGAGTAGAAACTCCCGCTAGTATCCACTAGGCTTCGTGTGCTTTGCGTTTGCACGCCACATTGAGTAAAGCACTTGCTAGTATTTGTTAGGCCCTATATGCTTTGTGTGTGCACGCCATGTCGAGTAGAACATTTGCTGGCATCTGTTAGGCCTTATGTGCTTTGTGCGTGCACGCCATGTCGAGTAGAACATTTGCTAGCATCTGTTAGGCCTTATGTGCTTTGTGCGTGCACGCCATGTCGAGTAGAGCACTTGCTTAAATATGCTTTGTGTTTGCATTCCACTCCGGGTAGAGCTCCTAGTATTACTCAACTGATTTGTGCTGCTCGCTTGGGTTTCCAGCACCTTGATCGCCAGCTTGCTGAGAATGAAGAGCTCCTTGAGGCTAACTGGGACCCAGACCGGACGGAGGATGACGAGACCGCCTACGACACCCAGGACACCCTCTGTGTCCCTCATTCCGAACAGCATGGTAAGCACCACATCGACGCTTCCATTAGGGATTGGTCTGAGGACGAAGAAGAAGGTGATTGAGCTTGCCTCTGCAGCTATGGGTAGCGCGATCTCTTCTTCCTTTCTGCTTCTCATCTGCTTCTTCTCTCCTACTCTGCAGACGACGCCGACGCGGAGGAGGAAGACGAGGACGTCCTTGACGTCAATCCGGTTGCGGTGGCCGCTCCCACCACTCGGAAGAGGACGGGTAGCGGTGCTCAAGAGCCTCCCGCCAAGAAGCCAAAAGCCGAGAAGAAGAAAAAGCAGGTCTCAGGCCGAAGGCCACCTCCTTCCCGCAAAGGGTAAGTAGTCTTTCCCTCTGGTTTACATCTTGTTAATGCTTCCTGGTGTTCTCCTTTCCTTCCCCTTTTCTGAATTTCTTTTTCTCTTCAGTGCTCCCTTGGACGCTGATGCTGCTGCTGCCCCCGCCAAGTCAAAAAAGAAAACACCTGTCGACCCCGAGTCGCTCATCAATCTTGATGAGGACGAGGAGGAGCCTGCCGCACGGGATAGGACGTGTGAGTCCTCTCCCGCGAAGGAAGAATAGGAAGGCGCCAACGCCCAGGCCACGGGCGCTGGCGCTCAGGACATGGACACGGAGCAGCAGGCCCGCGTTGAACCAGATGCGCAGGATGCTGCTCAAGACGAGATCCCGCCTTCTCCCCCAGCTGCCGCAGCTGGGGAGAATATTGAACAAGACACCGAGAATCACCACCGTGCCGCTCTTGAGCGGCAGGAAGAGACCCAGGAGCAGCCGGATGCTGAGGCTGCTGCCCAAGATGATCCCGCGGTGCAGCCGCGGGTAGAAGAGCAAGAAGATGCCCAACTGGATCCCGCTGCCGAGCAGCAGGCTGAGACAACTGTGGTGGAGCAGGACCCGCAGAGCCAAACGCAGCCCGACGCTGCGCCGAGTAGCCGGCCCCCTGTGCCGCCTACTCAGCAGGCTGCTCCACCTACCGCCTCCAGCCCTCCAGCGAAGAAGGCCAAGACCCTCGCAAACCCTCCAGCCAAACAGAACGCCGAGAAGACCGCACCAAGCCCTCCAGCCAAGCAGAACACAGAGAAGATCGCACCAAGCCCTCCATCCAAGCAGAACATCAAGAAGGCGGATGTTGCCGAGAAGCGGGCTACTCAGCCTGATGCCGCAGTCCGCAAGAACCCACCGCGCAACGCTGCGCTGGATTCTGCCAAGATGCCGCCGCCTAAACTACCCGCGAAGCCTGCGGCGAAAGCCGGGCAGCTCGTCATTGGCGCTCCTGGCAGTTCTGCTGGCGCAGGTGCTTCCGGCAGTTCCGCTGGCGTAGGCACAGGATCAAGCGCTCAGGATCTGCCTGGCTACCTGCCCTACATGGTGCGAACGGCCCAGCAGTATGGCATCAAACTGACCGCGGACGAGAAGAAAGCCGCGCTTACAAAGGGCAAGCAGGCCACAGCTGTGGACGCCAAGCTGTCGGAAAATAAGAAGAAGGCCCTCTCGATCTTCTCGCGCGAGGCCCAAGAGACTGAGGTGCAGTCCGCAGGGCTCGAGCAGATAATCGACCGGGCAGGCTTCATCGACGCGGTGTGGGAGAGCGATTTCCTTGGCAACCCGACCTGGGATGGCATGACCTTGGGCCCGCTGGACCATTGGCGCACCGACTGGAACAAGGCGGACATTGGCTACAATCCAATGACTATCTCGTCCGCCACTAGCACGCTGGCCGCGAAACTGTTCGTCCACCGCAAAGCTGTAGAAGACCTCGAGCAAACCTATGCTGTAAGTTATGTTTGCCTGTTCCGAGTTGCGCTTTATTGTTCCGAGTTGCGATTTCCTTCTTCTTCTATTCTTCCCTTTCTCCTTAACCACTATCCAGTCCCCGAGATTCGGGCTGAGTAGACGGGTACTCAACCGAGTTGCCGTCTTCTCGGGCCAAATCTTCAAAACCATGTCTAACTCCTTTTCTTTCTGCTTTTTCAGAATAGCCTCTTGAAGAGGACAACCCTCTTCCGGCGTCTGCTCTGGAACCACTCCATTGCCAAGAGGCGCCTCGAGGCCCTGGAAGCGGAGCACGAGACCGATGCTGAAACGGAGAAGGCAGCCCTGGATCGTGCTCTCCAGATTTCAGCACTCGAGAGTAAGCCTCTAGCTTTTCGGTTAATGCGTTTTTTGTTTATGCCCGTATGTGCTCTTTGCTCTAACTCCCTCTACTCTGCAGGCAAACTTGAGACACTGACGGATGAGCACAAACACTGCCATGTCTTCGTCGAATCCGCTGAAAGCAAGATTAAGGAACTCGAAGGTGAGTTGCCGTCTTCTTGGTTATCTTACTTCCTTCTCTTGGCTACTCTGCTTACTGTGCCGCTTCTGTCCGTAGAAGAGTACAAGAAGTTCCGCGAGGAGCATCTTGACTGTGTGAAACCTGCCGAGCTGAAACAGCAGATTGCGGACCTGGAGGTGGAGTTCAAGACTAGACATCTCACCGAGATGGAACCGCTGCAAGTCAAACTGAAATCTGCCCTCCAGGATGCCCTAGATCTGACTGCCGAGAAGGACAAGATGGAGGCAGACTTCAAGGCCAAGCAGCGGGCCCTCAAGTTGGAGAACGAGGTGCTCAAGAAGAGCAATGTGGACCTCATGAGCCAGCTAGCCGAGTTCCGCAGGGTTGAAGATAGGCACATTGCTGACGAGGAGTCGTGGAAGAGGAAGCTGCAATCGCTACTCTGCGACCTGAACAGTAAGTTCTCGCTCCTTTGCGCCTTCCTGTTTCCTTCTTCCTCTTTGTGACTTGATTTGTATCTCTTTTCTGCCTCTGTTTCTAATCCTTTCTGATAGCATTTTCAGAAATCTTCCCCGACCTCTGCTCGGCTTGCAAGCCTGCCCTGTCTAAGGCACAAGAACTTCGAACCGAGAAGGGATTGCCCATGGACACCAAGGCTTCCATTGAAGACAGCTTCACAAATCTGCAGGGGCAAGTTCAGCGTCTAAGGGGCTTGGGCACTGATTTGGCATCCACGGCCTTCAAGCTTCATGCGCTGTTCTGGCCCCAAGAACCTTTGCCAAGGACCATCCGCGCGCTTGCCGAGAAGCTCAACAGTGTCAAAGCCGAATTGAAGAAATGGCGCACATCCGGTGCTCGGGCAGGCGCCGACATGCTCCTGCTCTTCATTTGCAGCTGGTATGAGAATCTCAATCTCAATACCATCCTCGAGATGCGCCAGGACTCCAAGTGGGAGAAGGATCCCGAGTGTGTGACTCGCCGTCAGGCAGTCGCATATGAGATCGCCTCCTACGCGGATACCGCGCGCTTCATCGAAGGCCTCACCGAGCCTGACACGGACGCGGAAGGTGATGATGAGGACGAAGATGATGACGAGGAGACCGAGTCGGAGGACTTGGGCTGCTTTGAAGAGACAAGCCCCGAGAAGGGGAAGGGCGAGAAGGGCAAGGCCACCGCGGGTAGCGACGAAGAAGCTGAGAGCCATGATGCAACCTAGGGTGCAACTCCCGAGATGGGCTCATCTTCCGGCGCGGCACGTGGTGACGCGGCGCTACTCCGCGCCCAGTCCGACCCCATCTCGGTGGCCACCGCCACCTCCGATCAAGCTGCTGCCAACCTTGAAGCGGATGCCGCCACTGCCAACCTGGATAACACCGCGACCTCAAGCTAGTTCTGTCCTACAACATTTATGCCTCTAAACTTTTTATCAGATCCCCGGAATGCCGGGTGTAGATGTATCAAGCAATTTATCTTCCCGTTGCTACTCAGTTTTATTTCACTTGAAGTTCTATATTTAGTAATTTGAGCAGCTCTGGCTCGATGCCGGGTTGCGCTATTATGCGAGTCCCCGAGTTGCATTTTTCATCCACCCTTCCTTTTTATCTCAGCTATTACCTGCAACTTGTTGCTTTTTTGGTATTCGAGTCACAAGAGTTCAAAGTTGGAGTTTCAAATACTTAGCCACTTGGAAACAGTCATAGTAACGCTACCCACCACCTAGCCGAAAAAGGTTAACAACAAACAGTAAAAAAACACTCTATTCGGTTGCGACGCGCATCCTTTCCTTTGCAATTTTTCATGTGTTCATTGACTCCTTGGCTTGTTCTCTGGCTTGCCATAAAGCCGGTTTGCGGACAGCAGCAGAGTCGCAGAGTGTCCGGTGAGTATAAACACACTACTTTGTATGCTTTTGAAATTCTAAGCGTAGCAACCGAGTAGACAAAGATACAACAGAACAGAAACGCTTAGAACGATTTTGACAAGGGCAGTCCCCGAGTTCAATTTCAGATTGCAGAGTAGAAGTTTAACTCGGATAAGAGAGTACATACACACTTTTGCTCATGAATGAAAGCGACGAAGCAGAGCTACATTCCAGGGGCATTTGGATTCCTCCCCAGCTTTATCCAGCCTGTTCTTCTGTGATGGTTCCGCATCTACAAGGTAGTACGCATCATTGTGTAGAGCCTTGCTCACAATGAACGGCCCTTCCCACGGAGGGGATAGCTTGTCCATCCCAGTTGTGCGCTGCACGAGCCTAAGGACCATGTCTCCTTCTCGGAAAACCCTTGGGTTCACCTTTCGGCTGTGATAATGCCTCAGGTTTTGCTGGTAAACAGCTGAACGTGACAGAGTAAGCTCTCTTGCTTCTTCTAGCAGGTCAACATTGAAAGTGCATTTCGTTTTCCCAGTGTTTTGTGTGTTAGTTAACAATACTAAGTACATTATTTATTGAGGTGTTTAGCGTGCAGGTGTTATACTTAACATCGGCATCGATCACCGAAAAGTCGGTGAAGTTTGGCCGTAGAGTTTTGGGACAGAACCCAACCGGATTATTCGGACCGGATATTTCATCCTGGACCGGATATTCCGGTTGCTCATGAAGTTGCGCGAAAATGGCTAAGGACTGGAAGTTTCGCTCTCAGAAGTCAACCAGATTATTTGGTCCGGATTATTCATCCTGGACCGGATATTCCGGGTGCTGCGCAAAACTGCTAAGGACTGGAAGTTTCGCTCTCAGAAGTCAACCGGATTATTTGGTCCGGATTATTTATCCTGGACCGGATATTCCGGGTGCTGCGCAAAACTGCTAAGGACTGGAAGTTTTGCTCTCAGAAATCAACCGTATTATTTGGTCCGGATTATTCATCCTGGACCGGATATTCCGGGTGCTGCGCAAAACTGCTAAGGACTGGAAGCTTGGAGCTACTGGAGTGAACCGGATTATTTGAACCGGATTATTCCGGAGGAGCCGGATAATCCGGTTCAGATTTGCAGGACCGCGTGGAGCAAGCTGACCGGATATTCCGGTCCCCTTTTTCCTGTGCAACGACTAGTTGTGACGAGGGGCTATAAATACCCCTCCTCCTCCTCCCCAAGATCTAGTTCTTCCCCTTAGCATTTATGAGCATTTAAGAACTCACCAAATCTCTCATTACTCCCAATCCCTCCACCCAATCTTGAAGATCTTTGGAGGATTGAAGGAGAAGGCCCCGATCTACATCTTCACCGAGCCGTTCTTCATTTCGCCCTCTCTAGCTCGAGGGATCTAGCCTAGGGTTTCCTCTTGTGGAGAACCTAGGCATCTTGATACTTGTTGGTGATTCAAGAAGAGTTGGGAGCCCCCAATTAAGTTGTGGGTGTGTGCCCCAAGTTGTTTGTAAAGGATTTGATCCCCGCCTCAAAGGGGTTCTATAGTGGAAGGTGAACTAGGCCTTTGTGGCGAAGTTCATCGGAGAATAGGGTGAGGCCTTAGTGGAGTTGAGTAGGCCTTTGTGGCGAGCTCACACCCCTCCAACGAGACGTACTCCCCTAAAAAGGAGAAACTCGGAAATACATAGTGTCTCCGTGTGCTTCCATCGGTTACCTCGTTCCTCCCTCTCTTTACTTACTTGTACTTGTTGCATTAATTGCTTGCCTTGTCATATAGGTAAATTCACCACTAGTTGCACTATCTAGAGAATTTACCTTCTTGTCAAGCCTAAACTTTAAAAAAATTAAAATTGGTCGTAGCACCTATTCACCCCCCTCTAGGTGCCCATACTTTGCTTTCAATTGGTATCAGAGCCTCGGCTCTTCTATCGGCTTAACCGCCTAAGAGTTTAAGTATGGGAGATGAGTTGGTTGACGCTCCGTCCGATGGAAATGTGTCCATGGATGATCTCAATGCTTTGAGAGAATCATTGAACTCATCCATAGACACTAAATTTGAGGAGTTGCGTCAACTCATGACAACACTCCTCAAAGCCAAAGGACCGGAGGTGGTCGACTCATCCCTTCCGGAAACGGAGGGTGCCAAGAAAGGGGTTGATGGTGAACCACTTAAAACTGCTTCCGCCGAACAATCCGCTAAGAAGGGTGCGGGTGGAAAGGAAGGATATCACGCCGTTGAAGGCCAATATTCTCCCGATCCCCCCGTCCCTTTTCCTCATATAATCCCTAGAGGAGATCCACCTAAAATTGATGCATATTCTTTTTGTTAATGGCAATACTACATGGAGACTCACTTGAACTCTTCTTGTATAGATCTTTGGAGAATCACTCATGACGGATACAAGCCATATGATCCCAAGAATCTCACAAGAAGAGAGGTCGTAGATTGTCAACTCAACTACACCGCCTTGTCCATCCTTCATCAAGCCGTGGGCCCCAACCACATGCCGCATCTTCAACACTTCTCCACCGCCAAAGAAACATGGGATGCTCTTGTCATCATGTTTGTTGGGAATGAGAGCATGCAAAGAAATCGATATGATGCCTTGACCAATGAGGCCGAAGGGTTCTTCATGCGTGATGGAGAAGATCATGTTGACATGTATCGAAGACTCAAAACTCTTGCCACCGCCTTCTCTAGTGCGGGTGCAACATATATTGATGATGCTTGGATCAAGAGGAAGTACATGATTGCCGTGATGCCGTTTGAGGGCACGGACTTGAAGAGCATTCAAGGGAGACATGATTTCTCCTCCATGACCTCAACTCAAGTGATGCAAGAATTGTGCTCCTACAAGGTGCAAACCAAGAATGCCCTTGACAACCGTGCTAGAGCCATTGGAATGCATCAAGGAGCATCCGTTGCTTTGAAGGCCAAGGTCTTGTCTAGAGAAGTTGAGAATGAAGAAGATGGAGAAGAGGCATTGCCCCCGTTGAAAGAACAAGACTATGATCCCGTTCTAAAGGATCTCATTGCTCTCACTGTGCAAATTTTTTGGAACAATCCCCCCAAGGGCAAGAAATTTGTTGAGGAGAAGACCAAGTCTCGTTATGGAAATGATGGGGTTCAAAAAGTGAGGTCTTGCTTCAATTGCCAAGACAAGCATCACTTCATCGCGGAGTGCCCTTACGAGAATAGAGAACACCATAGTGGCAAGCTCATTCGCAAGGACAAGTCCAAGGTTGAATACAAGAAACCTCATTTCAAGAAGAAACCTTTCAACAAGAAGTCCCCCACCAAGTTTGTGCTCTTAACTCAAGAGGAGTATGATTCCGGGAGTGATGAAGAAGAAGTAACAACAAGTGAAGTGGCCGCTCTAGCTATTGCTTCCGCTCCATCTTCGGCATCCCTCTTTGAATCCCCCAATGAAAATCTTCCTCAACGCAATGCCAAGTGCTTCATGGCTAAGGCCACGGAGGTATCATCTTCTCCCAACTCTAAGACCCCTAGTGAACTAGAACATATTGCTAGTCTTAGAGAAGAAGAGGAAAGAGCCTCTTTGGACCGTTTTATGTCTAACATGCAAGGGGAGACCAAGAAGTACTTTGAGCATCTCATGAGGCAATTGGGAGAAGCCCAAGAGGCCCTTGAGAAGAAAGGTGAGATTGAGAGAAGGGGTGCGAATGAAATTGCATCCCTCTCAATGACTCTTGAAGAAGAGCATGATGGTAGAGTTTCTCTAGAGGATGAACTTGAATCTATTGAATCAACCCATAATGAACTTGTCTCTAAAATCATTAAGGAACGTGATCTTGCTATTGCTAAATATAAAAAGGCTAAAAAGGACAAAGTCGAGTTTGGGGTTGGTCATGGTAAACTAACCGAGGAGTTTGAGAAGCTAACCAATGCTCACAAAGCATTGGAAAGCCAACACTCATCCCTCAAAGAGTTGCATGAACAACTTCAAACTCAACTTACTCAATCTAACCATCCTAGCACCTCTACTTCTTCTTGTGATCATGCAAATATTTCTGAGGAAAATGCTAGGTTAAAGGATGAGCTAGCAAGGCTCAAGGGCAAAAGCTCTCAAGTTGAGAAGGTTGTATTAGCCACCCCACAAGTGGTTGCCCCTAGCCCTAATGTGGTCATTGCTAGACCACAATTGAGTGCTCCAAGGCAACAAGTGGGTAAGCAAGGACTTGGCTATATAGCCAAGAAGAAGAACAAGAAGAAGAAGAACAAGAAGAAGAACCTAAAGGGTGCTTCGGGTAGTAATGTCATGAGGGACAACACTACTCGTAGCACACCCGCTCAAGCAAACAATGTTGCCTCGAGTAGTAATGTCATGAGGGACACCACTACTCGTAGCACCTCCGCGGGAACTAACAATCCACACCATTTCTTATATGTTGATTATTATGGTATTGTGCAAGCTAAATATGTTGGTCCTATTGAGGGTTTCATTGACTATACTATTTGGGTCCCAAAGACCCTTGTTGCTAACATGAAGGGACCCATCTCGGGTCCTAACACTAGTCAATGATCTCTTGAAGGGCTATGCTTCCGGTGGGACTAAATGGATTCTCGATAGTGGGTGCACTAATCATATGACCGGAAGCAAAGAACTGGTGACGGAGTTGCGACCAAATGACATTCAAGCAACCGTCACTTATGGGGACTCGTCCAAGTCTAAGGTATCCGGATTCGGCAAGGTTGTGGTGGCTCCCGATATAACTATCGTGAACGTCATGCTTGTCGAATCCCTTGGTTACAATTTACTTTCCGTCCGCTCTCTTGGAAAGATGGGTTTTTCCGTCTTTTTCGATGGTGATATTGTGGTCCTTTTGAGGAGCAAGACTCTTGACGTCGCTCACGTGGGACATGTTGAAAATGAGTTGTTTGTGGTGGATTTTTCGAAGTCCACCAACACTCAAGCAATGTGTCTTTTCGGGAAGGCGGACTTGGGATGGTTGTGGCATCGCCGCCTATCCCATGTCAACATGAGAACTTTGCAAAGTCTTCACAAAAGTGGCCTTATTGTTGGACTAAAAGAAAATGTTTCCTTTGCAAAGGATCGCGTTTGTAGGTCGTGTGTTGAAGGGAAGATGCATGACATCTCTTTGGTGCCGTGCCCGAGGCAAGTCTTGGCGGCAAGAAGTATTGCTTGGTGATTGTCGATGATTATTCAAGATACACTTGGGTTTATTTCTTCAAGTGCACGAGTGAGACCCAACAAACCATCATCGACTTCTCCAACGAAGTGCAACGTCAACACAATGTGCAAATCATGGCTATTAGGAGTGATAATGGCTCGGAGTTGAAGAACTATACATTGAATGAATTTCTTAGTGAAGAAGGCATTCGTCACCAATACTCCGCCACTTACACTCAACAAAATGGTGTTGCCGAAAGGAAGAATCGCACTCTCCTGGATATGGCAAGGACCATGTTGGCGGAGTACTCTTCTCCCCAATATTTATGGGCCGAGGCCATATCCACCGCATGCCACTCCTCCAACCGCCTCTACATCCGCAAAGGCTTGAGCAAGACCCCATATGAGATCCTCACCGGCAACAAGCCCAACGTATCCTACTTCCGTGTATTCGGTTGTAAGTGCTTCTATTTGATCAAGGGTATTAGGTTGTCAAAATTCCAATCCAAAACTATTGAGGGTATTTTTGTTGGTTACGGTGCCGAATCCCACACTTATAGAGTCTATGACAAAGCCTCACGGATTGTCATAGAATCTTGTAGTGTGGTTTTCGAGGAAAATGACGGCTCCCAAGTGGAGCAATTTCATGTTTCAAATGTAGATGTTGAAATGCCTCAAGAAGCCATAGGAAGGATGGGTGTGGGATTCTTCCGCCCCATCGAGGGACACCTTATGGCGACTCGAGAAGGACTATGCTCTACTCAAGTGGAGCCCTCCTCTACATTAGAAGATAAAGCCAAGGAGCCAACTACTACACCTAACCAAGAACATTTTCAAGACCCTCCTCTCGTTGATCAAGTGACTTCGCAAGTCGTACCCACTCCTCTCACTAATGCGAGTCAAGATCAAGGCCAAGATCAACCATCCTCTTCTTCCTCTCCTCAAGTTGAAGCTAGTGTTGAAGATATTGTTGATGGTGATGATGATGATCAAGGCCAACTTGGTCAAGATGGGGACCCAAATGATCAAGATGATCAAGTGATCCCTCCTCGCAATAATGAGGAGATCGAAGCCCGTCGCATCAAAAGAATAAGAAGAGCTTTGAAGCAAATTGATGCCCAATATGACAAGGTCTTGGAGGATGTTCAAACTAGAAGATCTACTAGAAGGCAATTGGCTCATTTTTGTGAGCATCAAGCTCATATCTCTATGGTGGAGCCTAAGAAAGTGTATGAAGCTCTTGAGGACTCCGATTGGGTTGAAGCTATGCATGATGAGCTCAATAACTTTGAGCGCAACAAAGTTTGGAGATTGGTTGAGAAGCCCAAGGATTGCCACAATGTTATTGGCACCAAGTGGATTTTCAAGAACAAGCAAGATGAGAATGGCATTGTCATTAGGAACAAGGCAAGATTGGTTGCTCAAGGTTACACCCAAGTTGAAGGCATTGACTTTGATGAAACCTACGCGCCCGTGGCTCGCCTTGAGTCCATCCGTATCCTCCTTGCTTATGCTTCCTCACATAATTTCAAATTGCAACAAATGGATGTGAAAAGTGCTTTCTTGAATGGTCCACTAAAAGAGGAGGTATATGTTAAGCAACCTCCGGGGTTCGAGAATCTCAACTTTCCTAACCACGTTTACAAACTTGACAAGGCTCTCTATGGTCTCAAACAAGCACCTAGTGCTTGGTATGAGCTCCTTAGGGAGTTGTTAGATGATCGTGGTTTCGAAGTTGGGAAGATTGACCCCACTCTCTTCACCAAGAGAGTAAAGGGAGAGCTTTTCATATGCCAACTCTATGTGGACGATATCATCTTTGGCTCAACTAACCAAGCTTTTAATAATGAGTTCTCTAAGCTTATGACTGACAGGTTCGAGATGTCTATGATGGGTGAGCTTAAATTCTTCCTTGGCTTTGAGATCAAGCAATTGGCTCGTGGGACTTTCATTTCTCAAGCCAAGTATACCCAAGATATGATCAAGAGGTTTAACTTCCAAGATGCTAAGATCAAGACATCTCCTATGCAAGTCAAGTGTCATCTCTCTCGTAATCCAAAAGGGAGTAAGGATGTGGACCAAAAGCTTTATCGTTCTATGATTGGTTCTTTGCTCTATCTTTGTGCATCTAGGCCCGATATCGTTTTGAGTGTAGGTGTGTGTGCAAGGTATCAAGCGGCTCCTAAGGATTGCAATTTAATGGCGGTCCATAGGATCTTTCATTATTTGGTTCATACCCCAAGATTTGGTTTGTGGTACCCAAAGGGGGCACAATTTTCTCTAAATGGATATACAGATTCCGATTGGGCGGGTGATCAAGATGATAGGAAGTCAACTTCCGGGGCTTGCCAATTTCTTGGTAGGTCCCTTGTAAGTTGGTCCTCGAAGAAGCAAAATTTCATATCTCTCTCCACCGCCGAGGCCGAGTATGTTGCCGCCGCAAGTGCATGCACTCAATTGTTATGGATGAGGCAAACTCTCAAGGAGTATGGAGTTCATTTGGATAAGGTGCCTCTTTTGTGTGACAATGAAAGTGCCATCAAAATTGCATACAATCCGGTGCAACACACAAGGACCAAACACATTGAGATCCGCCACCACTTCATCCGTGATCACGTGGCAACAGGAGACATTGCACTATCTTATGTGCCCACCAAGGACAATCTTGCGGACATTTTCACGAAGCCACTTGATGACGCAAGATTCTTATTCTTGAGGAATGAACTAAATGTGATTGATTCTAGGAGTTTGACTTGAGGATCTTGCACACACCCCTATAGATGAAACGTGTTTGAGCTTAAGTGTAGGCATGGACATAGGGGGAGTGTTATCCTAACACATTGGGTTCTCCCTCCCCCCATTATGCCCATAGCAAAAATTTCATTGTGATCTCTCTTTTTCTAATGTTGAATTGTGAGCTTCAATGTTGAGTATTGGCAATGCCCCCAAGATATATCTTCGCGGTTGCATACCATAATCTCTTACATGGTGGCCTAGGCCACCAACCTCTTCGTTTCGAAGAGTTGTATCTTAGTTGGGTTTTATTTGACATTTCATTGCATTTCTTGTGTTTTTCCCTTCTAAGTGTTTCGTCCTAGGAAAATCCCACTCGATTGGTCTTCTCGTTGTTTTGATTCTTACTTTTGAGAGGGATAAGTACTAATTTTCAGTTTGATGTTCTATCCTAAGCCATTCTATCAAAAAGCCATTCTTTTCTAGCACTTGTGTCGTCCTTTGAAACGAGGGAATTTCGGATCAGGAGGCAGCCGGAATTTCCGGTCCAGTTTTGGACCGGAATATCCGGGTGTACCGGAATATCCGGTTCAAGTATGAACCGGAATATCCGGTTCGGCGAAAATCATAAAAACTGGGACCCGACAGGGAGGAGGCAGTTCTTGCCTTTTTCCCCATCGGTTCCTCTCCACCCCCAAACGCCGCCTCTTCGATTCTCGGCCACCCGGGTCGATTCCTCCGCGGGATCTTGAAGTTTTGGCTCGGATCTCGTTCCCCTCATCCTTAGGAACGTTTCTACCCAGGCATCTTCCTCCATGGATTCCGGTAATGTTCAATCCTTTTGAATCTTTGTGCTATAACCCTACCAATCCGTGGATTTGCATTTTTGTTGGCAATGCTTGGTAGAACTAGTTCCCTAGAGGTTCCGTTGCATGCTAGATTCGATAGATTAGATTCACTCGTGTACGATCTAGTTTTGAAGTCTAAGATCTAGATTTGTTTTGTGCTGTTCCGCAACTACCGGAATATCCGGTCCACGACTGAACCGGAATATCCGGTTCAGCTTTGAACCGGAATATCCGGCTATGTCCTGTACTGTTTTTAGACAGCCCAAAATTAATCTTTCTCAGATTTCGACTTAGATTGTTCCCTTGAATCTCCTCTGTTGTTTTTATGCATGATTGTTTCCATTGCTTGACACGAGTGTACTCATCTTGTGCTATCCCTCTATTATCTTGCTTCACAGGTGGTGGTTCTGAGAGGCGCCTTCCTAAGCGTCCCAAGCAGGTCTCTGTCAAGAACAAGCGTAAGGCTCCGCTCAACTATAAGACCGACATTCCTGTTCCGGAGTTCAATGTGCTCAGGCAGAAGGATGTCTACCTTGATCCTCGTGTTGCAAATATTGATCCTCGGTTCTGGAATCTGGAGCAGTCCTACATCTATGCTGATATCTATTGTGACTACCGTCACCCCATCCGTGTGATGCAGCCGTTTGACTTTGCTGCCCTCAAGGCCAAGGAGGAATTTGCTGATGCAGCTAGCATTGTTGAGCGTTTTGGACTGGTGAAGCTTATGGAGACTCAGTGCAACTACAACAAGCAGCTTGTGATGCAGTTTATGTCCACTCTGGTATTCAGTACCAATGATATTGTGTGCCGTCTCAAGTGGATGTCTGAGACCACAGCTTGTGAGGCTTCCTTCGAGAGGTTTGGACTCCGTCTTGGATACTCTTACAGCGCTCACCCTCCTCTTGGTCGCCGCGTCCATGAGGTTGATAGGCCTAGGAGGGAGGCATGGCTGAGCTGTATGCTCATGGTTTCACCATTGGAAGCCTTGAGGGACTGCTTCCCCTCTATGATCAGCTAGTTCGCATCTTCAGATCCTTCCTTGTGCCAAGTGGAGGTAACAACGATGCTCTCACCACTCCTCTTTGCAACCTTCTGATACTGGCTAAGGAGTGCATGGAGGAAGAGGACTCATCTGTCTCCTATACTGTGGATGTGATGGACATCATCTATCACGAGCTCTAACCTGCTATGATTGGTGGCTACACCATTCCCTATGCTCCTTATATCATGATGCTCATCAAGCATCAGATGCGGAAGGAGTACACCGAGTTACCCATGGTTGAGCACAAGGTCAAAAGGCTGTATATCAAGAGGAAGAAGAAGACTGCTGCTGCTTCTCAGGATGCTTCTTTTGAGGGTGGTTCCTCTATGGGAGGTCCCTCTACTGGTTCTCACTCTGCGCCCATTTCTGATGTTAGCACTTTGCGCCATGTCAGGAAGCTCTCCTGGTTCCAGCGTAATGTGCTCTGCATGAAGGTGGACATTCACAAGGAGCAGTACAGGGCTTATCGCCGAGACACCGCCATGGCTAGCGCACAGAGTCAGATTCTGCACCACGTGAGTGGTGCCACTGGTGATGTACCTGCTCCTCTCACTGCTCAGTCTTACGCTGCTTGGTCTGCTGAGGATAGCACTCCCTGGGCGAGCATTGAGGCGGCTCTCCGTTCTACTCAGGCTACTACCTCTGGAGCTGGTGATGATGAGGAGGATGAGGATGAGGAGTCTGATGCTGAGCACGAGGCCGAGGGCGAGTCCGAGGAGTCTGCTGGCGAGTCTTCTGAGCACTCCGATGCTTAGACCGTGTCTGGGATGTTAGATTCGCTATTTCCCTCCTTTTTGGTGTCTCGATGCCAAAGGGGGAGAAGTAGCTATTAGACTACGGGATTTGCATGGGTTCGGGCACAAGCATTTCTTTTATCATTCTTTGAGAGCTTGTGTCCATTTTAGTATCTTCGTTTTTCGTTTTCGTGAACTTATGTCGGTTATTGTCTCGTTTAAACTATGTGTGCTATTGTGTGTGAGACTATGTTGGTTATCTGGATATTATCGTGGATTATCTATTAGTGGTGTTATGGTTATCTATCGTACATGTTGAGGATATTATCTATGGTTGTGCTTGGTTATTCTTGGATATATTATCTTCGCACAAGGTATATACTTCTATCTTACACTCAACATATTGGTGGTATTGGCTCATTGACATGTTTGCTACTTGTTGGAAATTTCTCCCCATACATCATTGCATCTATTTGCATTTGAGGCAAACAAAAGATATGCATAGAGATAGGGGGAGACGTTCCCATCTTTTTTCAAACATGTTCTTGTCAAGGTTTTATTGCAAATCTTAGTATTGTCATCTAACACCAAAAAGGGGGAGATTGAAAGTGCATTTCGTTTTCCCAGTGTTTTGTGTGTTAGTTAACAATACTAAGTACATTATTTATCGAGGTGTTTAGCATGCAGGTGTTATACTTAACATCGACATCGATCACCGAAAAGTCGGTGAAGTTTGGCCTGAGAGTTTTGGGACAGAACCCAACCGGATTATTCGGACCGGATATTTCATCCTGGACCGGATATTCCGGTTGCTCATGAAGTTGCGCGAAAATGGCTAAGGACTGGAAGTTTCGCTCTTAGAAGTCAACCGCTTTATTTGGTCCGGATTATTCATCCTGGACCGGATATTCCGGGTGCTGCGCAAAACTGCTAAGGACTGGAAGTTTCGCTCTCAGAAGTCAACCGGATTATTTGGTCCGGATTATTTATCCTGGACCGGATATTCCGGGTGCTGCGCAAAACTGCTAAGGACTGGAAGTTTCGCTCTCAGAAGTCAACCGGATTATTTGGTCCGGATATTCCGGGTGCTGCGCAAAACTGCTAAGGACTGGAAGCTTGGAGCTACTGGAGTGAACCGGATTATTTGAACCGGATTATTCCGGAGGAGCCGGATAATCCGGTTCAGATCTGCAGGACCGCGTGGAGCAAGCTGACCGGATATTCCGATTCATACTTGAACCGGATATTCCGGTCCCCTTTTTCCTGTGCAACGACTAGTTGTGACGAGGGGCTATAAATACCCCTCCTCCTCCTCCCCAAGATCTAGTTCTTCCCCTTAGCATTTATGAGCATTTAAGAACTCACCAAATCTCTCATTACTCCCAGTCCCTCCACCCAATCTTGAAGATCTTTGGAGGATTGAAGGAGAAGGCCCCGATCTACATCTTCACCGAGCCGTTCTTCATTTCCCCCTCTCTAGCTCGAGGGATCTAGCCTAGGGTTTCCTCTTGTGGAGAACCTAGGCATCTTGATACTTGTTGGTGATTCAAGAAGAGTTGGGAGCCCCCAATTAAGTTGTGGGTGTGTGCCCCAAGTTGTTTGTAAAGGATTTGATCCCCGCCTCAAAGGGGTTCTATAGTGGAAGGTGAACTAGGCCTTTGTGGCGAAGTTCATCGGAGAATAGGGTGAGGCCTTAGTGGCGTTGAGTAGGCCTTTTGTGGCGAGCTCACACCCCTCCAACGAGACGTACTCCCCTAAAAAGGAGAAACTCGGAAATACATAGTGTCTCCGTGTGCTTCCATCGGTTACCTCGTTCCTCCCTCTCTTTACTTACTTGTACTTGTTGCATTAATTTCTTGCCTTGTCATATAGGTAAATTCACCACTAGTTGCACTATCTAGAGAATTTACCTTCTTGTCAAGCCTAAACTTTAAAAAAATTAAAATTGGTCGTAGCACCTATTCACCCCCCTCTAGGTGCCCATACTTTGCTTTCAAACGTCATCTTCTCGAGCTTCTCTCGCCTCCGCCTCAGTGTAGAGGGCTACTCGGGGGGAGTCATGCTCTAGGTCGATTGGCAACACGGCCTCAGCCCCGTAAACCAAGAAGAATGGTGTGTAGCTGGTTGACCGGTTAGGGGTAGTCCTTAGACTCCACAACACCGCTGGCAACTCGTCTAGCCAACACCCTGGTGTTTTCAGCAGCGGCTCAATCAGCCTAGGCTTTATGCCTGCAAGCACCATGCCATTTGCTCTTTCCACCTGCCCATTCGAGGTGGGATGTGCGACAGATGCGACATCTAGCCGGATATGCTTATCTCTGCAGAATCTCACCATGGCTCCCTCAGCAAAGTTAGTGTCGTTATCTGTGATGATGCTGTGCGGGTAGCCGTATCTCAGGATCACATCCTTCAGGAAACTCACAGTAGTAGCTCCATCACACTTCCGAATAGGCTTCACTTCAATCCACTTGGTGAATTTGTCAACCATGACCAAGATGTGTGTCATGTTGCCTCTGGCCGGTTTGAAGGGACCAACCATATCCAGACACCAAACAGCAAATGGCCAAGTGATGGGAATTGTTTTCAACTCGGAAGCAGGCATGTGGATCTTACTTGCGAATCTCTGACAGCCGTTGCACTTCCTCACGATATCTTCCACTTGCTTCAAAGCAGTGAGCCAGAAGAAGCCATGCCGAAAAGCCTTCTTGACTAGAGCCCGAGAAGAGGCGTGATGCCCGCATTCCCCTTGGTGTATTTCCACCAGAATCTCTTCTCCTTCTTCCGGTTCCACACAACGTTGCAACACGCCAGTGGCACTTCTTTTATGCAGCACTTCTCTGAAGATGGTGTAGCCCTTGGATCTTCTCTGAATCTGCCTTGCGGTAACCTCATCATCTGGTAGGGTGCCATCCTTTAGAAAGGATAATATGGGCATGGCCCAACTCGGCGTCTCCCGTGCGGGAAACACTGGTTCGTCCACTTCCATTGGGACAGCCACTGCTGCGTCTTTTTCTGGGTTGGGGTTGACTCTCTGCAGCCCCGAACGATTTGCAAGGACTTCTGATGGGGGGATAATAACCCGGTAGGCCAACTCCAAGGTATAACCCGGCCCAAAGGGCGCTGCGCAGGATCCGGCTAAGGATAAAGGAACTTCTAGAAGGCCCAAGGTTTGTAGGCCTCGTAACCCGGATTGTGGGTTGCAGTAAGGAAAGCTAGGGTTTGTAAGCGGTGTTCGGGTAGGACTCAAGCTGCGCCTTGGAGGGCAAGCCAGGAAGGGGGACGGTGCTTTATAAACCGGCCCTATGCTTAGTTTCAAAGAGATCCAAGTAGTAATCATATCGCCGAATATCGAGTATCCATTGTACACAAAGAGATCGAGTTAATAAAGTGAGATCGGAGACTCGGCGACTTCATCGCCGGCTATCAGATTGAATTCCATCATGTTTTCCTCTGAGCTAAACCCTCTCCCAAACGCCTGTGTCGACTTGCCCCAAGATCAGTTACCCCTGGTAACATCTGCCGTGATCATCCCACGACAGTTGGCGCCCACCGTGGGGCCTGCGTCCAAAGGTGTTTACATCACGGGAGAAGCTCGGAAAAGCATGAGGAACCTCGTCGTCGGAGAGATCTACGACGACCACAAAGGAGAGAAGGTGGTGGACAACTCCGGCTGGGGGCCAGAATCGGATCACCTCGAATCCGGATCTGTCGTGACAATCGGCCGGATCAGCGTCTTCATCGGTATGGTATGTGCTTCTGGCTCGGCTCCTGACGATTTTGGATCTGATTCTGTGTCAGGGGAGGCTACCTACGCCCAATCAGATAGAGAAGAATCAGTTGGAGCAACAGACCAGATAGAAGAATCCATCGCGCAGTGGGAACAGCCGGAGGAGCCGGCATGGGCCCCACGCGACCAGGGCAGTGGAAAGGATGATACTGAATCTATCCGGGACCTGTTGGAAGACCGGTACGAAGAAGATAACGGCGGAGAAGAACAGCATGAACTCACAACAAGCATAATGCGCCGAGTGGCGGTCTACACGGCTCCCGCGGCCAACCTCAATCAAGGGAATGTGACCACGGCTCCGGTTGGGGCGGCTCAGGCATTGGCGCAGCGGCAGGATGCAGCTAACGGAGACCCGATCCTGGCCCGGGTCGATGGAGAGTCGGCATCAGTAACTAGCCGTGCGGCGGATGAGGAGTTGCACGCGAATACGTTCGGATTCCTGGGAAACCGGACACCAGGGGCGGGTCCTTCAAACCCACGCCACCCGACCTTGTTCGACAATAATCTGATCCTAGACCCCACGGTCCTTGCTACGGTTATCACTCCAGAAAACGCAGCTGAACGTGTCAGGGACCTGGATGTGGCCCGCCGCGCGTTGGAACAACAAAGAAGGCAAGTGGAAGCGGAGAAACAAGGGATGGCTACGCGTCAACGCGAGCTGGATGCATTGGAAACCCGGCTCCGAGAGGAAACATCTAGAGTACACCAGAGACATCAAACTAGACTACCAGCCACGGGTGGGGTCATTAACCCGGCAGCTTTGTTTATTACGCCTCAGGACCAACCGATCCTAGCGGTAAACCAGGGAACTGCGCCTCAGCCGGCAACAGCGGAAGCCCACACGGCAAACGTGCAGGCCGGGTTACCCCCACCACGAACCAGAGTCACAACCGGCGACGAGTTACCGCCACCGCCACCGTCACGGTTTCGCACACCAGCAGGCCACTACAACAATCCCATGGACAACGTGTATGCAGCAACGCTTGCGTTGAACCAGATCCCGGTAGGAGAATTGCCCCATGCAGAAAAGACCCGGCAAGCGATCGATCTACTGCACACTGCAGTGGCGCAGCAGGTCAATTACCCGGACCACAGAAGCGGGATGCATGGGACGCCATACGCCAGTCAACAACAAGGGAATATTCAAGCAAACTCGGCGCGACGGAGGGAAGAGCAGCAGCAAATGCCGCCTCTTCCCCGCGTTCCGGCAGCATCAGTGGCACAGGCCGTTGTGGATAGCTCCAGGGCTCGGAGAGCCGGGGCCGGGTCTGCTGCACATGGGTTGCCTGCAGCACCGCGCCCCGCTGCGCCCCCGGCTGGATCGCACGCTTCCCGAGTAAGGCCAGCCTCAACCGTCCTCGCAGGGCCCAAGTGTCTCTCGGATGACATCAGAGCTGAACCTTACCCGGAAAAATTCAAAGAGCCGGGAAAAGTAGTGAATTATGAACCGACCATGGATCCGGAAACATGGTTGAGCAGTTATGAGATGGCAATGTCAATCCGCAATGCGTCCGAGAATCTTCAAGCCAAGTTCATGTACTTAATGATGTCAGAAGGAGCAGCAAAGTTATGGTTCACCAACCTGCCAGAAAGATCGATCAAGTCCTGGGAAGAACTGAAGACCGCGTTCGTCAAGCACTTTCATGGAACGTGCAGAAAGCTATTCACTATTGATGATTTAGAACGATGCGTTCAGAAGAAGGGAGAATCAGCACGCAGTTGGGTACGCCGGGTTATGGAGATACTTCACTCATCCACAGATATTCAGCCCAAAGATGCGCTACAAGCTATGGCAAAAACATGCAAGTATATTCCTTTAGTACAAAAGTTAACTCGCATGAAGTCCAGTAGGAATGCATCGGAGGTTACGATGGGAGAATTAATGGATGCGTGCAACAAACACGCCGCAACAGATACTACAGAGGAGGAAATTGATGACAAGAAAGCGAAAGCGAACATCAGTAATAGTGGAAGAACCGGCAATGGATCGGCACCGAGTAATAACGGAAATAGCCAGAACAAGCGCCCATTTGAAGGAGGCTCCGAATTTGTAGCTAATACTGAGGCCGGGTCTTCGAGACCCAGATCTGAAGGGAATTTTAATACCGGAAATCATAATGGAGGACATTATCAGGGACCTCCGAGGCCAAGCAACAGTTGGGATATATTCAGAATGGCGTGCCCGAAGCACAGCAGGAACGGCAAGCCGGCTAATCACTCCTTGGAGCAATGCGCCGACTTACAGAGATGGAAGAACGAGGAAGTAAACAGAGCCATGCAAGGTGCAGGTCGGGGAGGAGGCCCGGGTCCAGGTGGAAATTTGGGCAACGGTCCACCCCCAGCCGGTAACCCGGCAGCAGGAAATCCGGGCAACAATCAAGGGGGAGCGGGAGGTTTCCAGGATAACCCCAAACAGTTGGGTCAATACCATGTGCATACTATGGGAGGCTCTAACAAGGACAAAAAGATGCTAAAGCAGGCGGTTAACTCAGTTTCTTCTGCTGTTCCGAGGTATTTGAGATGGTCAGAACAGGAGGTAACATGGAGCAGGAGGGATCACCCGGATAGAGTGGATCACCCGGGAGTCTTAGCATTGGTAGTGGCACCACAGGTCAATGGGTATGAGCTGAAAAAAGTCTTGATGGACGGAGGGAGCAGCATCAATATCCTGTACTGGGAAACTTTTCTGCGCATGGGTCTAAAGGAATCTCAGCTACAAAAAAGTACAACAGTTTTTCACGGGATAGTGCCGGGTCATTCAGCGTGCCCTGAAGGAAAAATTGCGTTGGAGGTAGCTTTTGGGGAATCAAAGGACAATTATCGAGTTGAGTGGCTTACTTTTGAGGTGGTTAAGTTGCGCAGTCCTTATCACGCATTGTTTGGAAGACCGGCTTATGCCAAATTCATGGCAAGGCCGTGCTATGTGTATCTACAGCTGAAAATTCCGGGTCCTAAGAAGACCATTACCATACATGGAAATCGAGATATAGCGGCTGAGTGCGATGAAGGAGATACAGCAATGGCTGAGCAAGCCTGTAGGAAAGAGGAACTCAGGCATTACCGATCTCAAGCGGACCTGGAGGAAAGGGCAACTTCAAAAAGGCCGAGCTATGAGGAAGAAAAAGCAAAACCCAATGCAGAGCAAGATGCTAAGATGGTGGCCTTCATCAGGAACGATCCCTCCAAATTGTCTGGCATAGAAGGGGAAATCACATCGTCGTCTACGGCTAGCAGCGCTACGATAACGACACACCCGGATTGGCTAGCAAACTCGGTACTCGTCATGAAAGGGTCTAACAAGTGGAGAATGTGCATCGGTCGCGCCAGCCCGGGACCGATTATCGAAAAGAACTAGACAGTGTAACGGGCAGCAGGTTTCAGACGCGCTCTTTTCCTACCCAGGGTACCTAAGGGGACTGGAAGGTTTTTAATGAGGCGGCTTGCTGACACAAACTTTATCGTATCAATAAAAAGAGATGGTTTTCAAGTATTGTCATGGTCTTTGCTTCGATTACAGGTAAGTGATACTTGTTATTATCAATACATCAGTATCATCAAAATACATTGCACATACATAGGTCTTTGGGGGCTGAGCTGCTTAAATAGCAGTCACGAACCCAAATACCCGGCCTTGATGCCTATGAGTTATGAGGGCCGATTACTCGCAAGACGAGTACGGTTGCAATCTTATAACCGGACGAAGGAGCCAAATTTCTTGGTTATTCTTACTTAAGCTCGATGTGACTCGCACTAAAGTGGCATGATCTGTTCGCTTACGATTACAATCAACCACGCAGCCCAATGGGATTTGCTTGACCCTGTTTTTCGTATAGATGTAACAACATGGTATCCACACGAAAGTCGGCTTACAGTACAAGATAATCAAAAGGGTCATCTAAACCACAAGTCCATGCAGAGTACAAGGCTAATAGCCGGAAACTCAACGAGTATTAAGCATGACTTCAGTATTTACGCAAACGGCTATTGATTTTCAGCTTGGTAAAGAGCAATTTGTCCTCTGAGAAAGGCCGCACCCCCCTGGCTCGTACTTTGGGTCATGGGGACTGGGGACTTCGGAACAGAAACAAACTGTTTAGCTATTGAAGCTCGAGAGACCCTAGCTTCCGAGTTTTGGGGACTTAAAGAAAAGTCCGCTTATCAAAACCCGTGATGCTCGGAAAACCGAGTCTCGCAAAGGGAATCAAAAAATAGTTGAGTATCGAGAATAAGCTTAAAGAATAAGACAAGTGTCAAGACTATCAAAAGCCGGGAGAGGCACAAATATATTACGAACTAAAAGTACGTTACAAGTGATGGTACCAATATCAAGGGTGCACAGGCGCGCCATCAAAATCATATTAGTTTTAAACACAAAAGTACCAGGTAACGCCCTACTCGGCATCCTGAGAGCGGTCTTCCGGGTCTTGGTCCTGGATCTGCTCCTTAGCCTTTCCAGCAGCATTACCCGGACTTCCCGCGTCAGGACGGATAGGCGGAGGGACAGCTGGTGTAGAGGTAGACGGCCGTAATCCTAGCTCGGCCTCTCTCTTAGCAGCTTCTACTTTTCTCCTGGCCAGATCAGTCGCCCATTTTTCCAACATATCAAAGGGAGGGGGTGCCTCTGCCAGTATGATATTTCCTTCAGCGTCGTATGAGCTCATGATTGTGTCCAGGTCCATCTTGTCGGCCAAAGCGGTGGCCGAGGGGCGTACTGCGGATTGTATGGCCTTGAAGTCCTTGGGTGTAAACTTGGAGCCATCAGCCTTTAATTCTGGAAACCCGGATATTACCTTTGTCGGGTCAAGCTTAGGAAAGTAAGCCTTCTCCAGCGTCAAGGCTCGGGTCATACCGATCCGGCAGGACGAGCGCTTCCATATCTCAATCCACCCAGGCACCGTCGAGCAGGCTTGCATAAGATTCTCCTCACCCGGGTATACCTCGGAAGGCCACTTCACGGCGTCCAATATAAGCTTTGTGCCGGCAAAAAAGGTCTGGAGCACAGTCTTCAATGTTTTTACCTTGGCAATGGCATCGTCCTCTGGAGCAGCGAGGTTCGCACCTGTAGTTGAAACAAAAGGAAAGTATATCAGTCATCCCGATTATCATAACGATAAAGTAGAGGCAATTAAGTTAGTCGAAGGCAAAAAGCTCACTTAGCAAGATGCGGTAAGTATCCGCAATCTGGTTCGATAAGTTCTTCAGCGCGGATTGAGCAGTGTTGTACTTCTTCTTGTATTTGGAAACGTCTTTTTTCAAAGTTTCCATGTTAGCCTCAAGGGCTTCTCTTCGTTTTACCTCAGCAAGTAGGAGCTGTTCGGTCTTGAGTAACACCTCATCGGACCGGGTCACTTCCGCCTGTAAGGAGCGAAAGTGTCAGTCGGATATCATGGAAAACCGGGTATTGCGTGAAGTACCGAGCACAACTTCGGTAAGTTATGCCCGGAACTTGGGGACTAGGTATGTACCAAGAGATATCAAGTGTCGATTACCTGATGCGCTGCAGACATACGCTCTAGGATGTTGTTCTCTGAAGCTTTCATGGTGAGGAGAGCGCTCATCAGCTGGTCAAAATTATCGTTACCCAAGTTAGAAGTCTCGGGGTCGCGGAAACTTGGAGAAAAAGTTTTCCTCTTAGCAGGAGACGGCACCCGGGTCATCCGAATGTCGGGGTCTGCTCCTCCTCTCGCGCCCAAAGTGGCAGTATCTTCTTTCTCGCTTGCGTGCGAGGCTATTGGATACCCGGCTTCTCGCCCAGCCGGGTCTGTCGGTGACGCTTGTTCATCACCAGCTGCGGCAAACACATCATTAGTTGGCTTCTCTTTGCCCGGGTCCTCGGTTTCCATGTCTTCTTGGTCACTAATAATGACCGTGGCCCTGTGAAAAATGTGAAGGCACAGTTAGCACACAGCCGTGAAAAAGACGGCGAAAGTATGGTATAACATTAGGAAAAGAACTTTACCCGGGATTCACCATAAGGTCTGCAGGGAATTCGCTGCTAGAACCGGATGAAACTGAAAAATACCAAACGAGGCGTGAGGTTACCTTGCGAGGGAGTATTTTAGAAGGATCTTTATGTTTAAAGAAGGGTATGGTCAGTACCAGTGTGCCGAGTTGGAGGTGATGAAATACCCGGGTTAAGGGCATCATCGCCCGGGTGGTTCCGAGTTACCCTGCGCTTGGTCATAGGCGACTCCTTCAGGTATGGCAAAAGGGGGTAATGCCATGGTCAGCTCAGGAATATTATCACAGGAACGCGAGTTAGATGTGAGAAATTGATGCAAAACCTTGAAGACGACCCCTTGGGGTTTTCTTTTAGATCCGGCCTTAATTACCGGCTCTGGTTCATCTTCATCGCTGGCGGACTCCACTTTGCCGTCGGCTTCTTCTTCCTCGTCTTGGTCTTCTTGTTCTGAAAGTTACCACGGTTACAATAGGAAAATGAAAAGTGGGATGCGACGAACTCAAAGGAACTGGGCATGTACCTTCATCCGAGTTAACGGCATCCTCCTTCTCCTCCGGGTTTCCGGAGTTAGGAGAAGCGTCCATCTTCCAGAAATCATCATCGGCCTGAAGTAAAAGCATAAGAGCAAGGGTTAATGGCTGTATCAAGTAAAGAAGATAGGGGTGAAATCGTGAAAACCAGGTCCTTACCGCAGGGGCCGGGTTCTCGAGAGTGAAGGGCTCTAATCCGGCTATATTCCGGATTACCTCGAGCTTTTCTGTCAGAAAGCCCTTGATTGTTTTGTTGGTGTCACTAGGAGCGAAACTGCTGGTGGAGTATCGAATTGGGTCCGTGGCTTGCCCCGAGTATTCACACATCAATTTTGTGCGAATGGAGTTGGGTTGGATGCGGAAATCGACCCAAGTCTTCACCAGGTTAAGCCCGATGAGGCCTTGGGCAGAAAGGATGGAGATTTTAGCCAATAGAGGCAGAATTTCTTCCCTTTCCGAGTCAGGGGCAAACCCATTGAAGGTTTCAGAAATGTCAAGCTGAACCTCCGAGTAACCCGGCAATTTCTTTTCGCCGGGTGGGGAGGTGTCCCGGCAGTAAAAGTATGAGAGCTGCCAGTGCTTGACGTGGGAGTTGAGGGTGAGAGGAGGCATTAAAGAGTTCTTGCGGCGTTGGATAGAAACCCCGCCGCAAGCAAGAAGTGCACCGTCGCCGCTTTCGCGGCACGGTTTGCACTGGAAAAGTTCGACAAAGAGAGCCAAACTTGGCGGAGTGCACAAGTAAGACTCGGAGAGAACGATAAAATGGGAGATGTTTAGTACAGAGTTGGGTCCTATGTCGAAAATGCGAAGGCCATAATGGCTTAAAACGTCGCGGAAGAAAGGGTGACCCGGAGGCCGGAAGCCCCGGGTCACGTGTTCAACAAAACAAATTACCTCATTTTCTGCTGGAGTGGGCCGGGTTTCGTTACCCGGTACCCTCCAGTGGATAATTTCTTGAGAGGGAAGAACCCCTAGTTCGACCAGTTCCTCCAGTTTGGCCTTGGTGACGGAGGACCGCGCCCAGTTGGCGGATATGGAGTTCGTGGTTTTGGCTTTAACCGGCAGCTTTCCCTGCTTCTTGGGCGCCATGGGGTTAACCTGAAAAAGCGTCAGAAGAAAGGGTGTGAGAAACGAAACTCGGAAACTATCAGTTGACCGAGTATTGACGAGTGGTGCCAAGTTAGCCTGGAAGTTAAATATGATCCGGGTATTACTTTGCTAAGCAAGATATGAATTGTCCGGGTATCGTGCATTATTACAAAAGTTGTAGAATTTTATGCATGGATGAGCGTTTGGGGATGATAAGTGGTTGTCCGTACATCTATTATGAGCAAATGAGCCGGAGAAGGAGGATTTTCCGGGTGATAGGAACAAAGGCGGAAGATTTGGGCGGCTCGAGCCCAGATTGGGAATTCCATTTCTAGGTTATTGGTGAAATTAATGATTACAATTGGTATGAGAATGATTTGAAGGGTATATCTTACCTATTGGGTGGGCTAGAGTGAATACTAGTGACCTAATTCGGCGTGACCCGAGAAATCATGGGCGGCCCGATCCAGATCCAATCTGAGGGGGAGTTAAGAAGTTGCGAGGGTAAATTAGAGGATGTGAGAGACTTACCGGAGGAGATTGAAGTGAAGCTTTGCGGAGGCAAATGGCGCAAGCTTGGTGCCCCTTCGCGATTCCTGGCGGACAGGTTGGGGGTCTGGCGGCGGATCTGGGCGGCGGGGCGGAGCGCGCTGTGGCGGAGCGCAACCGGCAACGGATGGGCTCCGGTGATGCGCGCGAGGCTTCCGTGGTGATGTTCTGTGAGCTCGAGCTTGAAAGAAGGAAGGAAGATAAATGGGGAAAAGTGAGCCGTTGGAGTTAGGGTTACCTCTAAGGACTTATTTATAACGGCCGGGGTGGAAAAACTCAGCCCAACGGGCGGGACCCGGAAATTACGGGGTAACGGCTATTTATGTGAAATCTGCGAGATACGCCTTAAGTGTAGAGCGAGGTCTCCGAACGAAAAAGAGAAGGAGATCCTCTCCGCGGTATCAAGACAAATTATTGAGAAAAGTATAAAGTTTTTCTATTCTTATCAAGGCTTAAACCGGGAAGTTGAGCAAGGCATCTGGAGAAAAGCCGGGTTACTATGTGGCCACCAGGGAGTTGGGTCTAGTCATGTCATGAAGCATTTCAACTCGGTCTCCGCACGTTCGTGTGATTGATATTTTTTGCAGGGAATAGCCAGCGCTTCAAGGAAGGATCTCTGAAGCCCAAGCTATTCTGGGGACTACTGATGGGGGGATAATAACCCGGTAGGCCAACTCCAAGGTATAACCCGGCCCAAAGGGCGCTGCGCAGGATCCGGCTAAGGATAAAGGAACTTCTAGAAGGCCCAAGGTTTGTAGGCCTCGTAACCCGGATTGTGGGTTGCAGTAAGGAAAGCTAGGGTTTGTAAGCGGTGTTCGGGTAGGACTCAAGCTGCGCCTTGGAGGGCAAGCCAGGAAGGGGGACGGTGCTTTATAAACCGGCCCTATGCTTAGTTTCAAAGAGATCCAAGTAGTAATCATATCGCCGAATATCGAGTATCCATTGTACACAAAGAGATCGAGTTAATAAAGTGAGATCGGAGACTCGGCGACTTCATCGCCGGCTATCAGATTGAATTCCATCATGTTTTCCTCTGAGCTAAACCCTCTCCCAAACGCCTGTGTCGACTTGCCCCAAGATCAGTTACCCCTGGTAACATCTGCCGTGATCATCCCACGACAACTTCTTCAAGGAATGCGACAGTCCCCGAGCTAAGAGGGGCAGTCCCGAGTAAGGAGGAGCAGTCCCCGAGTAAGGAGGAGCAGTCCCCAGGTTGCAGGCGCCAGTCCCCGGGATGGAGACTGCAGTCCCTGGGTCCTCCTTTGCACCTTCCTAGTCAATCTCCATTGGAACTCCTTCTTCATTAGGCAGAGAAGGAACGAAAATGGACTCCGAGTTGGGGGATGGCTTGATGGATGGCTTTCTCAAATGCTCCAAGGCAATCCCAGCCGGGATGTACTCCCGAGAAGACCCCAACTTGGACAGCTCATCAGCTGTTTCATTCTCTGCTCGGTGGATGTGTTGGAACTCGCAACCTTCAAAGAATCCTGTCATGGTTTGGACCAAGAAGCGGTATGACGCCATGTTGGCATCCAGAGCATCCCAGGTGCCAGAAACCTGCTGCACGACTAGATCTGAGTCTCCATAACATATGATGCGCTGCACACCAACTTCCTTTGCTACCTTCAAGCCATGTACCACGGCCTCGTACTCTGCGACATTGTTGGATGCCTTGAAGTGAATTTGCAGCACATACTTGAGTTGATCTCGCTTGGGTGACGTAAGCACCACGCCAGCACCAAGGCCCTCCTTCATCTTGGAGCCATCAAAGTGCATGTTACAGTAATTGGATACCGGAGTAGGAGGCTCATATTGCACCTCAGCCCAATCCACCAGAAATTCTGCCAGGATCTGAGACTTGATGGCTTCTCTTCTCGCATACGCGGGAGCGTACGCGGCCAGCTCAATTGCCCACTTGGCTACTCTGCCACTCGCTTCCTTGTTGCCCATGATATCCGAGATGGGAGCTGAGCTCACCACTGTGATGGGGTGTTCTTGGAAATAGTGCTTCAGTTTCTTGGCACCCAGGTACACACCGTAAGTCATCTTCTGGTAGTGAGGGTAGTTCTGTTTGGAGCTAGACAGCACCTCACTGAGATAATATACTGGCCTCTGCACACTTTTGCCTTCTTCTTCTCTCTCTACCACGATCACCACGCTTACTACTCGATTGGTAGCCACAATGTATAGCAGCATTGGCTCCTTGGGTAGCGGACTAGCCAAGATGGGAGCGCTACCCAGCATCGCCTTTAGCTCCTTGAATGCCACATCCGCTTGCGGTGTCCAGACGAACTTGTCGCTTTTCTTCATCAACTGATACAAAGGCAGGGCCTTCTCGCCCATTCTGCCCAAGAAACGGCTCAGAGATGCCAAGCAACCGGTGAATTTTTGCACATCCTTCAGGGATCTCGGCGGAGACATGCTTTCAATAGCTTTTATCTTTGAAGGATTGGCCTCAATGCCCCGACAGGATACCAAGAAGCCGAGTAGCTTTCCAGCCGGGACACCAAAGGTGCATTTACTCGGGTTCAGCTTCATTTTATACTTGCGCAATAGCAAAAGTTTCCTCAAGGTCACTAAGCAGAGTATGTGTTTTATTCGTTTTGATGACAATGTCATCTACGTACACCTGCACATTCTTGCCGAGTTGATCATGCAAGCATTTCTGCATGCATCTTTGATAAGTAGCACCCGCATTCCGCAACCCGAAACACATGACACGATAGCAATAAGCCCCGTACGGGGTAATGAAGGCAGTCTTTATTTGATCAGCAGGGTTGAGAGCTATCTGGTGAAAACCAGAGTAGGCATCTATGAAAGACAACAGTTCACAACCAGCAGTGGAATCGATCACCTGATCGATGCGAGGTAGCGGAAAGGGATCCTTGGGGCAGGCCTTGTACAAGTCGGTGTAGTCGACGCACATGCGCCATGCGGTAGCGGCCTTGGGGTCCTCTTTCTTCTTCTCAACCATAACCGGGTTGGCTAGCCAATCCGGATGCAGCACCTCCATGATGAAATTGCTTATCAGCAGCTTGGTGATCTGATCACCGATGGCCTTCCTTCAACCAACTCCCTCGGGACACCTGGCAAATCCTCATTGGACCAGGCGAACACGTCCCGATTCTCACGGAGGAAGTGGATGAGCTCGCTTTCCTATTTCTCCCCCAACCCGGAGCCAATGATGGCAACTCGGTCGGGAAACTCAGGGTCAACCTGGATCTTCTTTGTCTCTTGAGATGCCTGGAAAGCCGTCCCGTGCTGGGAACTCGGCATGCCAGGTGCACCAGCTTGTGCGGATTGCGCCATAGCCACCACCTCGTACATCTTCTTCTTCTCGGCAGCAATCACCATGGATTCCGCCAGCTGAGAACCAGCAGAGGCACACTCCATGGACTTCTTGTAATCACCAGAGATGGTGATCACGCCATTGGGGCCAGGGATCTTCATCTTCAGATATGCAGTATGAGTAGAGGCCATGAACTTGATCAGAGCAGGCCTGCCGAGTAGGGCGTGGTAAGGGCTCTGGTGATCAACCACCTCGAACTGCAGGCTCGCTGTGCGGCAGTTCTCCCTGGTGCCGAATAGCACGTCTATCCAGACCCGGCCAATCGGATTGCAAGAGACTCCCGGCACAATGCCATGGAAAGTGGTCTTGCTAGGTAGCAGCATGTTCTCGGCCATACCAAGCTTCTCAAGCGTGTCTCTGTACACGATGTTGATGCTGCTGCCGTTGTCAATCAGTACCTTGCTGAACCTCACGTTCTTCTCAGGACCCAAGAAGGTGGGATCCAGCACCAAGGCGTGGCTACCCGGGTTGGGCATCACCTTAGGATGATCCGCTCTGGACCACGTGATCTCTTGGTTGCACCAATGCATGTAGTGAGGAACAGCAGGGATCACGGCATTGACCTCCGTGGCACGCCGGTGTTGAGACTTCTTGTCAACAGGCTCAGAGGTGAAAAACATGTAGCTCTCGTGGTGCTTCTGGTACCGATTGCGGTCTCCGCCACCATTGTTGCCGTTGTTGTTGTTACCTTGGTTGTTGTTGTTGTTGTTGCCTCTGTTGTTGTTGCGGGTGTGGTAGTTGTTGTTGTTGTTGTTGCGGTAGCCATCGTTGTTGAAGTGGCGGTTGGCTCCCAGAGCCACCTGGTTCACATTCTCTCTTCTCGGGAAAGCTGGAGGCCGAGCAGCGGGTGCGCGAGCAGGCTGCGCCGCGGCATTCGCAGCTGGCAGAGGAGGCGGATGAGGCAGGCCCTCATTCTTGATTTGTTCCCACCAACTGCACTGCCGAGTAGTGTGGTTGGCGGGTCTCGCGGGATGCCGAGTGTGGAAACTGCATGGGCCATCCTTCATGTCCTTGAAGACAAAGTTTGGTGCCGGACCCGAGTTGCCGCTACCCTGCTGAGAAGCGCCGTACGGCTTCTTGTTGCCTTGGCCCTGATTCTGGTTCTGCCCATACTGGGATCCAGCAGTTTTTGGCCTCTGGCTACTCCCAGCTCCGGTTGCCACAGCATTCACCTCCTCAGGATCGTACCGGATATCAATCCGGCCACCTCTGCGCTTGTTGCGGAACTCATTGCGCTTGCTGGTGTTGATGTTGTAGTTCCTTCTCGGCTCAGCAGCATCAAGAAGAGGCTGTGTCGGGTCGCTGAGTGCGTACTGATCCGTAATCCGGATGGTTTCAGCGAGAGTACTCGGCATCTCCCTCTGGAGCCTTTGCCACAACATGCTGCCATGCCTGCAACCCTGCGCAAAATAAGTGATGGCCTGGGCCTCATTCACACCCTCACAGGTGTTCCTCAGAGTACTCCACCGAGTAAGATACTCTCGGTCCGTCTCCTCTTCCCGCTGCCTGCAAGCGGATAGCTGCTGCGGCCTATTCGGCCTCCGGTAGGTGCTGGTGAAGTTGCTGACAAATGCCTCCGTGAAGTCAAGCCAGCAGTTGATGCTGTGCTTGGGCAGGTTGTTGAGCCAAGTTCTTGCTGGTCCCTCGAGCATCTGCGGGATGTATCGCACGGCCCACCTCCGGTTGCCGCCTGCAATGTGAACGGCTGTGACATAGTCATTGAGCCAATCTTTCGGCTTGGTGCTGCCGTCATAGCACTTGGTCCCCCTAGCGAGCTGGAACTGCTTCACGGATGGCTCCGTCATGATACGGGGCCAAAGCATTCTGGGCCAGGCGGCCCCTTGCTCTCGAGCTGCGCGGACAGGCTGATCCGGTCCAGCTTGTGCCTGGCATCACTAGGCTCCAGCACACGCTCACCCACGCGATCCAGGATGTCATAGCCCGCCAACCCCATAGCTGAGTAGCCATCATCATATCTGTCCACCTGCACAACCGCAGGCTGCTCCACCGGGTTGACGGCTGGTGCGACTGCACGCGGCTGCTGCCTCTGCCGAGTAGGCTGAGCAACTGGATGCTGAGAAGGGCCAGGGCGCTCTCCATCTCGGGCCTGGCTGTGAGCTTTATGGGCTTGATAGCCTGCTACTGCAGTGTTGTGTTTTTGACCGGACTGTCGCGCCACAGCGTGCTGTTTCGCGGCGACAGCCGGGTCGTACACCTGCATCTGCCTGTCTCTGCCGGAATGCCCACTTCGGTCCCTCTGTCGACTGGGATGCGGTGATGAGGCCTGATCGTTAGATCTAGTCGCATGCGAATGCACCACCTGAGAGGCTCCAGCACCCGGGTTGGCTTTCCGGAACTCCTCGTTCTGCCTAGCAGCCTCTAGCACTAGCTCATTGAGCCTTTCCTGCTGCCTAACGCGCGCGTCGCCAGCGAGATGCGGCAACTCAGCAGCTACAGCTTGAGCAGCTCTAAGGGTTTTGGCGGGGGTGTTGTATCTGGGTCTGGTGGTGGCGGTGTTTTGGCTAGCGGCTTGGCCAGCTGTTTCACCAACTGCCGCCATCTCGGTGCCCAGGTTGCGGCGCGTAGCGCCTGCCTTGGAAGGCCTCCTCACTACCGGCGTAAAGCCGTGAGCTCTGTTGTACTCGTTCTGGTCCAGGTTCAGCTCAAGCCTAACCTTATCCAGCTCCGCCTGCTCAGCGAGCAGCGCCTGGCGCTGCTGGTCGAGCTGCGCCCGCATGGTCATGAGCTCGAGCTCGGTGGGAGGTGGCATGCCCATCCGCACGGCGGACGCAGGTATCGTCGGAGTAGTGGAGGGAGGAAGGTTGTAGTCCTTCTCGTAGGGCTTGTGGGTCTTCCCGCCAGCACTCGGGCCAGCGAGATCCTCGATGACGCCCGTGGCAGCAGCCGCACCCTTCCCGGCATCAGCAGCAGGGCCGGTCATCATCACCTCTGCGCTGTCCGCAGGGCGGCCGATCGTCCTCCCGCGTGCAGCGATGACAGCAGGGGGATCTTCCGCGACATGCACCTGCTCGGGGTACTCGCGGTCGATGACGGTGGCGATGTAGACAAGGTGCGAGCCGAAGGAGAGTACCGAGCCGCCTTCCGGCATGCCCCTGCCGCCGAAATCACCGGCGTTGTCGATGACGAAGTCGAAGGAGCCGAATCTGTGGACGACGCCACAGACGATGCGCTATCCAGTAGCTGAAATCGATCCCGTCCGAACGGAAACTCCAGCCAGCGCCGCTGGTTGCCCCACGGTGGGCGCCAACTGTCGTGGTGGTGTCACGGCAGATGCCATAGGATGTCTAAAGATGTGGGCACGATGGACGCTGGAGGCGCTCGGGGAGGGATCACGCAGCGAGTAGCCGCGTGAGTATGAAACTAGCACTGCAAACAACAAGATCTACCCAGGTTCAGGGCCCTCGTGTGGAGGTAAAACCCCTACTCCTGCCTCTCTCTCTTTTTATTCGGGTGTTACCGAGTAGCCACAGTACAGGTTTTGCTTACAGCCGGGTAGCCACTGTTCTCTCTCTAGGCAACTGTAGCCCTTAGTTGTGTCGTCCCTCGCGCAGGAGGAGGTAGGGCACCTTATATACTGGTGCCCAGCTGGATACAGCCAAGATGTCGACATAGTGTGCACACTGTACACTTCCAGCTTCCCGCTGACCACTTTGGCTTCCTAGCTTGTCTCCATGTGTAAAGTCGTTCCGCAGAACCAAGAAACCGATCTGTTATCACTGACACTGTCACGGGGTAGGCCCCCCTAACCTGCGACGCCCTGCTGACACCCTGGCGCGGATACGCATGCGCTCTACAGATGAACAGTGCCGCAGTACGGACCCAGGATACGCGGGATCCTGTGTCAGAACGGCTCCTTTGACTTCTGGCCCGAGTAGGAGACCGCCATTTCTACTCGGACCACTTCCTCTACTCGGAGGAGAATAACTTCCTTGATTCTTCCTCCTGGCCATCAGTGTGTACGACCGAATAGCAGTCGACCGGGTAGCGAGTACCGGGTAGCCAGCTACTCTGCCAAACGTCTCTTCTGATCTTGCCCTTTGCACTTGCCTTTACCCTACTCGGGGGTAACCCCCCGACAAATGCAGAGCCGTGAAGTGCTCGAGAAAAATTAAAAGATTTCTGCCCAGAACATACGGGTCCACATAGATTAGTTTAGTTATATCACTGAGTCATGCATTTTCTTACCCGTAGTGCGGATGAAAATTAGTGATGTTCTCGTACAAGAAACAATAGTGAAAGATGAAAGCATTTTCGCATGAAACATCTTGGGCGTGTTTGGTTGGTCGGACCGAAATCGCCCTTTTGCATCTGTGGCCATGGCGGGTCTGGCCTTGAACAAACGAGACTTGAGCCAACATCTGCACTTCGTTTGGTTGCCAACAATGTGCGATGCAGTCCGTTTCACTATGTGCGACGGGAGGTAAACCGACTGTTTGGTCGCATGTGCACCGATCAAAACTGCAAAGTGCCGCTGTTTGGTTCATTGTGCATAAGTGTGTTCTCTCACCACATCTTCGAGCGGTGAGCTTACCAATGATTAGAAAAAAACATAAAATAGCAGCTACCAGAGAAGGTACAATGGCAGATATAACTAAAAGTCACAAAAACATAGCAGTTCAACGAGGACGACATAAACACAACAAGTTCATCACTGTAACTGTCTACACTGGAATAGAATCCAACCTTGGATTAGCAGCGGGTTGAGTGGATGCTTCTCGCACGGCGTGACCACCTCAGAGCCATCGGTGTTGTAGATAGTGACCCGGTACGCATTACCCCTGAGGTATTTGAAGGTCAAGAAGTGCCCTATCTTCAGCTTGTTGCAGATAGAAAAACGTGGCCACCCATTGTCAATGGCAGCGTAGCTATTGAAATCCACCACGCTGACCCTCCAGATGCATCCAGTGTTGGTCTTTAGGATGATCTCTTTTGGTATGTCTCCTAGATGTAGACGGAAGGCATGAGGAATCGGCAACAAATCCAACCCAGGTGCAAGGAGGACTTTACATAAATGGGTTGGAGAGACATCCTCATGAAAGTGACCTACTTTGACCTTCCTCCTCTTGGAACCAATCTCTTCTTCAGCTTGTTGGGCACAACTGCTTCCACCATGGACCTCCTTGACATTCCTTGACTGCAAAACAGAAATAACAAACAACTGCTTAATCATAAGGTCTCAATGATCGTAGACACACTATAGCCAATTGCAAATGTCTAACACCAGTCAAGCCCACAAAAGTAAGTAGAAGCCACCACCATTTGTTGGTTGCTGCTGATGCTCGCGTTGATGGTGCCTTGATGTTGGCAATGCGTGTTGGGAACCCCAAGAGGAGGGTGTGATGAGCATAACAGTAAGAATTTCCCTCAGTTAAGAACCAAGGTTATCAATCCAGTAGAAGAATGAGGATCTTCGGAAGGTTGATGCCACTGACGGTGGTGATGGCGCCTCACCGGTGTCAGCAACAACGCAGAACCTGCACTCAACACAACCAAAATACTTTGTCCCAACGGTACAGTGAGGTTGTCAGTCTCACCGGTCTTGTTTAACAGTGTAGTAAAATGGATCGGGGTTCATAGGTTCACTAGTGGTGTCTCTCTATAAAAGATAGCATGCTGGGTGAACAAATTACAACTGGGCAATTGACAAATAGAAAGTTGCACCGTAGTACACATTCATGACATGATGACTACTATGATATTTAGTGCGGGCATTACAACAATATACATAGACCGTAATCCAACTGCATCTATGACTAATAATCCACCCTCAGGTTATCATCCGAACCCCCTTAGGTATTAAGTTGCAAGCAACAGATAATCGCATTAAGCAATGTGTGTAATGTAAGCAATGATTGTACACGCGGGCACTCACACCGTTGTTTTCTCCCTAATGGCAACAACACATCCTCCCCCGTCACGTTTCTGTCACTCGAGCACAGGCGAAAAGGAGGCATGAACCCACTATCGAGCATAAATACTCCCTCTTGGAGTCACTAGCAACTACTTGACCAGATCAACCACTAGCAACGGAAAGCATGCAATATCAAAAATAACATATGCAATAAAGACTATAATCAACTTGGCATAAGTTTAATATTCATCGGATCCCAGCAAACACAGCACATACAATTACATAAGAACAATCTCGGTCATGTTAGGCAGGTCACGAGATCTAAACATAGAGGCATAGGAGGATAAGACAACCATCTAGCTACTGCTATGCACCCGTAGTCCAAGGATGAACTACTCACGCATCACTCCGGCGACAGGCATGGTGATGAAGAAGCCTCCGGTGATGATCTCCTCTCCGGAAGGGTGCCGGGAGACAGCTTCAGAACCCCACTGATCTAGGGTTGACGATGACGGCGGCTACGGTACTTTTCGGGGATATTTGATCAAGTGCTTAGGGTTTTCCTTGAGAGGGGGATATATAGGCGAAAGGGCAAAGGCGGTGGAGCCCTGTGGGGGCCACACTACCCCCTGGCGCAGCCAAGTGGGGAGGGCGCCACCCCATGGTGAGGGCCCCCTGGTGCCCGTCTTCGACTCCTCTTCGGTGTTTTGGATGCTTCCGGGGAAAATAGGAACTTCGAAATTTCTGGGGTCCAATTCCGAGAATATTTCCAGAACAAATTTTCTGAAATAAAAAACAACAGAAAACAGGGAACTGGCACTTGCCATCTTGTTAATAGGTTAGTCCCGGAAAACGTGTAAAAATTCTATAAAGTGAGAAAACATGTAGCAATTGGCATAATATCATCATGAAGCATCAGAAATTATAGATACGTTGGAGACATATCAGCTGCATACTTTTGGGGCTTTCTGGCGGTGAAGGTGTTGAAAATGGTGTAAAAAACAGCATAGACCAAGTCTTTGTCTCATAAAATGCAGCACATCAAATAGTTCAGGAGATGACTCCGTAGTACCAAGAGTTGTGCAAAAGACTTGTACTTGTACATTGCACAAGGTCCTAAAGAGTGGCCTCCTTGTACTTACATTGTGCCACACTATAATCATCGGCCAGATGAGAGCAAAAAAAATCCTCATACAAATAAGCACAAATTTTGCAAGGAGGTGACTTTTTCAGTTATAAGAGAAGTATGCAAAATTATGTTTGCACATTGCACATGGTACTGAAAATGCACTTCCTTGTACTAAAATAGTGCCAAATATAATCACTGGCTACCGATTAACAATGCCTCATACATTAGTGCCATAACAAGGGAAAAATCAACACCCCCAAATCAACAAGGCCTCAGTTAATGGAGGCATGTTGTTAGATCAGAGGCCACCGAACCAAAGAAAATGCACAACTAAGTTGTGTATGCAACTTAAGTTCGGTGCCCCACAACCCTAATATGATGTTGCCTCGGTGTTCATCAATGGCAGAAAATAAGTGAAACAGAAGTACCCCCAGATCAAAGCCGGATGCACCATTAAATCTAAAAAAAACATGTCATGTTAGTGATATAACCAGATCGGCTCCTAAAACGGCCTATATCTGCTATGCATGTCAATCTACGTCGTTCTATGGAGTCTGATCTACAGATCTGCACTACATCAGAGTGTGGGAAGATCTAGGAAAGTTCTTATCGCCATTGATGGACCGAGGTCGAAGAAGAGGAGATGAACCGAGGTCAATGATGAGTAGAAGCAGCGCGCTTGACGAAGAGGGCTGCTCGACCGCCTACTTCCACTGCCACCCAAGTTGTGAGCCGTCGGCTACTGCTCTTGCCGGAGGTAGGGGAATCGCCGACCGAGAGCGGTGGGAGATTGGGAGAGGCCGAGCGAGTGGAGTGAATGGGGGGAGTGGGCGGTGAGGGGACTTATGGCGTGTGTCCCCAAAAGGACGCGGTGTCTCCCGCCACTTTCCCGCGCGTGGATAACCCGGCCAATTTTTGCCTACGGCAGTTTGACTCACTAGAAACGACCAATTTGGCCGTTCCTCTCGGACCTGGCTCGACGTGATTTAAGGGTCGTGCAGATGCAGGCACACAGAACAGGCCAGGAGACCAAACAGACAAAAAATGACCCTCCGGAGGCTTGGCCCGAGGTCTGTGGACAACCAAACACGCCCCTGTGTATCTAGTAAATCATGTACGAACTGTAGCACATATCTACCAATAAAACAGAAAAAAAAAGCTTGAGAGTTGCCTAGATCCGGTCAAAAGGGACCACGATGCAGCAACAGATAAAGCAAAAAAAAATTGAGATTTTCCCATATCCGGTCGGCCTTGCAGGTTGGGACCATGGCGAAATTAATCCTATACGACCCAGCACGCAACGACCCATCGGTGGATCAAGTTCGGAACCACATGATTCGATTAACAGGGAGAAATCAGTTCGGCAATGGGATTCTGATTAAGGAGAAAAAAATGTTTTGCCACATGTACGATGCTGGAGGTGGTCCACAATGGGGTCGTTGCATGTTGAGTCGTATAGGATTAAAATCCGACGGTGGCTTCAAGCCTAGATCCGATTCCACCTCGCCGGGATCGAGAATCTCCAGGTCGTGATGGCCACCATTGCCTGGAGTACGATGAGAAGCTCGGTGGAGAGGTCGACGACGCTCTTGGTGAGGGAGTAGAGAGCCTTAGGGAGCTGAGCAAAACGCTGGGCACCGCCGGTGGTCAGATCGAGGCCACCACGGCTAGATCTTGCCTTCAGTATCACGCGCAGGGTGTGATCGTGGCCACCACAACTAGTAGGAGGGTGGGATGCTTCGACGCGCAAGGAGCTCGGATTGGCTGCTAACGTTGCCTCCTCCGGGGAGGAACTAGGATTAGTTATGCATGTCTCCTTCGTCCTGATGTTGCCCCCAGTACTCCTCTTCTCGGTGCCTCTGCTGGAGAGGATGATACGGAGAGCCAAGGTCGACAAGGCGACGCCTCTCTTCCCTACGGCCACCCGACGCGAGCGCGGGCCGGGATTGGGGGATATGGCGGTATGGAGGCAGGGTGGGGATGCAAGATCTAGGCCGCAACCATGAGGGTGGTGCGGATGGGCCGGCTTGGTCACTCAGGGCGTCGTGGTCGACCGCGACGGCTGCGGTGTGCTCCTGGCCGCGGCTCGAGCCATTTGTGTCGCCAGCGGGGACATATGTGCAGCGGGAGGAGGGGGTATGGTGTGGCGGCGCTGGGGACGGGAGGGTATGAGAAAGATATGCTCGGGTTCGAATAGGGTTAGGCTCCACTCTCCCACGGTCACTGGAGAGAAGAAAAAAAGGAGTGGAATTGTGATGAGAAATGACTTGAGCCAAAAAAGAGGAAGATAAATTGAAGCGGTGGCGCCGTTACGCGAGTTCATGCCGAGTGCGGGGAGATGACGACGCTTGTGCGAGCTCGTGAGGAGAGATTGTGGCAGAAAATGAGCAGACGGGAACGTGGATGTGGTCCTCACTTGTGTCTTTTCCTTCCGCCACAGTGGGGCGGAGGATCGCCCGATATCCTCCGATGAACATGAGGGGTTTCCCAATCAAACAACCTCCCGCAGCTTGTTCTCCCGCCTTCCATCGAAGCGTGTCCGATGAATTATTCTCGTTTTCCACAGAGACAAATACGCCGATTCCCGTGATCGAGATATATCTCACGATCGGTCGAAGAAATCGCACACGATTCAATTGGATTCGGTTCGATTTGCTTTTTTTTTATTACTCCCTCCCGGTCCTAAAAAATGTCTGGTGTGTTGTATTTTTTTTTTGAAATTAGTATTGTGTTATACTAGTTGTACATAGTCAGCTCATTTCCACCTAAGGATGGCAATTTTAACCGTGGGTACGGGTATTCGCGGGTATTCGACCCGTATGGGCAGGGTACGGGTACACCTTTATACCCATGGGTAGTACCCGTACCCTACCCGTCAAGTCATGGGTAGGTCATGGGTATGGTGTTGTACCCGTGGGTATACCCATTTATACTGACATGTGGGCCACTTTGTCCATATGTAGCCCAGCAGGAAGCAACCCACCAGGTCATGACTCCAGGGTCAAGGAGATGAGGAGAAGGGCCGGTCAAAGCGTCATCGTAATCCCATCGTCTCCCAAATCTCCCCAAACTGTAATCACTACTTAATCCTCTCATATTCCAAATACTCAAATTAAGGAGATAAATTCCCAGCGATGAGGCATACAATTGATCGAACTGATATTTTTTCAAATGTGCTATCAATGAATATAATAACTGATGTACCCGTTGGGTATCCAATGGGCACGGGTATCCGCCGGGTATGGGTATGGGTAGAGTTTCATACCCATGGGTACGGGTATGGTAGAGTTTTCTACCCGTTGACTATACGGATATGGGTATGGTATTGTTCTACCCGCCCCATACCCTACCCATTGCCATCCTTATTTCCACCTACACTTTGTTTTAGATAGAGGGAGTATATAAAAAGAAATCAAAATTCTCGGCCCACCACGCGCGCAAGCTGAAGAACAGGGGTGGCAGAGGAGGAGATATAAATGTTCTCTCCCGACGTTCGGCTGGCCGCCGCCCGTCTTCTGCGATTCCCCCAACTCTGTCCAAGCAGCCATGATCCCCTCCCCTTGGCGCCCCCGCGGTGAACGATATCGCCACGCTTGAGCTGCCTGCCGTTCCTTGGCGGCATGGACTAACCGCCTCTTCGTCACAGGGCGGCGGCAGAGGAACACCGCCGCGCCCGATTCTTAATCAGGTGGTTTCTTTACTCTTTCCACTGGCAGTTCCGCCCAGCTCATTTTTTGGGGAATTGGCCCGGACATGAGCTCCTCTTCTCTGCATCTAGTTGATCCCTTGTTCGATTCAGATTCTAAGTCTGCCTCTAACGTGCGCAATTTTCAGGGACAAACAGGTTACCCGCCATTTTCAGGGCATCCGAAGACAAAAGATTTTCCTTATTCTTCACGGGACTGCTGATTGTGGATTCATATGACCGGATCAGCAGAGGCAGCCAAGGCAGTACAGGATTCGACCTCCGGAGCGCGAACAAACTTGGGTTTGCTCCGGTGTACGGTTAATTAGGAATAACAATCCGGCAGCTCGAGTCGGATTAAAGAGACCCCCTTTTGGACTCATTATAACCTCATTGGATATTGTATTTCAAAGGTCCCGCTGCTTCTGGTGCGGCTATATTATTGACAATATAAGAAAGAAAGACGAGCAACCATTAAAGATCACTGGATTTCTCGATGGAGACCAGTAACGATAATAACAGTTCCCAGAGCCAGAGCCAAGTAAGTCTCTTAGCGCCGTGCCACACCTCTATTCTTGTATCACATGCTGATCGCATTGCCTCTTTGTTCGTACTGTGTTGTTTTCACTTCCCTTAATGTCCCACTGTGTACATGTTTAGAGCCTGAATACCTTTGTGCTAGCAGATATTTCTAGCAACACACAAGTACTAAAACAGAATTTTCTTTTTAGATCAATTAAACGAACATGTTTAGCCCATACTTGTGGATAGTTTCTTCATGCTTCTGTGACATACTATTCGAGGTTTAACTTGCTTAGCATTCCATTATCAGTTAGTATGGTCCTTCTAGTGCTCGATCCTCACAACTATTTTTTTTTCTTTTTTTGAGAAAACGCAAAGCTTTGCATTTTATTACATGATAGAAACAGTTTAGGACATGCCTAGAGAGGCCACACCCCGGTACAACTCAACACTCTGCATCTAAGCTGGAGGAAGAATCGCCGGCAGTCCCGTTGCCCCCGCTATCACCCACGATCTAGCCTTCGCTTTGATCATGTCAATCAAGCTGCTGAGGTCGGGTCGCGCGCCGTCGAAGATGACCACGATGCGTCTCTTCCACAACCACCATGTCGAGAGCATAATGAACGAAGACATGCCCTTACGTGCCGCCGAAGGGGGCGCCAAGATCGCCTCTTGCCACCAATCCGCGAAGCGAACCCCCGTGGACGGGATACTCGTGCATTTCCTCTTTGTTCATTTGTTGTTTTCACTTCTCTTAATACTAAACAGCTGTATCTTGTACTCATATTACTATAAAGTCTATAAATCCAACACTTTAACTAATGTACATGTTTAGAACCTGAGCACATTCGTGCTCTTTAACAGGGCTTGAAAAAGCGTCGTGTTGGTGCATAGCAGCTTTTTCTAGCAACACAGAAGTACTAAAAGAGACTTGTTTTGGCTAGAATCGCAGCTCCTCTGGCACAGTTGCATGTATGGTACTGAACTGGTCAGGTCTGCAGTGGGTAGGCTCCATGTTTGCATTAATTCTCAGGAAATAATAGCTCAATATACCGCATTTCATACGAACATAAATACATAAATCTTGATGAATCTGAACAGCACAAGGTTGCCCAGATTCTGATAGCAATTGTCCTCAGGTGCCATTCGTTTTATCGAACAGTTTACACACTAGATAGAGTATTGTGGTTGCCACTCTCAACTATTATCTGTTTGGGATTTCTAAAATCAGTCATTTGGCAGCTTAATAATGGATCCATAATTTTACATTGCAGCAACTGGAGGACGAAGATAGGCTCAGTAGGCTGACTGATGATACTTTACTGTCTATCTTGGGGAGAGTCAGTTTACGTGTGGCTGCAAGTACATGTGTGCTCTCTACACGTTGGAGGCATCTGCCTTGGTTGCTGCCTGAACTCAGCATCGATGTCAAGGATTTCCTATCTGTTCCATGCACTGAACCTGAAGAGGCAAATGATATGGAGGAATTAGCTATGGTGTCTTTGACCAAGGCAACCAGGAGATTCTTGGCTGATCAGCAGAGAGAATTCACCATCTCAACTCTGCACCTTAAGCTCTACTTGACCAACACTTTGCTGTGTGAAATTGGTCCACTGGTAGGTGATGCAATTGACAGTGGTTTGTTGAAGGATTTGGATTTGACCATTCTTGACGAGACAAAACCTCTGGACCGTAGTGATAAGGATATGCTGCAGCGAGCACGAGAAATATATACTTTCTTCAGTGCCTACCCTAGCATGCTCAGTTGCCTAACAAAGCTCTCTCTATACAATGCAGAGTTTGAGAAATTGGACATGCACCATGTTCTGTTTGATTGCTGCAAGCAACTGACGCATCTAAGCCTTTGTTATTGTGATACAGGCACTCACTCTGTCTTTAAAATTGATGCACCAAACTCAAAACTTTGTTTTCTAGAAACTGACAAGTGTCGCTTTGAGAGAATGGACTTGGTCTGCCTCCCGAAATTGGAGAAGTTCACATGCATTACTTGGGAATCTGGGTATGTCCCAGTGACCTTTGGGTTTGTCCCATCTCTGGACAAAATAGAACTCTCATGTGGTGCGACATGTGATCACTACCCATTTAAATTAAGTGAGCTTCTACATGGAACAAGCTTACGCAGTCTGAAATTGGATTTCCAAGGAGAAATGGTAAGTATTGTTTTGTTTTTGCTAAATGGTACTTTTTTTTTTTTCGCGAAAACGCAAAAGCTTTGCGTTTCATTGCATTGATAGAAAGAACAGATTTACATGCTCAAGAAAGAGCGAACACCACCCCGAACAACACGACACAACCCAGTAGAGCATAACGACTACAACTCGCTGCGGACATCGAGCCTAGTACGCACTCCACAACCGGCTAGTCCGAAGACAGCCACCAACAACATCAAAGCTACAAAGCAAGAGCTTGCCCTAAGCTAAGCAACAGAGCCGCGTCTCGACCAACGCCGGTCACCTCCGAAGAACGACATCTCCAATTGAACTTCCCTCGTCGACGCACCATCTACCCTCAGTGCCGAAGATGGCAAGTAGATGGCGGGACTTGGTCGATCCCGAGAGAGGCACCTTCTTGGACTCACCGGCAATGGCGTGCATTGCGCCTCTGAAACATCAACTTAGGACCACGGTAGCGCCGGAGGAAAGGTACAAGGAACCTCACGCCGTGTCTCCAAACGCGATGCTCCCAAGGGAGGGACGACGTCGAGGACGCCGCCATCACGCCGATCCGACCGAATCTAAGCTTTCACCCGGAGACCTCAACCAAACCGAGAGTAGGCAAGGGAGATGGTGACACACCTCGACGACGCCTCCAAGGAGGGGAATGACGCCCACGAGCGCCATCGTCGCCGGCACCGAGAGACGGGCAAGACTTTCGTCTGTGTTGGTACCACCTCTCGCACGACTCGCCGGATTGGAATAGCCAACCTTCTCCTTCACACCGCCGCCTCCGCAGCCCCCGCCATTGTAGCCAAACATCGTGGCACACCCTGCCGCGCGCAGCCAAAGAAGCTGCAGCCCGGCCTCAACCCAGCGTCCTCCCCCTGCCAGACACCGGACACTAGTGCGCGGCCGAACAAGTCATTCGCAGCACAACAAGCACCCTCCCAACAGCATCCACCATCACCAGCCCCGCCGGTCGCCGAGATTCGACGCCTCCAGCGATGCCAACTCCCATGCATCCACTCCGGCCACTCGCGACATCAAAAGGCACCATTTTTCAAGTACGAGGCTGTGCCAATGCAGCAAGAGGCGCATCACACTGCCTCGCCCGAGGTCTGGCCGCCGCCGCTGCTCAGAGGAGCAGCCCGAGCGTGAGTTCCGGCGAGGGACTGGCTGCTGCCGCTCCAGGCGCAACGCGAGCCCCTTCGCGCCCTCACCGGCGTGGCTGCTGGCCGCCGCCGCTGCCCCGAGGCGCAGCGCGAGCGCGAGTTCCGGCGAGAGGCCGGCTGCCGCCGCTCAAAGGCGCAGCGCGAGCCCCATCGCGGCCTCGACGCCGTGGCTTCCAGATCGGCCGCCGCCAGCAAGGACAATGGAGGAGGAAGGGGATGAGGGAGTAGGAGGGGGAGGGAGCCCACGGCACCCGCCCGGCTGCGCCGCCGTCCCCTGCAAGAGAGCTTGCCGGGACAAGTCGCTGCCATGGCCGACCTCGCCGTTGCGCCATCCTCACAGAGCCGCGCCAGCCCGCGCGGACGCACCTCGAGGGATGGTCCTAGGGCCCCGCCGCCGCCGACACCGGGCGGGCTTTGCCCGCCGGCGGCGCCCTCCGGCGGCGGCGAGGGAGAAGAGCGCCGGGAGGGGAGGCTGTAGGTGGCGGCTAGGGTTTCCTCCCTGTAGCCCACGGGAGCCACACGGGAGGTCTCCTGGTTCTGCCAAATGGTACTTTTTTTATGCTCATCGTTTCGTCACATCATAGAGTTATATATCATGGATGATAACAAACATTTCCTTGATAATCACATTTCCTTGCTTGCAAACTATTCATTCTTACGATGTTTATTTATTTATTATCAGCTCTAGTTGCAACCTGAAATGAAGGAACTCTGCACCGCATTCAGCAAGCTAAAGAAGCTGTCCTTGTGTAGCATCTTTGTTGAATTTGACATTTTATGGACGATGGCCTTTCTTGCAGCAGCACCATCTATCGAAAGATTATGTATTCAGGTGATGTCTCTGTCCGTATTTCTTCACATTTGGAGCTTTAGGGTTTTTAGTGGGAAATTAAACTGGATTACAATTGCACACACGATGAATTGTTCACCTGAATATAGGTATGGGAACATGCATGTGATGAGGGAGAGTTCAGAGCTATTACCTTCCGTGACAGAGTGACTCCTCGGTGGGAAATGCGCTTCGATGGCTCTAAGAACAGCATGTTGAAAGTTGTAGATTTCTGTGGTTTTAGATCACGAGAACAACAGTTTACATTTATAAGATCCGTGTTGGAGAAATCTCCCAACTTGCAGAAGATAGTTCTCAGAGGAGACGAGGAATGTGATGACTGCAACGCCCTTGATGCATCACTTCGTAGTTCAGAATTTCCAAGGAAGAAGGATGATCAAGAAATGGTGGTCAAGAGGATTAGTGGGGGCATATTCTGGCCAGAGATAATTTTTGATGAAAACTGTTCGCTGAAAATCTAAGATTTGTTTTGAGGGCATATTCTCGCCAGAGATAATTTTTGATGAAAACTGTTCGCTGAAAATCTAAGATTTGTTTTGATTATTGTTATATGACTGCACATTTTCACTTATGTAGACCGTGTTTCATCAAACGGATTTGCTAATTCTCATCTCAGTCGTTTCTGTTGCCGTTCGATCCACGTGAGCAAGATTGGTGCCCTTTTTTCCCCCAAAGCACACGAAGCGTGTTTTGTTTTTGGAGTGATTGGTGCAGTTTTTTGGGAGCTCCTAAATACCGCTCTGCAGCGGCCATTAGTGAATCGGCGCCGTCTGCATGTTTCCTTAGTGGGCTTGGCCCATTTAAGTTTTCAGGACAAAAAAATAAACCTGAAAAATAAATTGAAAAAAATAAACTTAAAGAAATATAAACAGAAAAAGAACACAAACAAAAACAGAAAAGGAAACAAAAAGAAAGAAAAATAAATAGAAAAGGAACACAGAGAAAACAGAATAAAAAGAGAATCGCTCCGGACGGGCAGGCCCATGAAGAAAACTTTTCAGGCGGCGCGCCAAATCCGCCGCTAACGGGCGGTATTTAGGAAATTCCTAGTTTTTTCTTCCTTCCCATGATTTCAGGACCACAATCCATTCAAAGCATTGCTTGTAACATGCATTGTGTAAACTTCCTCCCGGTAAGAGTAGCATTTCCGCCAAATTTCCGGTCTAGATGTAAGACGCGAACAAAGCGGCCCGTTGGCATATTGGTGTAGGAAAACGGGGTAGGTTGCACTAGCGCAAATCAAAATTTCTACCGCGTCAACCAAGATCCGTTGCAAGATATAGATCACGAGATTACCACTAGACGCATTGTGCCGATCTCGGTGAAGCGGGTCGGGGCAGGGTGGTCGTACGAATCCTCCGGATCCCATCGCTCCCACGAACAGCTCCTCTTGACAGCTCGTCCAAGTGCTATAGATGCGGCACCTCTATCGGTATCCACATGTGCGGCGTGGAAGCACCTTTCGCCGGACTGCTAGGTCCGCACGAGCGTTAGGGGCATGGAGAGGCGGTGGCTGCGATGGAATGTGGTGCGGAACTAGCAACCCTAAAACACACGGCCTCATCTCCTTTATATAGATGTCCCCATAATGGGCTGCCACTAAACAACCCACTCTGGATTCCATTTCCGGCCCATTTCGGATCCAATCCGAGTTTTGCTTATGTTGCCTTAATTGTGTGACCCTATAGGTTCACACACGTTTAGACATGACACGAGTAAATCTACTCGGCCAATAGTTGGTAGCGGCTTCTAGCAAAACGTGTCAACTCCCAAACGTGTATAAAGATCACATCAGACAAACCATCACATGTTTATGTTATTTCTTTTGCCTCACGATATTTGATCATGCTCCAAAAACTCTTTATCAATCCTGTAAATCGGAATCCCTTACCAGATTAACTATTAACCTTATTTAGCATGGCCATGCATTTCTGGATCCGATCACTCGAGGGGCCCAAAGAAATATCTCTCTCGTGAAGAGAGGGGCAAATCCCATCTTGACTGACCATGCCTTGCAGCATGGTTCATGACAAACCCGAAAGCTATATTTATAACTACCCTGTCACGATGTAGTGTTTGATAGCCCCAAAGTAGGTCGATTCACATCTCAAGAACATGCGACAATCTCAGGTCTAAGGACAAAGCAAGCACAACGTGTAGATAGAGAACTATTAACATTATTGTAATGTCTCAAGGTGGGTCAGTCCAACACCATGTTCACAACATGAGTTCACATTATTAGTTTGACAACACCATGTCTATGACTTGCGAAACATAGCCATCCACCAACATATGTGCTAGTCTAATATCAGGTGTGTCCTCACATGAACTCAGACTAGGGACATATTTAGAATAACCATGTAAGTAAAGAGTTTCACAAAATATCACATACTTGCCAATCAATACAAAGATATTATTCAAGGCACATTATTACAAATCATGGATACATAGATATATCATCATCTCTATGATTGCCTCTCGGGCATAACTTCAACAGTCTCCCACTTGCACTAGAGTCAATCCATAAGATATCTAATACCCATAGCTCTTGTGTGTGCCTCATGCTTAGGCCGCGGGAGAGGTTTTTTCAAAGGATCAGCAACATTCATATCTGTATGTATTTCGCATAAGCTTACTTCTCCTTGTTCGATGAACTGTCGAATGAGATGATAACACCACATAAAGTGTTTGGTTTTCTGGTGACTCCTTGGCTCCTTCGCTATGGTAATGTCCCACTATTGTCACAGTAGAGATAAAATGGATTGGATGCACTAGGGACAACACCTAGATCAGTAATGAACTGCTTCATCTAAACACTTTCCATGCCGCCTTCAGTTGCCACGATGTACTCGGCCTCCATTGTTGAATGAGCAACCGTGTCCTACTTGGAACTCTTTCAACTAACCGCTCCACCATTCAACGTGAACACATAGCCCGATTGTGCTTTGGAATCATCCATGTCGGTTTGGAAAATAGCATCGGTGTAACCAGTTACAACGAACTCCTCCTCACCTCCGCAAAATAGGAACATATTCTTAGTTCTTCTCAAGTACTTAAGGATATTCTTTACTGTTGTCCAGTGACTCTCACCGGGATCAGCTTGGTACCTGCTCGCAACACTTAGAGCATATGAGACATCTGGGCGAGTACATATCATTGCAAAGATGATAGACCCAACTGTTGAGGCATATGGAATCCTTCTCATGCGCTCTCTCTCATCAGGTTTCGAAAGACACTGAGTTTTGCTAAGATTTATGTCGTGTGACATGGGCAAGAAGCCTTTCTTTGCCTCTTCCATGCTGAATCGTTTCAGCACTTTTTCAATGTAAGTACTTTGGCTTAATCCTATTAGCCTCTTCGATCTATCTCTATAGATCTTAATACCCAGAATGTATGTTGCTTCCCCCAAAGTCTTTCATGGAAAAACTATTTTTCAATGAGGTCTTAACGGACTCAAGCATAGGAATGTTCTTTCCAATCAGTAGTATGCCATCCACATATAAGATTAGAAATACGAGTGAGCTCCCACTTTCTTTCTTATAAACACAAGACTCTGATTCGTTTTTGATAAAGCCAAAACCTTTGACTAGATCATAAAACCGAATGTTCCAACTCTGAGATGCTTGCTTCAACCCATAAATGGATTTTTGAAGCTTGCATACCTTTCCTGCATTTTTATGATCGAAAAAACCATTAGGTTGCATCATATACACGTCCTCGGTTAGGTTTCCGTTTAGTAAAACTATCTTGACGTCCATTTTCCATATCTCATAGTCGAAATGTGCAACAATAGCTAGAATTGTCTGAATAGATTAAAGCATGACTACGGGAGAGAAGGTATCTTCATAGTCAACTCCTTGAACTTGCATAAAATCTTTTGCGACAAGTCGAGCTTTATGGACATGAACATTATCGTCCATATCAATATTTCTCTTATAGATCCATTTGCACTCTATGTTCTTATGACCATCAGGCAGATCAACCAAGTTCTAAACTTGATTGTCACGCATGGAATCTATTTCGGATCTCATGGCACTTTGCCATTTCTCAAAGTCTGGGTCCATCATTGCTTCCGCATAGGTCGTAGGCTCATCATGATCTAGCAATAATATTTCCCGCGTATCATTCTCAAACAATAATCCATCTCACGAGTTACAGAGCTTTTTCGACCTTCATGGTGGTGGTGCTTCTCTTGCCACTGGGTCTTCAACTCGTTGTGCCATTATAGCATCACTCATTGAGTCCTCCCCGGTAGGCTCATCTTGAAATTCATCAAGCTGCACCGTTCTTCCACTTGTCTCCGTCTTGTGAGAAACTCTGTCTCTAAGAAAACACCATTCCGAGCGACAAACACTTTGCCCTCTTCTCGATTATAGAAGTAATACGAAAATGTTTCCTTTGGATATCCCACGAAGGTGCATTTATCCGACTTGGGTGTGAGCTTGTCCGAGTGAAGTCGCTTGACAAACACGTCACATCCCCAAATCTTTAGAAAAGAATGGTTGGACTCTTCCCATTCCACATCTCATATGGCGTCTTAACTACAAATTTAGACAGTAACCTATTTAGTGTGAGTGCTGTTGTTTTAAACCCCCAAAATGATAATGGAAGATCAGAATGGCTCATCATTGATCGAACCATGTCCAACAAGGTTCTATTACGCTGTTCGGAAACCCCGTTTCTTTGAGGCGTTCCAGGCGGAGTAAGTTGAGAAATAATTCCACAACTCTTCAGATGATCGCTAAATTTGTGACTCAAATATTCTCCTCCATGATCGGATCGTAGAGTTTTAATTTTCTTGCCATGTTGATTCTCTACTTCATTCTGGAACTCTTTAAACTTTTAAAAAAGTTTCAGACTTATGCTTCATTAGGTAGACATAACCGTATCTACTAAATCATCAGTGAAAGTTATGAAGTAGTGAAAACTACCTCTTTCTGTCGTGCTCATCGGTCCGCATACATCAGTATGTACAAGTTCCAATAAGTATGTCGCCCTCCCAGGAGAACCGTTGAAAGGCGACTTGGTCATATTTCCAAGCAAACAAGCTTCGACGTCTCGTATGATTCAAAATCAAACGAAGTTAGAAGACCATCATTATGGAGCTTCTTCATGGGCTTTTCACTTATATCACCCAAGCGATAATGCCAAAAATAGGCAGGATTCAAATCATTAGGGACTTTTAGCACTTACGTTATAAACATGTGTATCATCATGAGCATCAACAGGATTTATAATAAATAGCCCATTCACAATGGAAGCAAAAGCCAAAAACATACCATTCTTAGAGATTAAACAACCATTTTCTTTACTCGCAAATGAATAACCATCTCTCATAAAACATGAAGGAGAAATAATGTTTCGGTTAAAACTAGGAACGTAATAACAATTATTCAAATCCATAATAAATCCTGAAGGGAGGTGGAGTTGGTAGACGCCAAAGGACAATGTAGCAACCCTTGCATGATTTCCGACGCGAAGATTAACTTCTCCTTGTTTCACGCTTCTACTCCTTACTAGCCCCTGCATCGATTTGCAAATGTGAGCAACCAATCCGGTATCAAATACCCAAGAGTCAATAATAGAGTCTTCGAGAAAAATGGCTATAACATTAATACAAGCGTACTTGAGCTAGAAGTCTTACTTCCACTCTTCTTCACAAAAGCAAGGTACTTGCTGCAATTTCTCTTCCAGTGTCCAGTATCATGATAGTAGAAGCACTTTGTGTCAGGTTTAGGTCTGTCTTTAGGCTTAGGCTTTGGCTTGGAGATCGCATCTTTAGCCTTTCCTTTCCCCTTAGACTTACCATGCTTCTTGAAGCTAGACCTGTTCTGCACAGCCAACACTTGGCCATGCCCTACACACTTCTTAATGTCACTCTCTGCCGTCTTGAGCATCTAACAAAGTTCATTAAGGTTCTTCTCTGCCTCATGCATATGGTAGTTCGAAATGAAGTTCCCATAGCTAGATGGAAGCGAAACCAAAATGAAATATGTGGCCAACTTAGGGTCCAATAGAAAACCAAGCTTGTCCAAAATCTGCGTGTAACCAAGCATCTTGATCACATGCGGCCCTACTGCTCCGCGCTTAGCTAGCTTGCATTCTCCAAAAGCCTTAGTGACATTGAACCTTTCAATCCTGTCTTGAGTCTGGAACATATCTTTCGGCGCAATGGTCATATCATACGCTTCCTGACCATCAAATTGTTTTTGAAGGTCGGATTCCATGCATGCAAGCATAAGGCAACTAACCTCAAGAGACTCATCGCATGCTCTCTTAAAGGAAGCTCTAATGACAGCAGTGTCAGTATCAAGAGGCGCATCTGGGGTTGGAGTATCTAGAACACTTTCCTTTCTCTCAATCATAAGAACAATTCTCAGGTTTCAGATCCAATCCGAATAGTTTGTTCCACTTAAATTTTCTTTTTCAAGGATGGATCGCAACGCAAACGGGGCAGGTTGGTTGTTACATGCCATTGATTTCCAACAGAAAAACATGCAAAATACTATGACAATAATCCATGATAGAGTAAAAGACATTAAAAAAAATTAACGTGGTCTACTCTCACTAAAACCAACATCCCTCTAATGGTTCTTAGTGATTCAAGATCTGCAACGAACAAGTCTACTAGTGATGTTGCATCACTGCTAGAAGATAAGGTAGATCAGTAAGCAACACTTACTAATAATATCATATATGACTCTTGTTGTTGGGTGACATCTCCATATTAAAACACCAACCTTTATGCCCCGTGGTGCTTAACCATTAAAATTACCTTTATGAGTTAACCAACCCTTTATGCACATAAGCATCAGCAGATGGCACCCTGCTGCAATAGTCGTACCACCTAACCGATACATACCCACCTAGTCAACGAAAATTGATGGCGCTCTGCTGCAACCGACCCACCATCAATTGTAGAAGACATGGTTTGGTGCAAGTTTTAGTTGGGGGCATGGGAACTTAACATCTGCGAGAGATCGTTCTACTTCTACGAATCTAACATGCATAGGAGTAAAACAACAGGAATAATAATCACATAGTTGTGACACGATATGGCCCGTTTCACATGGTGATGTCCATCTCCATGGAACCTGTCCACCATGATGATATCCATCTCCGTGGTCCATGTGCGCCATCCCTCCGGGTGATGAGTCCTCCAAGAAGATTCTACAAGCTATTACTACTAACAGCTAGAAATGAAGATTACATGGATAGTAGGAATCATCACAAGTCGGCATGTAGGCCGTTAATACAATAAGTGACAACACAATATGGCTCCAGCCGTGTTGACATGCTCACGGCACGCAGGTCATGAAAAATTACACATGCATCACATACACATAGGTCCATACCGGTCACAAAATCTGCAAAATTGAGTTAGACGTTATAACGCCGAAACTTGCAGGGCCTAAAAGTCTGTCTTAGAAAAGAACTAGCGAACGCTAAAATCAGAAAAAAAAAACGAGTTAGACATTCCAACTCCAAAACTTGCAGGGCCTAAAGTAGAAAATTTTGTTACGCAACTTTTACGTCTCAACAAGTTTTTCGATCTGAGGTCGTATGCAAAAATTACGGCCGTTTTACCGGGACTGTTCATTTATGCAAATTTCTTGAAACCGGCGGCAGATCCAATCTGTCACCCCGCGCATCTCATGCACATCATATATGATCTAGACTCCGCTAGACCAATCATATTGATCTTCCGCGTGCTCCATATGGATTTACGCGTCACAGTCTATCCCGATGGCGAAAACCGACCGATAGGGGTATGTCGCTCGACGACCTCTCGCATCACGATCACGGAATTGAAATCACAGATCAAAAGATCTACTCCATACATTCAATCATATCGATCATACCCCATCTACATATCACATGTGTAGACGATCCAAATCTATAACTAGGTAGCATCGGCTCTGATACCACTGTAGGAAAACGGGGTAGGCTACACTAGCACAAATATAAATTTCTACCGCGTCAACCAAGATCCCCTGCAAGATATAGATCACGAGATTACCACTAAACGTGTTGTGCCGATCTCGGTGAAGCAGGTCGGGGCAGGGTAGTCGTACAAATCCTCCGGATCCCGTCGCTCCCACAAACAACTCCTCTTGGCGGCTCGTCCAAGTGCTATAGATGCAACACCTCTATCGGTATCCACACGTGCGGCGTGGAAGCACCGCTCGCCGTAATGCTAGGTCCGCACGGCCAACAGGTGCGTGGAGAGACGGTGGCTGCAGTGGAATATGGTGCGGAACTAGCAACCCGAAAACACACAACTTTCTCTCCTTTATATAGACGTCCCCATAATGGGATGTCACTAAACAGCCCACTATGTGCTCCATTTCTACCCCATTTCGGATCCAATCCGAATTCTGGTTCTTCTGCCTTAAGTGTGTGACGCTATAGGTTCACGCACGTTTAGACATGACACGAGTACACCTACTCGGCCAATAGTTGGTAGCGTCTTCTAGCAAAACGTGGCAACTCCCAAACGTGTATAAAGATCACATCGGGCGAACCATCACATGTTTATGCTATTCCTTTTGCCTCACGATATGTGATCATGCTCCTAGCGGATCACTCTTTCTTGATCATGTGAATAGGAATCCCTTACCAGATTAACTATTAACCTTATTTAGCATGGTCATGCATTTCTGGATCCGATCACTCGAGGGGCCAGAGAAATATCTCTCTCGTGAAGAGAGGGGAAAATCTCATCTTGACTGACCGTGTCTTGCAGCATGTTTCATGACAAATCCGAAAGCTATATTTATAACTACCCTGTCATGGTGTAGCGTTTGACAGCTCCAAAGTATGTCGATTCACGTCTGAAGAACATGCGACAATCTCAGGTCTAAGGACAAAGCAAGCACAACGTGGAGAGAGAGAACTATTAGCATTGTTGCAATGTCGCAACGTGGGTCAGTCCAACACTATGTTCACAACATGAGTTCACATTATTAGTTTGACATCATCATGTCTATGACTTGCGAAAATAACCATCAACCAACACATGTGCTAGTCTAATATCAGGTGTGTCCTCACATGAACTCCGACTAGGGACATATTTAGAATAACCATGTAAGTAAAGAGTTTCACAGACAAGTCACATACTTTCCAATCAGTATAAAGATATTATTCAAGGCACATTATTAAAAATCATGAATACATAGATATATAATTATCTCTATGATTTCCTCTCAGGCATATCTCCAACAATTGGGCTTTTTTTTCTTTATTGTTTTTCTATGTGTGTCTGTGGGAGTGTGCACGTGTAGCAAGTGAGAGGCTTCTATTGTTTTTTTTTGTCACTGTCAAAGAGAAACCAAGCACCAGGGAGACAGAAGCTGAGACAAGGGGAAAGCTGAAAAGTGTAGTGGAGGAAGCAAGAGTTCGCTGAACTGTTTTGTTAGGATTTTAGTGGAAAGGCGGCGCAATGGCGATCTCTGATATTCAGCGCAATTTCTCTCAATCTCCGCCGAATCCAGCCGTCTCGGGACAGGATGAGGAGAAGGATGGTCCCCATAGCAAGTAAGCTATGAGGCAAGGAGGTTCGGGGCTATTGGAGAAACTGCATGCCCTAAATCTCGCTGAGGAAGACAAGGAAGTGATCATCATGGACAGTCTGTTTGATGTTCATTAAAGTGTTGGCACCAAACGAGTTTCATATCCAAACAATCAAAACCACTCTATGTACGGCCTGGGAAAACCCTAGGGGACTAAAGTTCCAGCCCATGGGAATCAATATGTTTGTGGCAACTTTGGAATCCAAGAGAGATTTTGATCAAATCTTGGATGGGGCGACATGGATGGTGGGCTTCCATGCAGCGATCTTGAGGAATTTTGAATGGAGCATGAGGATTGACAAAGTAAATTTTGATAAACTACCAATATGGATTTGATGTCATGACCTCCCTTTCAACTGGTTGAATTTGGCAAGAGCGAAATTTGTTGCTAGCCGGATTAGAGAGTTTATTAAACTTGACCTTCTAGGTACGAATAGTGATTGGGGTCAAAGCTTGAGAGAAAATATTTGGATCAATGTGAACAAACCACTGCGCCGTGTAATCATTTTTGAATCGAATAAGAGGGGAAAGACATAAACATATGAGGTTCAGTATGATCGTCTGCCCTACTTCTCTTTTGCCTATGGTATGCTAGGGCATTGATACGTCCAAATCGTTGATATACTTTTTGATTGTTCCACGCTTGTTTTATATCAATGTCCCATATTTTCACTATAAGTTTATACTCCCTCGGATCCATAAAAAGTGGCACTCACTTAGTACAAAGTTTGTACAAACTTAGTATAAACGAGCGACATTTTTTATAGATCGGAGGGAGTATCATTTTTAGACATTTTTCTAGACTAACCTATTGAGAAGATGCCCAATGCCAATTCCTGTTTTATGTTATTTTTACATCTCAGAAAATCCTCCCAGAAAAAGCCCGAGAAAATCCGAGAAAGGGCAAAATATCAATTTCCTCATCAATACAAAGACGAAGCCCAAAGGGAAGCCCGAGGAGGGAGGCACCAGGGCCCCATGCGACCTGAGGGCGACGCCTCGGGTGGGGCTGCACCCCCTGCCCGCTTGTGCCCTTGGGGCCACCTCCTAGGACCACCTTTTTCCTATAAACCCTTCTGACCTAAAAACGCCTGGGTGGTGCCTATTTTACACGAAATCCTTCCCGAGCCGCCGTCATCTGAAAATTCCTATCTAGGCCTTTTGGAGCCCTGCTACGACCCCCCTGTTAGAAGGGGGATATTCACTTGAGGCTTCTTCATCGAGGTCGGAGCATCCGGTGTAGCTTACCTTTTCTGAACCTTGGAGCGCCCCATCCCGCCGACACCTCGGAGCACGGTTGCTTGCGAGTGAGCGGAGCGGATCGTTGAATGTGTGGAGTGGAGGACGGTGGATGGAGATGGCGTGGAATGCGCAGAGCGGTAGCCTCGCCCCTCTAAAATAGGGGCGATGGACCCGTGGCCACAAAGCAGTCCGATCGGACGCTTGTGGGACCTCCTTGTCAGCCCCTCTACTACTTTCTTGCAGTGGATGAAATAAAAAGGTCCACGCTCCCACCCGTCCTTCCATTCAGTACCGGACGCTCCAAGATAATCCTCCCGCATCCTGTCCCACTGAATCTCATCCCCACTTTCTTTTGGGACCGTCTTGTCAGCCACTACCCCGTCTGCCATTTCCTTCTTTGTGGACGGAAGAAAACAACCCCACCTCCCCGTTGCAGTCGTTCGTTCCAAATCAGACGCCCCAGATCGGCCGGCCGGAACCCACTCAACAATCATCTTTCTTTACCCTTCTCCTTAGATCATCTTTAACTGCTTTGCTCCTGGGCCATTTTTCGGCAGAAAATAGCATCGTTGGAGGGAGCGTCGGCCTTATTTTAAGCCCGACGTGCGACGCTTCCCAGCCGCGAACCCAGGTGGGAAAACACAACTGCTTCTTTTTTGTCCAAATTTGGCATGAATCCCTGAGTTTTTGCCTAGATTCGGCATAAATTCGGCGTAGCATTAATTTTTAAACCAAATTCAGCCTAATTTGGGTACAACTTTGGTAAAAAATAGTTTTATCACACAAATCGTTCAATACCAAATATTGCAATAATAATTTAACTTTTGAACACAAATTAAAATAGATCAAACTAGGGTTTTCCTTCACTCTCGATAGGTGCTTCACAAGATCATGCTGCAGCTATTGATGCACCTGTGGGTCTGGGATCTTGTCGCGGGATATTCACGGCAGACGTTATCTGGGGTAACTTAGATTGGGACGAATCGACTCTGGTGTTTGGGAGAGGGTTTAGCTCAGAGGAAACCATATCAACTAATAATCTAGGGTTCCTGGCTATAATGTCGCCGAAACTCCAATCTAGGGTTACAAGCTCGTATCCTTCTCTTTCTCTAAAACTCAAAAGTCTGGTCTCTTTGCCCTAGATGTCGGTTTACATAACACCCGGTTTCCTAACTTTCCATACAAGGTACTTTCCAGAATCCCACTCGGGATCCGCACATAACCCTAAATTCCCTACCATGAACCCCAAGGTACGAGTTACAAGGCCCGCGCTCCCTTTCAGGCCTTCTAGAACTTCCTTCCTCTTGGGTCGGGTCTCTCGCAATCTCTCCTGGCCGGGTCTCGCCCAGACATGGGCTTACCGGGTTATCATCCCCCCAAAGTAGTCCCCAGAATAGCTTGGGCATCTTGGAACCAACCACGAAGTGCACGCTATTCCCTGCAAAACAATACACATTTATATCCATAACATGACGGGTTAGATTGCTTTTAACTATAGCCAGGCCTGCTCTTTTGGCGGTCCATATAATAACCCGATTTCCATTTGAGCCGGGTATCGCTTCCTTGGGTCACATTCCCAGTAGCACATCCTTTAACCGGCTCTCCGCTTCTCCACTTAGCCAGTCCGAGTAACAGCTCTCAAGTCCGGGTCTTCAGGCGGGCTTGACTGACTCGGCCATCCCACCATAACTCCCGAAATCCTTATCCCATAGATTACGGACCGGATCTTATCTTTCCGCAAATCACTAAACTTACCGTTGGGCCCCTAGGGTTTCACTGCGCCTATAAATAGGCCCTAGGGGGTAAACCCTAAATCCCAAACGACTCCCTTCTATCTTCTTCTTCCTCCCGCTCGTCACTCGCACCCGGGCGCCCAAGCTCAACCCTAGACACCGGACCTGCACGCGCCATCGACCTCGTTTTCCGGACGCCGTTCCGCATCACCGCCCGGCGCCGCCATCTCGCGCCACCGCGCTCACCGGATTCCGCATCTAGAACCCCGCCTCGCCATTGGAGCTCAAGGCGCAGCTTGGACCTCGAATCGCCCGGCCGCACGCATGCCGCCGTCATCTCCTAGGACCGAGCCGCCGCCACCGCGCACGCCGCCGTTTCCGGTAAGCATTTTTTTAGATCTAGTTGGTAGATCCATTTTGCCAATCCTTAGCTTGTCGTTCATCGTGCACATAGCCTCTTTTCTCTTTTTTTCCTAGCTTTATTCTTGTTTTTCAATTTCTTCTAGATCCATTTCCATGGCTCCCAAGGCTAGTACCAAGTCCAAGGGAAAAAACCCGGCTTTGAAGCAGAAGCCGGGTCAGTCGATCTCAGCCAACTAGGCTAGGTCGACTGTCACCAAGGCCAAGCTGGAGGAATTAGCCGAGTCCGGGGTCCTGCCCGCAGAGTCGGAAATCTCCTGGAGAGCGCCAGGGGAAGAGACCTTGCCTTCACCCGGCTCAGGTGAAGTTCTTGTTTTCCTCGAGCACGTGATCCGGGGTTTCCGCCCCCTGGGTCACCCTTTCTTTCGCGATCTCCTTGACCGTTATAAACTCCGAGTTTTCGACATTGGTCCTAACTAGATTTTGAATATCTGCCACTTTATCGTTCTTTGCGAGGCCTATCTTTGCATTTCCCCAAATCTTGCCTTGTTTTTAGAGCTCTTTCAATGCAAGCCCTGCCGGGAGAGCACGAACGGACCCCTCCTCGTCTGCGGGGGGGGGGGGGGGGTGTCCATTCAGAGACGTAAAAACTCTCTGATGCCGACTCTCAGCCTTCACACTCACGTCAAGCACTGGCAGAAGACCTTTTTCTACTGCAAAGATACATCCATAACCGGCGAGAAGCCTTTGCCGGGTTTCTCTGTCGAGGCCCTCTCACTTAGCGACAACCTTAGCCCGTTCGCGCCGGATGCCGACAGACAATCCATCCAACGTCTCCTCCACAATCTAGCCGTTCTTGCAGCCCATGGTCTTTGCGGGCTAAACTTAATTAAAACCTGGGTTAGCTGTAGAATCCAACCAAACAGCGTCCGCTCCAAACTCATCTGTGAGTATTCGGGTCACTTAACCGATTCCCTCCGATACTCGGAGAAATCATACCCGGCCGCGGATATCAATAGGTCCATGAAGAACTTCTTGGCCGAGAAAGTAGATGTCATCAAGAGCATCTCCGGACTCGGCCCTTTCATCCGCTCTAACCCGGCTCCTCCAGTCAGAACCGGCTAACACCTTCTATACCGACTGATTTTTCTTACATACACATACTAACTTTTATCTCTGTTGTTTCTCACATAGGAAACCGATGCGTTTTGGAATATTGTCACCCCTCCCCCTTCTGAAAACTCGGAGGAGGAAGAACCGAGTGACAACGATGAAGGTAACTCCGCGTCACTACTTAATAGATACTTTGTTAATCTATTAGACCAAAATTCTCCTCCTTCCGACAATGCACCACAATCACCAGCACTAGCTGATAAGGACGGCTCTCAATCGGAGAAGAGCGAGGCAGAGCCGGAGGTTGAGGTTGGCCAGAAGAGGAAACCCAGAGGAGTTACTTTCAAGGTGCCGTACTCCTCCATGACCTTAGAGCCATACTCCTATGCTGGTATGTGCAAACATAACAGGTATCTAACCACTATATCATCTCTCAAGGACACAACTCCAACCAAGCGACGGGCAACCCGGACTTCTCCAGGTGACGATCCCCTCAACCCCGGGATCCCTATGTCGCCTGCTTGCCGAGCCGGTACTCCTTCAACTTATTCTGCCCACATCCCTCGAAAATATCCATCTCCAAATCATCCGTTAGCCAGACAGCTCCGAGTCTCACTTTCCGATTCTTTATCAGTGTCTTCCGGGTCTAGTAATGATCTTCAAAGCGACTTCGTCGTGAATACCGGGTAATTCTCATGCCTTTTTCGCCAATATTTCTATATTTTCCGCACTTTCCCTCTATCGCTTACTAACTTTTTGTTTTTCTTTCCTCAGATCCAAGGTCACACTTAGTGACTAGGAGGAAACCCCTGTTGACAACCCGGCGATGGAAGACCCGGAGAGCGCCATTAAGCCCCCATTCGTTGAAGAGCAAGAGCCGGATGACACGGCCATTCCCAGGACCGAGTCTCCTCCACCCACGCATCAGTCGGCCGATCCCGACGTCGAGTATCTTGGGACGCAAAGAGCATCTCCAGCGCCCAATACCCAGGCGACCAGAGTCGACCCACTCAAACAGGAGGCGACCCCACCACCGGGTAATCAGAACCCCAGCTCTTCCAGGCCGGCTCTAAGCGGCCTTGATTTTGAAAACATATTGAAGGAGTACTACTCCCTGAAAGCAACTGAAACGGGTAACATCGAGTCTCTGGCAGCTGAGCATCAGGTTAGCTTAACTAATACTATTTGCGTACTTATCCTAGTCCCCAAGTTCCGAGTGAACTGTTAACAGTTTATTCGGTACTTTTGCAGCTATATAACTTTTCGTGTGCAACTTTACCCTATTGCCGCCTGATGTTTCCTTGTCTTTTTTTCAGGCTTATGTGACCCGGACGGATGAAATGTTGGCGAAAACCAACGAACTCCTGCAGGCTGAGACCAAACTTCGTGAAGACCTGGAGGCCGAGGTAAAGGAGCTTTCTAAGCAGTGCAATAAGTACAAGAAGAAACTCCATAACGCTGAGGAGCTTTTGAAGAAACTCTCAACTTTTATTGCCGATACTTATAAGTCCATCGTTGGTAAAGAACATCTAAACTCCTGATTATCACTCGACTTTCTCATTTTAGAGGGTTTTTGACCCGAGTCTCACCATCTTGCTTTTCTTTTTGCACTGCAGGTCCGGGTGAAGTTGCTGGGGAACAAGATGATCTTAAGAAGCTGAAGATACTCAAGACTGTCATCCGACAATTCTCGGCGGGGACAAAGTGGACCCTCGAAGCTGTGAAGTGGAGCGGCACTTATGGCGGCATAACACAGATGCTTGAAGCATACTCGACAATCCCTGCCTGGATTGATATCTGGAAGCGCTCGGCATGCCGAGTTGGAGTGATACGTGGTCTTGCATTAGCCAAAGCCTACTATCCGAAGATTGAGCCGACAACGCTTGTGAATGGATTTCCTGAGTTTAATACTGATGGTTCTAAGTTCACGGCAAAGGACCTCAAAGTCATCAATACTCAAATTCGTTACTCGGCCAGCTTGATTGCCGAGAAGCTCCATGTAAACAAGCTTACCCTCCATACAACGCTGAAGATAAGCCGGTACCCTCTGATTTCCCTGCTCCCTTTGATATATTGACTCGGTACAAGGAAGAGGTTGCCAAGAAGAAAGCCGGGGCCGGTTCTGCACCAGCGTCATCGACTCCAGTTGTCCCTCCTCCAGCTCGCGCTGATTCCGCGGTTGACCCGGACATGGAGGTAGAGAAAGCTACAGAGGAGGACACCGAAGACCCGGCTGCCAAGACCACCCTTGATGACTCGGCTATGGACGCCGAGTAATGTTCTCGTCTTTACCAGCAAACACTCATTCGGCCAATAGGCATTGTAATATGCCTGTCAAACTTGTTTATTTGATAGTGCGCCTGTGCACTTTTGGTACTACTCTCTTTGGTTTGTAATACGCTTAAACTCTCGTGGTTTTGATGGCCCTTCTGGTCATCCATTTGATATGCACTTTTCGACCTTATATTTGCATATCTTTGTTTTTTGTATACTTTTCTTTGCGATGGATACCGAGTCTTGATTGTGGGACGGTGAAGATTTTCTTCCAAGTCCCCAAGACCCGGACTTTGGGTTGAGGGAATTCTTGGCTTGGGAAACTTTGCTTCTTAAGTCCCCAAGACCCCAAGACCCGGGTTTTGGGTCTTGAGATCCTTGGCTTAGGAAAAAAATTCCGCTTTCTCAAGTCCCCAAGTCCCTGAGACCCGGATTTGGGGTCTGGGAGTTAATGGACTTATGAAAACCTTTTACTTTCTCCAAGTCCTCAACCGTACCACTATCTTTTATATACTTTGAAGTTTATGCTTAATATATTTTGAATTTCCGGCTATTGCCTTTATTCTGCATAACTTATGGTTTGGATGACCCTTTTGACCCTCTTTGTTGTAAGACGGCTTTCGCGTGGGTACTCAATGTTGCTATAACTCTATGAAAACAGGGTCAGGCAAGTCCCCATGGGGATCATGACTGATTGAATTTATAGGCTAGCAAAACATGCCACTTTGTTGCGAGTCACATCAAGCTTAAACAGGAAAGGCCAAGAAAATTTTGGCTCTATTGCCCAGGTTATGAGATTGCAACTGTACTTATTACAAGTAATCAGCCCTCATACCTTAATGGCATCATGGCCGGGTCTGAGTTTGTAACTGTGCTATTCAAGCAATCAGCCCCCAAGACCTAGGTATATGCTATGCAATAGTTGGCTTTACAGATAACTTAAATAAAAACAAAAGCTGTGTAAACTTGAAACTATATTTCTTACAATTGGGTAATTATAATTAACTAAACGTAATATACTTACCTGATATAAATCACGATCAAACATAGAAAAGTATGCAAAAAAATACAGGAAACACAAGAACTATAATGATTTAACTATCTTCTTATTGATATGAAAAGGTTAGGTCAGCAGGCCGCCTCATTAAAAACCCTCCAGTCCCCGGATAGGAAAAGAGTGCGTCTGAAACCTGCTTCCTGTTACATCGTGCAATACAACTTGCAAACCGAGTCTATGCTAAGTGTAGTAGGGACGTAGCTGAGCCACGTTCCATGGTCTTTCTCGCTCTTGCATAGATGGAGTGGTATGGGCAGTGTCATTGACAGTATCCGACTCTTCCCTTGCATCTATCAAGTAGTATGATCCATTGTGCAAATTCCGGCTTATGATGAACGGGCCCTCCGATGGGGGAGATAGCTTGTGCTTTCCTTCCTTGGATTGTGCTAGCGCAACACCAGGTCTCCTTCCTGGAAAACACGGGTTTTGACTCGGCGACTGTGATACCGCCTCAAGTCCTGCTGATATATAGCTGATCGCTCCAAAGCTTGCTCCTTGTGCTCTTCTAACATGTCCACGGCGTCTTGCCGGGTCTTCTCGTTCTCTACCTCAACGTAAACCGCCACACGGGGCGAGTCATGGATAATATCACTCGGAAGGACTGCCTCTGCACCATAAACCATAAAAAACGGGGTCATCTGAGTAGATCTGTTAGGTGTAGTATTAATTCCCCAAACCACAGAATGTAACTCCTCCACCCATGCTCCAGCAGCTCGAAGACACAGGACTCGTAGTCGTGGTTTCAATCCTCGAAGTAACTCCTGGTTTGCTCTCTCCACCTGCCCATTGGCTTGCGGATGAGCCACAGAGGCCACATCAAGCCGGATACCATTGTTTCCACAAAACTTCTCCATCTCTCCTAAGGACATGTTGGTTCCATTGTCTGTGATTATGCTGTGGGGGTATCCAAATCGATGTATGATCTTCTTCAAAAATTTCACAGCTGTGGCCGCCTCACAACTTGTAACAGGCATGACCTCAACCCATTTTGTAAACTTATCAATAGCCACTAGCAGATGGGTCTTTTTCCATGGAGACATGTGGAAAGGACCTACCATATCCATACCCCAAACAGCAAACGGCTAATTCAAGGGAATTGTCCGCAACTCCATAGCCGGCACATGAGTTTGCCGAGCATACCTTTGACACCCATCGCATCTTACACTAAGCGCTTTGCATATGCTATAGCCATGAGCCAGAAGAACCCGTGCCGATATGCCTTAGCCACAAGAGATCTTGTGCAGGCATGATGTCCACAATCACCTTCATTAATCTCCTTCAATATTTGACGACCTTCTTTTGGGGCTACGCAGCGTAGAAAGACACCTGCAGCGCTTCTCCGTTAATGATAGAATAACCCTTTGCTCGTCTCAAGATTTGTCGGGCTAAAACCTCCTGTTGTGGTAACTCCCCCGTAGCAGAAACGCTAGGAACGGCTCTGTCCACTCCGGGATAGCACGTACTGTGGTCACTAACTCCAAATCCGGGTCTTGGTGAGCCACTTCTTCAGATTCAGTTCTGACAGAGGGCCGCCATAACTCGTCCAGAAAGACATTAGGCGGAACCGGCTCTCGACGCGAACCGAGTCTGGCAAGCGCATCTGCTGCCTCGTTCTTTTGCCTGTCAATGTGCTCCACCTGATACCCCAAAAAAGACCCGGCTACCTTGTCCACCTCTCTGCGATATGCTGCCATGGTTGCATCCTTTCTGTCCCATGTTCCTGAGACCTGCTGTACCACGAGATCCGAGTCTCCGTAGCACCTTATTCGCTTGATGTTCATTTCCTTTGCTATTCGTAGTCCATGTAACAGGGCCTCGTACTCGGCCACGTTGTTAGAGCAGTCGAAGTGAATTTGTAACACATAACTCAACTTGTCTCCTTTTGGTGGCGTAAGTACCACCCCAGCTCCCGACCCCTCGTACTGCTTGGAACCATCAAAATGCATCACCCAAGACTCTAAACTTGGCATCATTATTGGCATGCTTGTGTGAGTCCAATCGTTGACAAAATCGACTAAAGCTTGAGACTTGATCGCAGACCGGGGCTCATAGTTGATGTGGCAGTCTCCCATCTCAATGGCCCACTTGGCCACCCTGCCTGTTGTGTCTGAATTTCTTATGATATCTGCCATTGGAATTGAGCTTACCACCGTGATAGGGTGTTCCTGGAAGTATGGCTTCAATTTCCGGCTGGCCATGAATACCCCAAAAAAACTAGCTTTTGCCTGTGAGGGTATCGCTGCTTTGCTTCCGATAAGACCTCACTCACATAGTAAACCGGCCTTTGCACCGGGTGATCCTTCCCATACTCCTTGCGCTCAACCACAACCACTGCGCTAACTGCCCGGGGCCCAGCCGCAACATACAATCACATAGGATCCTTGGGACCCGGCGCAGCCAGAACCGGTGCCTCAGATAACTGCTTTTTAGAGCCTCAAATGCCTCGTCCGCCTCTTGGTCCCATACGAACTTGTCTGTTTTCTTCAAGAGTCGGTATAGGGGTATCGCTTTTTCTCCGAGCCGGGATATAAACCAGCTTAGAGCGGTCACGCATCCTATAAGCTTCTGAACATGTTTCAGCTCTTCCGGCTTCTTCAAGCTCTAGATGGCTTTGATCTTTTCCGGGTTAGCCTCGATCCCCCGCTCAGAAACGATGAAGCCGAGTAACTTCCCCGCAGGAACCCCAAACACGCACTTGGTTGGGTTGAGCTTCATCTGGTATCTCCTCAGGTTCTTGAATGTTTCTTTCAGGTCATCAATGAATGTTTCTGCCTTCCTTGTTTTGATTACCACAGCATCAACATAAGCGTGGACGTTGCGTCCAATCTGATCCTCAAAGCACTTCTGAATACACCGTTGGTATGTTGCACCTGCATTTTTCAATCCAAAGGTCATAGTTTTATAGCAAAAGGCCCCAAAGGGGGTTATGAATGATGTTTTCTCCCAATCTTCCTTTTTTAGTTTTATCTGGTGATACCCGGAATAAGCATCCAGGAAGCATAATAGGTCACTTCCCGCGACTGCGTCTATGATCTGATCTATCCTTGGAAGGGCAAATGGATCCTTTGGGCAATGCTTATTGAGACTCGTATAATCTATGCACATCCTCCACTCATTGTTCTTTTTCAGCACTAAAACCGGGTCTGCTAGCCAGTCCGGGTGAAAGACCTCCATGATAAAGCCGGCTGCTAGGAGCCGAGCTATCTCTGCCCCTATAGCCTTTCTCCTTTCCTCGTTCATTTTTCTCAGGCCCTGCTTCAGTGGCCGAGACTTGGGATCAACATGCAGGCTGTGTTCAGCGAGCTCAGTCGGGATACCCGGCATGTCACTCGGCGTCCAGGCGAACACGTCCTGATTCTCGCGAATAAACTTTATGAGTGCCTCTTCCTTCTCATTACCCAGGTTAGAACCTATAGCAAACTGTTTGGAAGAGTCGCCCTCAATAAAAGCCACCATCTTCGTGTCTTGGGCTGCTTTAAACTTGGGTCTCTCGTCGTCCGTGTTTGGTTTCTTCAAAGCTGTCCGATCTTCCAGGTCTACTTGAGACCGGTAATACCTGAGTTCTTCCTTCGCGCAAGCTTGTTCTGCGAGTGCCGCATCTCCCTCATCACACTCTGCTGCCACAGCCCTGTTCCCATGTATAGTGATGGTTTGTTTAGGACCTGGTATTTTTATCTGTAGGTACACATAGCACGGCCTAGCCATGAATTTGGCATAAGCCGGCCTTCCGAACAGCGCATGATAGGGACTACGCAACTTCACCACCTCGAATGTGAGCCACTCTACTCTATAACTGTCCTTCGATTCTCCAAAAGCAACTTCTAGTGTAATCTTTCCCTCAGGGCAGGCCGAATGTCCTGGCACAATTTCGTGGAAAACCGTGGAACTTTTCTGCAACTGAGACTCCTTGAGCCCCATACGTAAAAAGGTTTCTCAATATAGGATATTGATGCTACTCCCACCATCCATCAAAACTTTCTTCAGTTCGTAGCCGTTGACCTATGGCGCTACCACCAAAGCTAACACACCCGGATGTTCTATTGCTTCCGGGTGATCTCTCCTGCTCCATGTTACCTCTTGATCCGACCATCTCAGGTATCTTGGGACACCCGAGGAAACCGAGTTTACCGCTCTCTTGAGTACCTTTCTCTCCCTTTTGGAGGTCCCAGTGGTGTGGACATGGTATTTCCCTAACTGCTTTGGATTAGCCTGAAAGCCACCCGCACCACCCTGGTTATTACCCGGATTACCGCCTCCTGCGTTGCCAGGGGGGTCCGTTGCTCGGGTTTCCACCCAGACCCGGTCCTCCTCCCTGGCCCGCGCCTCGCAGGGCCTTCTGTATCTCCTCGTTTTTCCATCTCTGTAAGTCCACGCATTGCTCCAACGAATGATTAGCCGGCTTGCCATTCCTACTATGACGCGGGCAAGGCATCCTGAAGGCTTCTATGTGGTTAGCCGGCTGTGGTGGTCCTTGATAATTGCCTCCTCCGTTGAAGTTTCCTCCATTGAAGTTTCCATCTACCCTAGGCCTTGGGAACCCGGCCTCGGTATTGGCGACTAACTCGGAGTTTCCCTTGTACGGAAGTTTATGCTGGTTGTTTCCGATACCACCTCCATTATTAACCGACGTGGCACCGTTGCCGGGTTTTCCATTACTTCTCATGTTAGCCTTCCCTTTCTTTTCCTCGATATCCTCTTCCGTGGTATAAATGGAGGCATGCTTGTTGCACGCATCCATCAACTCCCCCATAGTGATTTCCTACACATGCCTACTGGATTTCATGCGCACCAATTTTTGCACCAAAGGCGTGTATCTGCATGTCTTTGCCATAGCTTGTATTGCGTCCTTCGGTTGAATATCTGTGGAAGAATGAAGTATCTCCATAACCCGGCGTACCCAGTTGCGTGCCGATTCTCCTTTTCTTTGGATACACCTGTCCAAGTCGTCGACTGTATATAGTTTTCTGCATGTTCCATGAAAATGTTTGATGAAAGCCGATTTTAACTCACTCTACGAATTGATGGATTTTTTAGGCAGATTGTTGAACCATAATTTTGCTACTCCTTCAGACATCATAAGGTACATAAACTTGGCTTGGAGTTTTTCTGAAGCATTGCGAATAGACATGGCCATCTCATAACTGCTCAACCAGGTCTCAGGATCCATGGTTGGCTCATAATTGACAACTTTACCCGGTTCCTTGAATTTATCCGAGTATGCCTCAGCTCTGATGGCATCTGACAGGCACTTGGGCCCGGCTAAATTTGTCAGTACCGGCCTTGCGCGGGAAACATGAGATTCAGCGGGCGCTGCAGGGGGTACGCCACCTGCTGGCCCTCGCACCGCAGACCCGGCCATACACCTCGCCCGAGAACTGTCGACAATTGCTTGCGCCGCCGAAACCGCGGGGACCGCTGGCCTGTGAGGAGGAGGCGGCATTTGCTGCTGCTCTGCCCTCCGTCGCGCCGAGATTGATTGAATATTCCTCGTATTTCCGGGTTGTCGGCTGACATACGGCGTCCCGTGTAAACCGCTTCTGTTGTCCGGGTAATTAACCTGTTGAGCCACCGCGGTCCGCAACATCTCTATGACTCGCCGGGTCTCAATCGCTTGGGGAGATTCTCTTAATGGAATACGGTCGAGCGCCAAAGTCGCAGCGTACACGTTATCCATGGGATTATTGAAGTGACCCGGTGGGGTGTGAAATCATGACGGTGGTGGCGCCGCATTGCCTCCAGGGGTCCCGGTGGGTAACGCGGGTAACCCGGCTGGTACGTTGGCCGGCTGTCCCCCGAGCGTCGCTCCTTGATACACGGTTTCCTGATTCACAGCCGGAATTGGCTGATCTTGGGGTGTAATAAACAGCGTGGCCGGCTGTAGATTTCCACCTGTAGCCGGTAACCTTGTCTGATGCCTCTGATTATATATCCTAGTTGTTTGAGCCTGAATACGATCCTCCAATTCTTCCAACTCACGCTGGCGTGCGGCCATCCCTTGCCTTCCAGCTTCTACTTCCCTCCTTTGTTGTTCCAATGCCCGGCGGGCCACATCTAGATCTCGGGCACGTGCTGCTGCGTTTTCTGAGGTTATCACCGTTGCCAATACTGTGGGATCCAAGATCAGATTATTGCTGAACAGAGCCGGGTTTTGTGGATGTGAAGTTCCTGCCCCTGCTGCTCTGTTTGCCATAAATCCGAATGTGTTCCTGAGATGGGCATTTTCCCCTGTTTCGCTGCTAACCGATGCCGGCTCACCATCAACCCGTGCTATAACCGGGTTTCCGTTAGCCGGTGTTCGTTGCTGGGCCAGCGCTTGCGCTACACCAGTCGCGGTTGCCATCACATCACCCTGATTAAAATTTATTGCAGGGGCTGTATAGACCGCGACTCGGCGTGCAATGCCTGGTGAAGACTCGCATCCTTCCTCTTCGTCGCTATACCGATCTTCGAGCAGATGTAAGATAGATTTGGTATCATCTTCTCCAATAACCCGGCCACGCGGGGTCCATACCGGCTCCTCCGGCTGTTCCCTCTTTGTGGTGGGCTCCTTCTCCGGCTCTGCGGTCCCAACCGACTCTTCCCCGTCCGATTGAACGCGGGTATCGTCCCCTGACACAGAATCATACTTATTATGGTCAGAAGTAAAATCAGACGCACGTACCATACCGACGAAGACGTTGACCCGGCCGATCGTGATAACAGATCCGGTTTCCAGCTGATCCGACTCTGGCCCCCAGCCAAAGTCGTCCACGATCTTCTCTCCTTCGGGGTTGGTGACGATCTCGCCGATGACGAGGTTCTTCATGCTTTCCCGAGCTTCTCCCATGACGTAAACACCTTTGGACGTAGGCCCCACGGTGGGCGCCAACTGTCGCGGGATATTCACGGCAGACGTTACCGGGGGTAACTTAGATTGGGACGAATCGATTCTGGTGTTTGGGAGAGGGTTTAGCTCAGAGGAAACCATGTCAACTAATAATCTAGGGTTCCTGGCTATAATGTCTCCAAAACTCCAATCTAGGGTTACAAGCTCGTATCCTTCTCTTTCTCTCAAACTCAAAAGCCTGGTCTCTTTGCCCTAGATGCCGGTTTATATAACACCCGGTTTCCTAACTTTCCATACAAGGTACTTTCCAGAATCCCACTCGGGATCCGCACATAACCCTAAATTCCCTACCATGACCCCCAAGGTACGAGTTACAAGGCCCGCGCTCCCTTTCATGCCTTCTAGAACTTCCTTCCTCTTGGGCAGGGTCTCGCGCAATCTTTCCTGGCCGGGTCTCGCCGAGACATGGGCCTACCGGGTTATCATCCCCCCAACAGATCTCCTATCGCATAAAAAGGAATGTCGTCCATGCTGCTGACACCTCATGATCAATAGCTGCATGAGGACCATGTATGAAATATGGTTCAGTGTCAACCGTCGGCTTGTTCCGCTCGCTCTCGATGATCATGTTGTGCAAGATCGCACAACAATTTATCACCTCCCACATCTGAGATTTCGACTAGGTTAGAACAGGGTATCGGACAATAGCAGACCGAGCTTGGAGCACACCAAATTCCCGCTCGACATCCTTCCCGCAAGCCTCTTGGCTCTAAGCAAACCAAGACCGCTTCCCTCCTGGCATAGAGTTGGAGATAGTATTCGTAAATGTTGACCATATTGGATAGATACCATCTGCTAGGTAGTATCCCTTGTTGTATAGGTCGCCATTGATCTCAAATTCACCAGAGGTTCATGGCCTTCAACAAGCTTGGAAAAAATATTGAAGCACTCTAGGACGTTGATGTAACTGTGAGTTCCCGGCATGCCAAATAAGACGTATCAAATCCAGAGATGTTCTGTAGCCACTGCCTCAAGTACCACACTTAAGTTCTGTTTGCGCCTTTGTACATTGCCTGCCAAGCAAACAAGCAGTTCTTCCATGCCTAATGCATGCAGTTGATGCTTCCAAGCATCCCGGGAAATTCTCTTGCTTAATTATATGCTAGGATCCGTGCAGTGTCGTCAACATTGGGTGATCTCAATTACTTTCCTCGAAACACTGCCACCACTGCCCTGCAGAACCTCTTCAAACAATCAATGGTGGTGGACTCGGCCATGCGCATATAGTCATCCTCTGTGTCGCCGGGAGCGCCGTATGCAAGCATCATCATAGCCACCGTGCACTTCTGGATTGAGGAGAAGCCAATTGTGCCTGTGCAATAGATATTCAAAATAAAGTAGTTGTCGTACTCCTGGATGGCATACACAAAGGTGAGGAAGAGCCAAAACATTGCCTCACCGTGCAACGGAACATCAACGAAGTAGTCCGCGTAGAGAATGCAGTACCCTCTAACTGCTATCTCGGCTTGCTCTTCCAGCGTCCATATGATGAGCCGCCTCGACAGGGCTGCATATTATGCGCGAATAGGCCGGCCAGAGCGGCGAGGATCATGAGGTGATCATCATCGTTGTTGGCGGCCTCGGCTTCCTCGTTCATCAGAGCGGCGAAAATATCTTCGTCGTCGGAATCCATTGCGGAAAAACGTCGAACAACCATTGGCACGGTAGGCCGTCGGCTACCTGTGTCCTAGCCAGGAAGTGGCAAGCTCGGCCAGCAGAGGGAGGGAGGTTGGCATGGCTACAATTGCTATTTTCGACAACGGAATGGAGGTCTAGTGGCGGCACGATGGCGGGGGTGGCAGGGATGTCCCGACATAGGCATGTGATGCGTGTGTAACGCACATTCGTTGGGAGACCCCAAGAGGAAGGTATGAATAGCACAATATCAAGTTTCCCTCGGAAAGAAACCAAGGTTGAATCGACCAGTAGGAGAAAGAAATCACTTCCGAAGGTTGATGCAGCTGAGGTGGCAGAGCGCACTAGTGGTTCAGAAGCAAAATGGAACCTACACAACACAATCAAATTACTTTGCCCCAACAAAGAAGTGAGATTGTCAATCTCACCAGTTTTGATGAACACAAAGAGGTTAAACGTACCGTGTAGAAAATAATATTTGTTTGTAGTAAATGAAAGAGAACAGTGGTGGCAATAGTAAAACAGTAGCAGCAGTATGAAAACAGAGATTGCAGTGGTTGTATTATCAGTATGAGGAAAATGGGTCGACAGTTCACTAGAGGTGTCTCTCCCAACACATATAGATAGCATGTGTGGTAAACAAATTACAGCTGGGCAATTGACAGATATAAAGGCTGCATCGTAGTGCATATGCAGGACATGATGATTACTATGTGATTCATGCGGGCATTACAACAAGATACATAGACCGTTATCCAACTGCATCTATGACTAATAATCCACCCTCAGAATGTCATCCCAGCAAACCTTGGGTATTAAGTTGCAAGCAACAGATAATCGCATTAAGCAAAGTGTGTAATGTAAAAAATAAAATCATCCATAGAAAAAGCATTGTTGTTTTCTTCCTAATGGCAACAACACTTCCCCCACCTATTTACGTTTCTATCACTCGAGCATGAGGAAAAGGGAGGCATGAACCCACTATCGAGCATAAATACTCCCTCTTGGAGTTACTAGAATCTACTTGGCCAGAGCATCTACGAACAACAAAGAGCATGCAAGATCATAAATAACATGAACATGAAAATAACATGATAGATTGATAGTCACGAAACATGCCATTCAATATTTATCGGATCCCAGCAAACATAACATGTAGCATTACAATAAGATGATCTTGATCATGTAGGGAAGCTCACAATATCTAAACATGAGGCATAAAGAGGAGTGAACAACCATCTAACTACTGCTATGGACCCGTAGTCCAAGGATGAACTACTCACGCATCATTCTGGAGGCGGGCATGGTGGTGTAGAGCCCTCATGTGATGATTCCCCCTCATGGTGGTGCCGGGGAGAGCTTCAGAACCCTCCTAGACTAGGGTTGACGATGACGGCGCTGCAGATGTTTTTGGTGGAAAAGGCTCGGGTATTTAGGGTTAACCCTTCGACGACAATATATAGGCGAGAGCGCAACGTCGGTGGGCGAGCAGGGGGGCCACACCACCCCTGGGCGCGACCGGGGGGGCACCCATGGTGTGGGGCCCCAGTGGCTCCCCTCCGGGTCTCTTCCGGACTCCGTGTGCGCGACGAATTTCTAAGACTTCCGTGCTTCGAATCATCCGATTCCGAGAATATTTCCAGAAGAACTTTTCGAAACTAAAGACAGCAGAAAACATGAACTGGCTCTGTGGCATCTTGTCAATAGGTTAGTCCCAGGAAATCGATAAAAATGGCATAAAGTGTAAAGGAAACATGTACCATATGGCATGAAAACAACATGGAACATCAGAAATTAATGATACGTTTATGACGTATCAATATCCCCAAGGTTAGTTCCAACTCGTCCTCGAGTAGGTAAATGATAAAAACAAATAATTTCTGAAGTGACATGCTACCAACATAAACTTGATCATCATAGTAGTGTAAAGCATGTAAACTAGGATCAAATGAATAAAGGTTGTGGTTTATAGTTGATATCAAATAGAATAATGTATAAACCATTAGGAAGAACAAAGTAAAACTTTTCAATGAATCAATACTAAAAGACAATCAACTGTGCAGTGGTTTATTAGAGATGATTTAAGCTTCAAGAACAATAATATAATCATCCAAGGCATCAAACTCTCACAACAACTCCTGTTAGGATCAAGTAAAGTGACAACAATATGCATGTATGAAAATCATTAAAATATTTGTGCACTCAAAACAAGCAAGCATTCTGTATTGGTCCCTGGCACCAGATGTTGTGGCTACAAGAACATTATTGGGGGTTTGGATGGACAATGGAAGAAAGTCTCGCATAACTGAAAGTGATCATTAGACAAGAGGAAGTCTTATAATCGAAGTTATGCAAGGAGTAGTGATTTCCACACAACGGATGCATGTAGAGCTATAAGTGTATGAAAGCTCTCCAATGGAACTACCGGGGGGTGCATCCAACTTGCTTGCTCACGAATACCTACAGATCTTTTTGAGGAGGCTCATCATTGGAATATACAAGTCAAGTTCTATAATGTAAGTTCCCCACATAGTTATGCAAGTCATAATATGAAAACTCTCTCCAAACTGGAGTAATGATGCTAAACAAGCACGAGTGTGGAATAAATGATAGTAGTGATGCCCCCTCTCTCTTTATTATCTCTCTTTTGCCTTTTTTCTTGGGCTCTTTCTCTTTTTTTATATATATATAAACTCACTGGAAGGGGCAACACTCTATTTTACAATGAATCATCACACTTTTAGTACTCATAACTCAAACTAAAATATCTCTGATGTATATAAAACTAAATTCTCCTACTAATGTAGCAGTATGAAAAAAAACAATGAAGCATGACAAGTAACATAATGATGATGGATGTTGTATGGCAATATATCTCGGAATGGCTATGGAAATTCCATGGTAGGTAGGTGGTGGATCTTTTGAGGAAGTTAATTTTTGGCTTATGTGTTGAAGAACAAGGTTCTCCCACGGGGTTTGGATGCACTAGCAAAGTTTGCACCAACTCTCAATGTGAGAAGGGGCAATGCAAAGTACCGAAGAGGCTAGCAAATATAGATGGTGGAAGTGCCAGAAAACCGCAACATAGAACTCACAAGTTAAAAGATTACAACTAAAATAATGATCTTACAAGGCATAATGAAAATCACTCCAAGAGGGTCCATGGAAGTGACAAGTCACTGTTGGCTACCCTAACTATAGCGCGTAACAAAAATCCATTACGATTGCTATCAGCAAACGAAGTCATATACCATTATCCCATCAACTGGTTATCTGAGTATGGCACAATTTCAAGCTTTTAGACGAACCATTAATTGTTTTTACTCTACTAAACCAGCAATTTTACCATTAAGCATATTAATATCTCAAAACAACAGCAAATAATCAAGTGAAACAGTTTAGTGATCTACAAGAATATGCAAGTTTTTTTGTTATACCATCTACCGCACGTGGTATTTTCTATTTCCATCAAACACCAAACAACAAAAACTCTCCAAGAGATATAGGAATAAAATAAGAGAGTACTAACATAACTCTACTAGAACTAACAACTTTGAAAAAGAGATACATGAAAACATGAGCTAAAAGGGATTGCAACAGTTAAGAGAAAAACTAAGAATACGAGCATAACGAGTATTCATATGAAAAAGTGGAGCGTGTCTCTCTCCCACACAAAGAATTCTAGGTTCGAACAATATTATTGTAGCAAGGAAAACAAATGAAAAACAAAATAAAACAAACATACGCTCCAAGTAAAATTCATATGATATGACCGAATAAAAATATAGTTTCACTAGAAGTGACTTGATAAATTATTGATGAAGAAGGGGATGCCCAAGGCATCCCCAAGCTTAGACGCTTGAGGCTTCTGAGAATTTGCTGGGATGAACCATTTGGGTATCCCCAAGTTTTTACCATGCACTCTTCTTGCTCACAGTATATCACTCTCTTCTCTTGACCCTTCAAAACTTTCTTCACACCACACTCAATGTAGTTCGCATTAGAGGGTTAGTGCACAATAAAAAATTCACATGTTATGCACGGACACAAGAATTATTAATACTTTTAAAAAATAGCTACATCCACTGATATTTCGTGAAGCAAAGAAATCGACTCGACATAGTAAAAGAGAGAGTGCAAGTAAAAAGGCAGAATTTGTCAAAACCAGAACAGTCTGTAAGACGAATTTTTCCGGGGCACTTATATTGCTCAGATCGAAAAACGTAAACAAAGAAAAAGTTTAGTAATTATTTGAGGAATAAGCACAAACAATTTCAGATCATTTTGATCTTTCTGTGAATTATGCGATTTTCAGATCATTTTGACAGCATAAATCTGTTTCCTGCGCAGAAATCCAAAACCAACTCCAACTTTCGTTAGAAATTTTACTTGGCACAACTGATATCCCACAAGTATAGGGGATCGTGTGTAGCCTTTTCGATAAGTAAGAGTTTCTAACCCAACGAGGAGCTAAAGGTGAGATAAATATTCTCTCAAGTTCTATCAACCTCTGGTACAACTCTACGCACACTAAGCGTTTACTTTTTCTAGGAAATAATACTAGAGCAACAGTACGGGTAAACAAGATAGTTTTGTAGGATAATAAATACATGAAAGTAAATTTAGTTGTTTCAGCAATAATGTATATTAAATGACTATAAACTAATAGTAACATGAGTGTGAAAAAGTGGTGGAAAGTGTGATGGATTTGTCCATGATCAAATAGTCAAATACAAGGTTGATATTCCTCTTTTATGTGGGAGAGGCAAAGCTAACAAGCTCTCACTATCTAATGATTGCAAGAACTTATGATTGGAATTCTAGCAAATATCCGTAACTATTAGAAGATACATTAAGGTAAAAATACCCAACCATAGCATTAAGACCAAAAGGTCCTCTTTATCTCATATGCTTAAATCACTAGATTGGGGCTCATGTTTTTGTCATTCAAGCAGCCCTCCCTCTAGTTTTCTCCACATATTACAAACCCTATGATGTGATCCATGCGTGGATAAATGGACAGTAACAAATTCAAAATATATCTCAAACCATTCATATATATTCAACAATCAATCATATGACAAAAGGGATCTACACAAACATGACATAGATGCAATAGATCATCTGCGAATAATTTATAACGTCAAACACCATGTTTACATAGGGCGGTACAGAGGTGTGTGGGAAGATGAACCACTGTATACAAGGACGAATTGGCGATGGATATTGTGGTGAAATGGTGGAGAGGATGGATAAGGGGCAGCACATGAGGTGCAGGGCGGCGCCAGCGGCTGTCGGTGGCGCAGGGGGCTCCTCTTGCGACGGCCGGCCATCATGGGGGAGCGCCTCCCCTTAGCCCCCTTCCTCCATTTCTTCTTGGTGATGTATATGATCCCTTACCCATGGAGATGAGGCCATGGGGGAGGCAAAATTCGTGGCTTTTGGTGGCTGCCCCAGAATTAGGGTTTTCCTCTCCTTATATGTGATGGGACAATGCTCCCCGGGCCTCCGATGGATGGCCCCTTGATCCAAGGGCTTTTGGCACCTCTAGAACCTTCCTAGGGACCCTTCTCAGCCGTAATGAGGCCCCAAAGTCGTGTCTTGGCCGAATCCATCAAATATGATAAGAGTTGGACTCAATCACGTCACTGATTCCCATAATCCCTATTCAGATATTTGTCTTCCAGTAAAACGTGTCCATAGGTCGCATACGAACTCGGATTGGGCTGTTCTTGGACTGAAACAAAAACTAAGGAAATGGCCAACAACTTTGTAGGCAATTTTATTTTCAATTGACGTTGTATTTGGGGGTCAAACTAACGATCTCTATAAACTGTTGGTGGATAGATTTCAGGAAAGTCAGAGTCCTTCTCGAACAAGTCTCCTTTTGTGTTTTCTTGTTAATTTCTACACATCAAAGTGTAAAACAAGAACTTGTGCACTTTGCAACCATTAGTAGGTTAGTCCAATAAATAATATAAACCATAGTAAATACATAGGACAATTGGTAGAAACAAGCATGGAGCATAAAAAAATTATAGATACGTTTGAGACGTATCAGCATCCCCAAACTTAACTCCTGCTCGTCCTCGAGTAGGTAAGTGAAAAAATAATAATTTTTAAGGTGACATGCACCCAACACAACTTGATCAACATTATTGAAAAATCATTGCACGATGAGACCAAAGTACTTGTCGGGGGGTTACCCCCGAGTAGGGTAAAGACAGGTGGTAAAGGCCGCTCACAGAAGAGAGGTTTGGTCGAGTAGCCGACTACCGGGTACTCTCTACCCGGTCGACTGCTACCCGGTCTCACCTCAAGATGGCCAGAAGGAGACATCAATCAGTTTCTACCATGTCGAGTAGAAGGTTTGGCCCGAGTACAATTGGCGGGAACATTTGGCGGGAAACTACTCGGGCAGGAAGTCAAAGGAGCCGTTCTGACACAGGATCCCGCATATCCTGTGTCCGTACTTGGCAGCATTCGAACTACTGTTCACGTGGGGACGGCCTGCCTGACAGTGACAGCATGGAAGCAGTCGGTGGCAGGATAAGGGGGGCCTACTCTGTGACTAGGTACAGTGATACCAGTCTGTCCCCTAGTTTTGCCCAACGACTTTACAGAAGCAGCCAAGACCAACGACCAAAGCTGTCAGCGGGTACTCGGAGAAAGGACAGTGTGGACACTATGTCGACACTTGTCTAGGATTTGGACGTATCCGGCTGGGCACCATGTATATAAGGTGCCCCGCCGCCTCCTGCGCGAGGCAGGGGGCTCATATGCTCACGAACGCTCTCACTGGAAACCCTAGAAACCCTAAGTCCTTGACCTAGCTCTACTCGGAGAGGGGCAAGGGGCTACTCGGTAGCGTTACTATTTGTACTGTACCTACTCGGAGAGACACCGTAATACAAAGAGAAAGGCAGGAGTAGGGGTTTTACCTCCTCACGAGGGCCCTGAACCTGGGTACATCGTGTTGTTTGTGTTGTGTGGATCTTACCTCACGCGGCTACTCGTCGCGTGATCCCTCCCCGGACACCTCCAGCGTCCATCGTCCCCACATCTTTAGCCATCCCATGGCATCTGCCGTGACACCACCACGACAGTTGGCGCCCACCGTGGGGCATCCAGCGGCGCTGGCTGGAGTTTCTGTTCGGACGGGATCTTCGTCAGCGGAGCGCGTAGTTTGTGGCCTTGTCCACAGATTCGGCTCTTTTGACTTCGTCACCGACAACGCCGGCTGTTTCAGCGGCAAGGCCATGCCGGAGGGTGGCTCGGTGATCTCCTTCGGCTCGCATCTCGTCTACGTCGCCACCGTCGCCAACGACGCCTACCCCGAGCTGGTGCAAGACGCGGAGGATCCTCCCGCGGTTGTTGCTGCTCGCGGAAGGCCTGCATGCAGCTCCGCGTGCTGCGCTGAGGTGATGGTGACGGGCGTGGCGGCAAACGTTGGCGCAGCTGCTACTGGCGCTGCGGCCGTCGTCGAGGAGGTCGACGACCCGCCCGCGGGTGGTAGGACACGCCGGCCCTACGAGAAGGAGTGCAACCTGCCGCCTTCCACGTCTACGGTCATCCCCGCCTCAGCTGCGCGAACCGGGATGCCCACTCCCACTGACCTCGAGCTCCTAGCCGAGAGGGAGCAGCTCGAGCGGCAACGCCAGGAGCTGCTCGCCGAGCAAGCGGAGTTGGAGAAGATCAGGTTGGAGCTGAGCCTGGACCAGCTCGAGTACAACAAGGCTCACGGCTTCACGCCGGTGGCCAGGAGGCCCAGCAGGGTAGGCGCTACGCGGCGCAACCTAGGCGCCGAGATGGCGACTGTGGCGGAAGAGCCCGCGCAGTCGGCTACCGCGAACACCTTCACAAAACCAAGGTACAGCACACCCGCCAAGACGCTGCGAGCTGCGGAGGCTGTGGCTGCCGAGTTGCCGCGCCTAGAGGGAGAGGCGCGTCGCAGGCAGCAGGAGAGGCTAGGCGAGCTGGTGCTGGAGGCCGCCAGGCAGAACGAGGAGTTCCGGAAGGCCAACCCGGGAGCTGGAGCTTCGCAAGTGGTTCATTCGCACGCGGCTAGATCTAACGATCAAGCCTCATCTCCGCATCCTAGCCGCGAGAAGAGCCGCAGCGGGCGTACGGGTAAAGACAGGCAAATGCAGGTGTATGACCCGGCTGCTGCCGCGAAACAGGTTGCTGTGCCGCAGCAGCCCGGGCAGGAACACAACGCTGCAAGAGCAGGCTCTCAAGCCCACCAAGCTCAAAGCCGTGTCCGAGAAGCCGCACGTCCGGGTACTTCTCGGCAACCCGCAGCTCCGCCTACTCGGCAGAGGCAGCAGCCACGCCCAGTGGCACCAGTCGTCAACCCGGTGGAGCAACCTGCTGCTATGCAGGTGGATAGGTATGATGATGGCTACTCGGCTATGGAGATGGCTGGTTACGACATCCATGACCGCGTGGGTGAGCGCGTGTTGGCGCCTGGGGATGCAAGGCACCAGCTAGACCGTATCAGCTTGTCGGCGCGGCTTGAGAGCACGGGTCCTCCTGGCCCCGAGTGCTTTGGCCCGCGCATCATGAATGAGCCTTCCGTGAAGGGCTTTCAGCTCGCGAGAGGCACCAAGAGCTACAATGGTAGCACCAAGCCTGAAGATTGGCTCAACGACTACGTCACCGCGGTCCATATCGCGAATGGCAACAGGAGATGGGCGGTACGCTATGTGCCGCAGATGCTAGAGGGTCCAGCTCGCACTTGGCTCAACAACTTGCCCAAGAACAGCATTAACTGCTGGCTGGACTTCTCGGATGCCTTCATCAGCAATTTCACCAGCACCTACAAGAGGCCGAATAGGCCACAGCAGTTGTCGGCTTGCCGGCAGCGAGAAGACGAGACGGACCGCGAGTACCTTACTCGGTGGAGCACCTTGAGAAACACCTGTGAGGGTGTGAATGAAGCACAGGCCATCACTTGGTTTGCGCAGGGTTGCCGACATGGCAGCATGCTGTGGCAGAGATTGCAGAGGGAGATGCCCAACACCCTGGCCGAGACCATCAAGATAGCGGATCAGTACGCACTCGGCGATCCTACTCAGCCACTGATGGATTCCTCTGAGCCGAGAAGAAACTTCAACAGCAGCAAGCGCAACGAGTTCCGCAACAAGCGCCGAGTAGATACTCGGTACGATCCCGAAGAGGTGAATGCAGTGAATGTCGGAGGCGGTGGTGGCCAAAGGCAGAAACCTGCTGGAGCCTACGGGCAGAACCAGAACCAGGGCCAGGGCAACAAGAAACCGTTCCGCACTGCACAGCCGAGTAGCGGGAACTCAGAGCAGCCGAAGAAGTTTGTCTTCGATGACATGAAGGATGGCCCATGCAGCTTTCACACTCATCACCCCTCAAGGCCTGCGAACCACACTACTCGGCAATGCGAATGGTGGGATGTGATCAAGAGTGATGGCTTGCCTCCTCCACCTCCTCTGCCAGCCGCGAATGCCACTGTTCAGCCTACTCGCGCTCCTGCAGCTCGGCCGCCAGTGTACCCGAGAAGAGAAAATGTCAACCAGGTGGCTTTAGGAGCCAACCAGAACTTCAACAACGAGAGATACCGCAACAACAACAACAACAATTACAACCGCAACAACAACAACAGAGGCAACAACAACTATCAGGGCAACAACAATGGTAACAATGGCAACAATGGGGGCAATGGCCCTAACCAGTACCAAGAGCACCATGAGAGCTATATGATCTTCACTTCCGAGGCAGTCGACAAGCAGTCACAGCACAGGCGGGCCATGGAGGTCAATGCAGTAATTCCGGCTGTCCCTCACTACATGTACTGGTGTGACCAGGAGGTCAGGTGGACTCGGGCAGATCACCCCAAGGTGATGCCCAATCCGGGTACCTATGCCTTGGTGCTAGATCCCACTTTCCTGGGCCCCGAGAAGAACGTGAGGTTCAGCAAGGTGCTGATCGACAACGGCAGCAGCATCAACATTGTGTACAAGGACACACTTGAGAAGCTTGGCCTGGCCGAGAACATGATGCTGCCTAGCAAGACCACTTTCCATGGCATTGTGCCCGGGATCTCGTGCAACCCGATTGGCCGAGTGTGGATTGATGTGCTATTCGGTACTCGGGAGAACTGCCGCACCGAGCGCCTGCAGTTTGAAGTGGTGGATCATCAGAGCCCCTATCATGCTCTACTCGGCAGGCCTGCTCTGAGCAAGTTCATGGCCTCCACTCATGTGGCTTACCTGAAGATGAAGATCCCCGGGCCCAATGGCATCATCACCATCTCGGGAGATTACAAGAAGTCCATGGAGTGTGCCTCTGCTAGCTCTCAGCTGGCGGAATCGATGGTGATTGCTGCCGAGAAGAAGAAGATGTACGAGGTGGTGGCCATGGCTCAGTCCGCACAAGATGGCGCACAAGGTGTGCCGAGTACTCAGCACGGTACTGCTTTCCAAGCGGCCAAGGAGACCAAGACTGTCCAGGTTGACCCCGAGTTCCCGGAGCGCGTGGCCATCATTGGTGCTGGGTTGGCCGAGAAATAGGAAAGCGCGCTCATCCACTTCCTCCGTGAGAATCGGGACGTGTTCGCCTGGACCAATGAAGATCTACCAGGGGTCCCGAGGGAGTTGGTTGAGCACTCTTTGCATGTGCGTCCTGACGCCAAGCCCGTGAAGCAGGCCTTACGCCGTTTCGGGGATGAGAGAAGGAAGGCCATTGGTGATCAAATCACCAAGCTGCTGATCAGTAACTTCATCATGGAGGTGCTGCACCCGGACTGGTTGGCCAACCCGGTCATGGTCGAGAAGAAAAAGGAAGATCCCAAGGCTGCCACCGCATGGCGCATGTGTGTCGACTACACCGACTTGAACAAGGCATGCCCCAAGGATCCTTTCCCGCTACCTCGCATCGATCAGGTGATCGATTCCACTGCCGGCTGTGAGCTGTTGTCTTTCATAGATGCCTATTCTGGTTTCCACCAGATTGCACTCAACCCTGCTGATCAAATAAAGACTGCTTTCATTACCCCGTACGGGGCTTATTGCTATCGTGTCATGTGTTTTGGCCTGAGGAATGCGGGTGCAACCTATCAGAGATGCATGCAGAAATGCTTGCATGGCCAACTCGGCAAGAATGTGCAGGTGTACGTAGATGACATTGTCATCAAAACGAATAAAACACATACTCTGCTTGCCGACTTGGAGGAAACCTTTGCTAACCTACGCAGGTACAAAATGAAACTGAATCCGAGTAAGTGCACCTTTGGTGTACCAGCTGGAAAGCTACTCGGCTTTCTCGTTTCTAGTCGGGGCATTGAAGCCAATCCGTCTAAGATAAAAGCTATTGAAAGCATGTCTTTGCCGAGATCATTGAAAGATGTGCAGAAGTTCACTGGTTGTTTGGCATCTCTGAGCCGTTTCCTGGGCCGAATGGGCGAGAAGGCTCTACCTCTGTACCAGCTGATGAAGAAAAGCGACAAGTTTATCTGGACTCCGCAGGCGAATGTGGCATTCAATGAGCTGAAAGCAATGCTGGCTAGTGCTCCCGTCTTGGCTAGTCCGCTACCCAAGGAGCCTATGCTGCTGTACATTGCCGCGACTAACCGAGTAGTCAGCGTGGTGATAGTGGTGGAGCGAGAAGAAGAAGGCAAGAGTGTGCAGCGCCCAGTCTATTATCTCAGTGAAGTGCTGTCCAGTTCCAAGCAAAACTATCCTCACTACCAGAAGATGACATATGGTGTGTACCTGGGCGCCAGGAAGCTGAAACATTACTTCCAGGAGCATCCCATCACTGTTGTGAGCTCAGCTCCCATCTCGGATATCATGGGTAACAAGGAGGCGAGTGGCAGAGTAGCCAAGTGGGCGATCGAGCTAGCCGCGTACGCTCCCGCGTATACGAGAAGAGAAGCAATCAAATCTCAGGTACTGGCGGAATTTCTTGTGGACTGGGCCGAGATGCAGTATGAACCTCCTGCTCCAGTTTCCAACTATTGGAAGATGCACTTTGATGGCTCAAAGGTGAAAGAAGGCCTCGGGGCTGGCGTTGTGCTTACGTCACCCAAGCGGGATCAACTCAAGTATGTGTTGCAGATTCACTTCAAGGCATCCAACAATGTAGCCGAGTATGAGGCAGTGGTGCATGGCTTGCGAGTAGCAAAGGAGGTGGGAGTGCAGCGCATTATATGCTATGGTGACTCAGATCTAGTGGTGCAGCAAGTCTCAGGTACCTGGGATGCTTTGGATGCCAACATGGCATCATATCGTTTCCTGGTGCAGTCAATGACTGGGTTTTTCGAAGGCTGTGAGTTCCAGCACATTCACCGAGCAGAAAACGAAGCAGCAGATGAGCTGTCCAAGTTGGGATCTTCTCGGCAGTCCATCCCGGCAGGGATTGCCTTGGAGCATTTGAGGAAGCCATCCATCAAGCCTTCCCCCAACTCGGAATCTATCTTTGTTCCCTCTCTGCCAAGTGAAGAATCAGACCCAATGGAGATTGACTGGGAGAGTGCTGCAGGGAACCCGGGGACTGCCGTCCTATACTCAGGGACTGCCGTTCCCTACCCGGGGACTGCCGTTCCCTACTCGGGGACTGCCACTCCATACCCGGGGACTGCCACTCCCTACCCGGGGACTGCCATTCCTTACCCGGGGACTGCCATTCCTTACTCGGGGACTGCCGCCCTCAACCCAGAAGCTGTTGCATTCATTGAAGAAGTTCTCGCCAATCGATCTGGGCTGCAGAGAAGCGCTCCTACTCCTCCTGTGCAACCACCAGAGCCTGTCCCAATGGAAATGGACGAACCAGTGTTTCCCGTGCGGGAGACACCGAATTGGGCAATGCCCATATTAACCTTTCTAAGGGACGGTACTTTACCCGAAGATGAGGTGACTGCGAGGCAGATTCAGAGAAGATCCAAGGGCTACGCCTTAGTCCGAGACGTGCTGCACAAGAGAAGTGCCACTGGTGTGCTGCAACGCTGTGTGAGCCCAGAGGAAGGAGAAGAAATCCTGGTGGAGATACATCAAGGGGAATGTGGGCATCACGCCTCTTCTCGGGCTTTAGTCAAGAAAGCTTTTCGGCATGGCTTCTACTGGCTCACTGCATTGCAGCAAGCTGAGGACATTGTGAGGAAGTGCGCCGGCTGCCAGATGTTCGCAAGTAAGATTCACATGCCAGCATCCGAGTTGAAAACAATTCCTATCACATGGCCGTTTGCTGTTTGGTGCTTGGATATGGTTGGCCCTTTCAAGCCGGCTAAGGGCAATATGACACATATCTTGGTCATGGTGGACAAGTTCACCAAGTGGATCGAGGTGAAGCCTATTCGGAAGTGCGATGGAGTCACAGCTGTGAAATTTGTGAAGGATGTGATCATGAGATATGGCTACCCGCACAGTATCATCACCGACAACGGCACCAACTTTGCAGAGGGGGCAATGGTGCGATTCTGCAGAGATAAGCATATCCGACTAGACGTTGCGTCAGTCGCGCACCCTGCCTCCAATGGGCAAGTTGAGAGGGCAAATGGGATGGTACTGGCAGGCATCAAGCCAAGGCTGATTGAGCCATTGCTGAAAACACCCGGGTGTTGGCTAGAAGAGTTGCCAGCGGTGTTGTGGAGTCTAAGGACTACCCCTAACCGGTCAACCGGCTACACGCCATTCTTCTTGGTATACGGGGCTGAGGCCGTGTTGCCAATAGACTTAGAGCATGACTCCCCCCGAGTAGCCCTCTACACTGAGGTGGAGGCGAGAGAAGCTCGAGAAGACGACGTTGACCTGCTTGAAGAAGCAAGAGAGCTGACTCTGTCACGTTCGGCTATCTACCAGCAAAACCTGCGGCGCTATCATAGCCGAAAGGTGAACCCAAGGGTTTTCCGAGAAGGAGACATGGTCCTTAGGCTTGTGCAGCGCACAGCCGGGATGCACAAGTTGTCTCCTCCATGGGAAGGGCCTTTCATTGTCAGCAAAGCGCTGCACAATGACGCGTACTATCTTGTAGATGTGCGCCCATCGCAGGCGAACAGGGCAGATAAAGCTGGAGAGGAAACCAAGCGTCCCTGGAATGTAGCTCTACTTCGTCGTTTTCATTCGTAAGCAAAGATGTGTATGTACCCTTTCATCCGAGTTGAAATTCTACTCTGCAATCTAAAATTGTTCCCGGGGACTGCCCTCGTCCGAAATTGCTCTAAGTGTTTTTTACTCGGCTTGTTCTTTTGTCTATTCGGTTGCTTCACTTCAGAACTCAAAAGTGCATTGAGTACTGTGTTTAAACCTATATGCCAACTCTTCGACTCCGCTGCTGTCCGAAACCCGGCTTCATGGCAAGCAAGAGAACAAGCAAAAGGTCAATGAGCACACGAAAATCACTAAGGAAGAAAGAGTGCAGGAACCGAGTAGATTGTCGGTTACTTTTTGTTCCCTGTTTTCGTCTTCTCGGCTAGGTGGTGGGCTGCGTTATCATGATTGTTTTCTAGCGGCTAAGTATTTGCAGTCTTGTTCTTTGATTCTTGTGACTCGAATACCAAACAAGCGACAAGTCGCAGGTAGAGCAGAGATGAAAAGACAGGGTGAATAAGAAAAGCTACTCGGGGACTCGCATGGAAACACAACTCGGCATTAAGCCATTGTCGTGCAAATTGATTAATGTCAACGTAAACCGAGTGGGCATAAAAACTGAGTAGCAAGCAAGATAAAGGTAGTCTGTTACATCTGCTCCCGGCATCCCGGGGATCTGATAAAATGTTCAAGTGAAAGAAAAGATTGCAGGTTGCTTCAAGTTGCAGAGGAGATGTTCTCGGCGCTGGCCTTGGCGGCTGTTTCCTCGGCGGCGGCCTTGGCAGCAGTTTCTTCAGTAGCAGTGGCGGTAGCTGCTTCTTCGGTGCCGGCTTGAGTGGCATCCGCTCCCGTCTGCACGGCGGCGGATTCCTCCATCTCGGCGTCTTCCTGGGTGACCGCCTGCTCGGAAGTGGCCGTGGCCACCGAGACGGGTCCTGGAGTCGAGGAGGAGCCTGAAGCATGGCCAGGAGGAGGCACCGTCTCGTCGAGAGCAGCACCTGAGGAAGTGCCGAAGTCGAGTGGCTCGGAGTCGATGTGCGCCTCTTCGTCTTCGTCGCTACTCGCGACGACAGTGGCTTTTCCCTTCCCGGCCTTGCCCTTGGGAGATTCGAAGAAATCACCAAGCTCTTCCTCCTCGTCATCATCTTCTTCGTCCTCGTACTCGGTGTCGGGTTCGGGGACGCCGTCGATGTAGACCTCCGTCTCGGCGCATTCTGCGACATCATATGCAATTTGCTTGCGCAAGGCCACGCTATCGGCGTCAGTCTCCCACTTGGAGTCATTGCGCTTCCCGCGGATGAGCTGCATATCCAAGTTTTCATACCAGGACGCAATGCAGAGAAGCATCACGTCCGCACCAGCACGGGCTCCGGAGGCTCGCCACTTCTTCAACTCGGCCTTCACGCTTTCCAGCTTGAGGGCGAGCGCCCGCATGCTTTTTGGCTCAGGATCATGGGGCCAGAACAGCCGGTGGATCTCAAGGCCCGCGTGCATCAAATCAGTCCCGCAGCCGGCCAGCTGTTCGAAGTAACCTTTGAGCACCACCAAGCTGTCCTCGATATCAGCCCTGGTGTCAATCGGCTCACCCAGCGAGAGGCGAACTGCTCGGGCCTTGGCTATCGTGGGCGCAGAGGTAGACTCAAGACGAGGCCAAATTTCTGAAATAGCAAGTGGCAAGATCGAAAACCGAGAAAGAAAAGAGGAAGCCGAGAAGGAATAGGACCGAGAAGAAAAGATGCAATGAAGAAAAGAACTTACCAATTAGTTGGCGGCGCAGCTGCTGCAGCTTGGCTCTCCAGGATTCCTCGTTGTTAATCTGCTTTGATTGAACCTGGCGCAGGGTGTCCATCTGAGCGAAAAGATCAGCATTGGTCTTCTTCAGAGTCTCGCACTCAGCCTCGAGGGCCCTCTCCTTGGCCTTGAAAGTGGTCTCGGCCTTGGCTTTCTCGGCGATGGCCGCGTCCCTCTCGGCGCCAATCTTCACGGCGTCTTGGAGCGCGTTCTGAAGCTGGACCTGCAGTTTCTCCATCTCGCTGGTGTGGTCCTTAATCAGAGTAATGGCCTGATCGGACAGCTGCTTTTCCACCGCTGCTGGCTGGACGCAATCTTGGTGCGCCTCAGCAAATGACTTATAATCTTCTGCGAAAAGATAAGATAAGGTCAGCAGATATGCAGAGAAGAAACAAATTCGAGACAGAACCGAGTAAACAACAAGCTCACCTTCAAGTCTCTTTATGGTGGCCTCGGAGTCTGCCACAAAAGCACGGCACTTCTCGTGCTCGTCGACTAGGGCCTTCAGGTTAGCTGCAGAGAAGGAAAGGTTAGTGCCAAAGAAAGCAGGAGCGGGCGTAAAAATAAAACGCAGAAACCGCGTAGCTAAAAGGCCTACCCTGCACTTCAGCCAGCTGCTGGCTGCTCTCATTGGCGTTTTTGCTTGCGGCCTCGGCATCTGCCTTCTCTTTCTCCAGTGCGGTGATGCGTCTCCTGGCGATGGAGTGGTTCCAGAGAAGGATGCGGTACAAGTTGGTCCGCTTGAGAACGCTATCCTGAAAACCGAGAAGAAAATGAGTTAGGCAAAGCAGAGAAGATTAGGCCCGAGTAGGAGGCTACTCGGAGAGTGTCCACCTACTCGACCCAAATCTCGGGGACTGGGAGTGATGGTGAGAAAGAGGGAAGGCGAGTAGAAGAGAAGAAAATTCAACTCGGAAAAGGCAAAAAGACTTACTGCGTAGCTCTGTTCGATATCTTCGGCGTTCTTGCGGTGCAAGAACATCTTGGCTGCGAGGGTTGCGGTATCGGTGGAGACAGACATGGGCTGGTGTCCCAGGTCGATCTTGTTCCACTCCACGCGGTAGTGGTCGACGGAGCCAAGGGTCAAGCCGTGCCACTTATCCTCTCCGAGAACCCCGCTGTCCCACTTGGCGCTGATGTAGCCGACAGTGTCCAGTACCTGCTCAAGACCCTTGGAGGTTATTGGCTTGTCTTGGGGTCCCCGAGAAGCAATATTGGTGGGTTTATTCTGGGCTGGATCGAAGGGAGGAGTATTCCTGGCTACTGCTTTCCTCCCCTTCTGAATAGCTACAGCTTTATCTTGGGGAGGGAAGCCGATGCTATGTTGGTGGCTAACCTCAATCATATATTCCGGGTAGCAAGGCTGGCCAGCAGCGCGAGCGCCCGCAGAGAGTGCAGCAGGAATTGGGCCGGAGTCGCGGATCGCGAGTGCTCCGCCTGCGGATGCGCCTTGCTCTCTGGCCCTTTTCTTCGTCTGCTCCTTCTCGATCTTCTGCTTCTCGGGATCCTCGGGTTTCTTCCCCTCAGTCTTGGCCTTTGTCTTCTCGACGACTGCTTCCTCGGCAGCTCGCTTCTCGGCTTTCTTCTGTTCAGCCCTGGCCTTCTTCTGCTCGGCCTTGGCTCTCTCAGCAGTTTCTTTCTCGGCTTTGGCCTTCTCGGCGGCTTCCTCCTTGGCCTTGGCCTCCTCGGCAGCCACCTTATCGGCAGTCTCCTTCTCAGATAGACCCTTCTTGGAGCAGTAATCCCTCAGAGCATCAAGGGCCTGTTGCTTGGCTGCTCGCCCAGGAGAGCTGGATGTGTCCTTGCTCTGTGGAGACGAGGAAGAGGTTGGTGGTGCAGGGCCTTGCGCAGTTGGTGGCGTAGGGCCCTGCGCAGTTGGTGGCGCCGCTGCAGCTTCTGGCAGAACACTACTCGGTGCACTACCTGGCAGTGGGTAGACATCTGCTACGGTAGCATCTGCAGCAGTATCGTCCGTCATCGGCTGCTCGGCAGTGATGTTATCGTGTGCAGCAGCCTCGCTGGTGGGCTGCTCTACTTCTGGCCGCTCAAGGGCGGCGGCGTCTTGTTTTTCTTGTTCTTGGTTCTCCTCGGCGTTGCGAGCCGGAGGAGAAGGGGGTCTCTCTTCATGAACAGCGCTTTCTTGTACTGCTGGTTCTGACGCTGATCCTTGTGCTGGATTGGCAGCAGCAGCATTGGCATCGCGGTCCTCATCATCGTCGTCCAGATTGACCAGAGGTACCGGTTTCTTCTGGGATGGGTCGGATGCGAGGGCTGCGTTCGCATCCATGGCAGGACTGCAGAGGAGAAGGGAATCAGGAATTGGAAGAAAATGGGGAAAGTGGTACTGCGCGAGAAGAAAGACGACCGGGAAGGAAGCTTACGCGGTAGTGGAAGAGAGCTGTTTCCTCTTTCTCTTCGTGGTGAGCTTGGTGGGTTTCTTCTTCTCGGGGGTCTCTCCCTCCTCGGCGGGCTTCTTCTTCTTCTTGGCAGGGGGCGCTCGTGCTTCGCCGCCTGTCCGTTTGCGAGTTTCGGGAGGGGCAACCGACAGAGGCTTGACGACAAGGGGCGCATCGCCCTCGTTCTCGTCCTCATCCTCGTCGTCCTTCTCCGCAGCGGCCTCATCTGAGAAATTCAAAGGAAAGAAGAAGTGAATCAGAAATAGCAATACAAGGAGTTGATGTTTCCCGGAAACAAGCAAGATGAGGATGCTATTACCGTCAGAGCCGTCGTCCGCCCAAGTGTTAAGGACGTCGCGCTTCTCGGGAACGGGGCTGCTCTGCTCCGCGTCATCAGAGGGGGGTACATCATCCTCCTCGCGATCCTTGGACCAGTTGTCCTCGAAGACCTCGCTGCTTTCAGTGAGCTGGCGAGTAAGAGTCTGAAAGGCAGAGAAGGATCGCAAGTTAGCCGAGTACCAGAAAAGAACTCTACTCGGGTAGGCGTGCACCCACGAAGCACACTAAGCCTAGGCTTTTTTCTAAATTTCCTACTCGACGAGGCGTGCAGGCACAAAGCACACTAAGCCTAAGGCGATTTAGCTAAGTGTCCTACTCGGTGCACGAGGCGATTGCTAGTCGAGGCGAAAAGAGAAGCTATCTACTCGGAAGGCAGAGACGAAAACAGAGTAAGGGAGACGTACCCGTAAGATTGGAGTCCTACGGCTGAACGGGAGGAACCCGTACCGCCACTTCTCGTTGAGGCTGGTCTTCAGGATGTTCCTGGCAAGCCGGGGAACGTCAGCGTCGTCGATCTCGACGGTGGTGGTCCTGGTGCAATCGCGAGGCCCTCCCATGTAACACATGAGGTGGCATCGCTCCTGCAGAGGGAGCACCCGGCGTTTGATCCAGCACGCTACTGGATCGTCATTCCTGAGGCCATGCGTCTTCAGCCAGGCGAGTTGCGTCTCCATCTCGGTGGCGTTCTCGTCGTTGACGGGCTTCTCCTTCCAATTCGACCCGAGTGGAGCACGCTTGCTCCAAGGGGGCAGGTTGATCCGATCGTCGACGGGGGCTCCATCAGCGGCGGCAACGTTCCTCACGTAGAAGAACGTTTGCTGCCACATTCGGCAGGAATCCAGCCCCTGGATGCGGGGGTGGTTCGTCCCGTTCCGCTGCACCATCATGGCGCAGCCGACGTCGGTGGCGCGAGGAACGCCCGCGCCGTCCTTCTTCCCGACGGATTGTTGGCGAAGATGGAAGTAGTGGAGCCACGTCTCCACGGTGGGCCTGATGCTGAGAAAAGCCTCGCACACCACGGCGTGGTATGCGAGGAAAACGACTGCATTGGGCGGCAGATGGTGCATCTGCAGCCCGAAGTGATTCAGGAACTTACGCATGAAGTCCGATGCTGGCAGCCCGAACCCGCGCTCGAAGTGGGACATGAACACCACGCGCTCTCCATCCCTGGGCTTGGGCACGACCTCGTCGTCGGGTGCCCGGCACTCCACGCCGGGGGGAACCCTTCTCTCGTTCACGAGCCAGGCGAGGTTGGCTTGGGTGATGGAGGAACCGGCCCAGCAGGACTTGGCCATGGTTGCGAGTGGAAGAATCGGAAATCAAACGGGGTTGGTGGTGGAGCGAGTCCGCGGCGGCGCAGAGGCTAGCGCGGCGGCGGAGCGCTCGGTGGCGGAGAAGAACGGGAGGAAGAAGAGGAAATGAGCAGGGAAGGGGAAAAGAAAGTTACCGCGGGGGTATTTATACCTCCTCGGCGAGATTACCGTTACCACCACGGTAGTGGGATCGACTGTGGCGTGTGGTGGGCCCTGTGGCCGGATAGAAACGCACACAAGCGCGGGCTGCGCGCGTAACGGCCGCATTTGATCCCACCTTCAGATCGTGGCCAGTAATTGCGCGTGATGGGACATGACGGCCGGTGGGCCCACGGCGTGAAAACTGGACACGTGGCGTCGTGTCCTGGGCAACCAAACGACAAGGTCGTGGATGCTTGACACGTAGGCAGTGCCTGCGTGAAGGGCTGGATGTTGCTCTGCGCTGCGGATGCTCAGTTTGCGGAATTTCGCTAAGTCTTTTTACTCGGATACAGAGCAGAAAGCAAGAGCTACTCGGAAAAAGGAGACTCAAGATACTTTCCGGATAGCTACTCGGAGGACCTACTCGGCATCTTGAGGTTCGATGGCTGAGATGCAAAGGCTGGTTTTAAGCTGGCAGAGCCTAGTGAACAAGTTCGCAAGACTCAACCAGCTTCGGGGACTGCTGTCGGGGGGTTACCCCCGAGTAGGGTAAAGACAGGTGGTAAAGGCCGCTCACAGAAGAGAGGTTTGGTCGAGTAGCCGACTACCGGGTACTCTCTACCCGGTCGACTGCTACCCGGTCTCACCTCAAGATGGCCAGAAGGAGACATCAATCAGTTTCTACCATGTCGAGTAGAAGGTTTGGCCCGAGTACAATTGGCGGGAACATTTGGCGGGAAACTACTCGGGCAGGAAGTCAAAGGAGCCGTTCTGACACAGGATCCCGCATATCCTGTGTCCGTACTTGGCAGCATTCGAACTACTGTTCACGTGGGGACGGCCTGCCTGACAGTGACAGCATGGAAGCAGTCGGTGGCAGGATAAGGGGGGCCTACTCTGTGACTAGGTACAGTGATACCAGTCTGTCCCCTAGTTTTGCCCAACGACTTTACAGAAGCAGCCAAGACCAACGACCAAAGCTGTCAGCGGGTACTCGGAGAAAGGACAGTGTGGACACTATGTCGACACTTGTCTAGGATTTGGACGTATCCGGCTGGGCACCATGTATATAAGGTGCCCCGCCGCCTCCTGCGCGAGGCAGGGGGCTCATATGCTCACGAACGCTCTCACTGGAAACCCTAGAAACCCTAAGTCCTTGACCTAGCTCTACTCGGAGAGGGGCAAGGGGCTACTCGGTAGCGTTACTATTTGTACTGTACCTACTCGGAGAGACACCGTAATACAAAGAGAAAGGCAGGAGTAGGGGTTTTACCTCCTCACGAGGGCCCTGAACCTGGGTACATCGTGTTGTTTGTGTTGTGTGGATCTTACCTCACGCGGCTACTCGTCGCGTGATCCCTCCCCGGACACCTCCAGCGTCCATCGTCCCCACATCTTTAGCCATCCCATGGCATCTGCCGTGACACCACCACGACAGTACTCTAAACATTGACATGATAGATATACTTCCGACAATGTAACTTAGTAGCTAAGTTGCAACATGGAAAGTAACACAAATAAAAGATCATGAATAATAATGTAATTGAAAGTTATATGTTTGTTTCGAGCATAAAGTAAACATAACAAAGTGATATTTCTCGTATCCTTAAGAGTGGGAAAAAACATAAATGCCAGGACACCTTCAAAGTTCAAGTGGATGACTAGAACAGACAGTTTGAGAGAAAGTAATAACACACAATGAATGAATTAACTTTTTTTTTTGCACAGATGCACATCAAACTCAGAATGGAAACTATGTTCTCTTAACTGTGCATAAATTTAGAAGATGAAGACTTAACATAAAATTAATAGAAAGGCCCTTCGCAGAGGGAAGCAGGGATTAACTCATGTGCTAGAGCTTTTTATTTTATTAAAACAGAGGTATTGAAAACAATTTTTTAGAGAGGTGTATGCTTATGTCAATGAATGGTAATAGAGTTCTTATCATCTTCTATACTAAACAAGTTGTGAGCGATTCCGGATTATTTATATTAAGCATTTAGAGCATGCTCTTTATATAGTATGACACTCCTTCCCACCTTTCTTTCGCAAACCATGGCTAACCGAATCCTTGGGTGCCTGAAAATGGTCTAACCATATCTTTGCAAAATTAATGACGAGCAGATGAAACATGCAAGTCAGGGTACTTAAACAGTATGGAAGACAACAAACCCAACTAGTACTTCCTCATGAGCCAAAACAGGGGCACAAAACATGAATAATTTTGAAAGTTTAAAGGTAGCACATGAGAAATTTACTTAGAGTGGCGGTTAAATACCACATGTAGGTAGGTATAGTGGAAACACTTGGCAAACTTTGCTTTTGGGGAGTTGGATGCACGAGTAGAGCTCATACTCAGTACATGTGGAGGCTAGCAAGAGACTGGGAGCGACAAATTAAGAGAGCAATAATGGACATAATCATGCATAGAGACAAAAAAAATATTAATCAAAACATAAATGGTATTACAAGTAAAAAACTAAATGATCATAGAGGATATAAGTGACTGGTTTGTATTCATAAACATGGTGTAAGCATGCGCCAAGTCAACCAAATAAAGTATTTGAAAGAGAACACCACAAATTTATACTTCAATGTGATAAAAACAACTCATGATTATTTCAATGGCACATTAAGAACTCTCAGATATTTGAGACAATTCATGCTACAATAATAACTACTAATCATAGAATTAAAATAACATCGAACATGACATGATAAAGTCTAGCCACAGTGTAAACAAGCTTCTATTTGTACCGTTATAAGTATGAAATATTTTACTCTTCTCCAACACCAATTAACTTGTTTGAAACAACTCTCATAGATAATATTCATCAAATACCAGAGAGCTAATCATATATAATTGAAGCAAACTAACAAGATCTGAACAAAATACGAGTGGAAAACAAGGACTAAACGTAGTATTAGCAAAAAGTGAACACTCACATAACAGTAAGAATGAAAATTAGAGTGTTCTAAGCAATGAAAACGGAGAGTTTCTATATCCCACACAAGAATGATAGGTTTCGACTAATTTTATTGCAGCAAGTAAAATAAAAGAAAACAAAAGAAAACAAACAGACGCTCCAAGTAAAATTCATATGATGTGATCGAATAAAAATATAGTTTCACTAGAAGTGACCTGATAAATTGTTGATGAAGAAGGGTATGCGTTGGGCGTCCCCAAGCTTAGACGATTCTTCTTAGAATTTGTTGGGATGAACCACGGGGGCATCCCTAAGCTTTGGCTTTACACTCTTCTTGATCATATTATATCACCCTCTTCTCTTGACCCTTGAAAACTTTCTTCACACCACACTCAAAGTAATTCGCATTAGAGGGTCAGTGCACAATAAAAAATACATGTTTTTTTGCATGGGAACAAGTGTTGTTAATAATTTTAAACAGTAGCTACAGCCACTGATGTTTCGTGAAGCAAACAAATCCACTCGACATAGTAAAAGAGAGAATGCAAGTAAAAAGGCAGAATCTGCTAAAACCAGAACAGTCTGTAATGACGAATTTTTTCGGGGCACTTAAGTTGCTCAACTGGAAAAACCTAAAGAACAAAAACGTTTAGGGATTATCTGAGGAATAAGGACAAAAATTTACAGGTCATTTTGATCTTTTGGTGAATTATGAGATTTTATACGGTGGACAGAAGAAATCTGTTTCCTGCGCAGAAATCCAAAACTAACACTAACTTTCGGTAGAAATTTTACTTGGCACAGCTAATACATGAAAATAAAGATACAAAAGAGTTTCTACAGAAGTATACAACACCTTTACTCAAACAAAACATAGAAAAACAATGCAAAGATAAAACCATGGGCTATCTCCCAAGAAGTGCTTTTCTTGAACGCCTTTTAGCTAGGCATGGAAAAAAGGGATGCATTGGGCATCCCCAAGCTTTGATGATTGAATATTATTGAATACTTAATTGAGGTTCACTAAGGAGTCTCCCAGATTGATCTTTTCTCTTCTCATTCATCTCGTATCACCATCTCCATTAGATCTTAAATACTACATTCACATAAAACTTGACAAAACTCATTAGTAGTGTTAGTACTCCTTAAATAAAATTCACTCATGTTCAAGCCTTAACAAGTTTCATAATATTTACTCAACATTATCCACTATATATACTAAGGTGTTCATGACTTCCGTTCTCCGTCGAAAACCTAATGAAATTAATAACACCAAGTACAATATCGAATAAACTAAGAAATCTGTCAAAACTGAACAGTCTGTAAAGATGACACTCAACGAGATAGTTAGATAGCTAAAATAAAAAACTAAAATCTACTAGAAGACAGATCATAATCTCAGGTTTATGCACAAAAAAATTCATATCAAAATACTTTTCTGAGATTTATCATGATTTTTTACAGTGAAGCACATGAATTCTGTCTAAATAGAATCAGCCAGTAAAGATCGAATTATTAGACCTATCTACGTACCTCAAATCAGAAAAAAAAATCTAATGAAAGAAATATAATAAGCCTTACTTTGCACTCAAGAAATTTCAGATCAATATCACGTTCTGGTGATTTTAAACATTTTATACGGGAAAGCACAGAAAATTTGTTTCTGGACAGGAAATCAAAACTATCAACTTCGAAGTAACTAGAAAATACAATTATCAATTTACTTTTATGGTAGATAGGAATATGTACAATATATACAATATACACAATATATACAAGTTTTTAACTCAAAAGATTCCATGGAAAGATTTGTTTTGGTTTCATAGGCATGAACACAAGTGTTCAAGGTCGACCTCCACTTAACCATTACTCATCTTTCTAACCACTTTCCTTTTTGAAAACATTTTTTAGATAACATGTACAACTAATTTTTTTTCTAATTCGTGTTCCCTGTCCATAACTAAAGATAGCAAACCACTTAAAACTGAAAATAAACTTACTTAGAGATAAAGCAAACAAGTGCACACAAGAACATTCACCCCACGTTATTGCTCCCCGGCAACGGCGCCAGATTAGATCTTGATATCCCACAAGTATAGGAGATCGTGTGTAGCCTTTTCGATAAGTAAGAGTGTCGAACCCAACGAGAAGCTAAAGGTAGCATAAATATTCTCTCAATTTCTATCAACCTCTAATACAACTCTACGCACACTAAACATTTACTTTATCTTGGAAATAATACTAGAGCAACAATACAAGTAAACAAGATAGTTTTGCAGGATAATAAATACATGAAAATAAAGTCAGTTGCTGCAGAAATAAAGTATACTAAATGACTATAAACTAACAGTAACATGTGTGTGGCAAAGTGGTGTAAACTGTGATAGATTTGTCCATCATCAAATAGTCAAATACAACGTTGATATTCATGTTTTATGCGGGAGAGGCAAAGCTAACAAGATCTCACTATCCAATAATTTCAAGTACTTATGATTGTAAATCTAGCAAACATCCGTAACTACTAGAACATACATTAAGGTAAAAATGCCCAACCATAGAATTAAGATCAAAAGGTCCTCTTTATGCCATATACTTAAATCAGTAGATTGGGGCTCATGTTTCTGTCACTCAAGCAACCCTCCCTCTAGCTTTCTCCACATACTACAAACCCTATGATGCGACACATGCGCGCATAAACGGACTGTAACAAATTCAATATATATCTCGAACCATCCATAGAGATTCAATAATCAATCATATGCCAAGAAGGATCTACACAAACATGACATAGATGAAATAGATCATCTGCAAATAATTTATAACGTCAAACACCATGTTTACATAGGAAGGTACAGAGGTGTGTGGGAGGATGAAACATTGTATACAAGGAGGAATTGGCGATGGATATGGCGGTGAAGATGGTGAAGATGATGGAGAAGAGGCAGCACGCGAGGTGCAGGGCGGCGCCGGCGGCCGGCGGCGGCGCAGGGGGCCCCTCCTGCGCCGGCCGGCCATCATGGGGAGCGCCGCTTAGCCCCCTTCCTCCATGGATTCTTGGTGATGTAGATGATCCCTCTCCCATGGAGATGAGGCCATGGGGGAGGCAAAATTCGTTTCTTTTGGTGGCTGCCCCAGAATTAGGGTCTTCCAGTCCTTATATATGATGGGACAATGCTCCCTGGCCCTCCGATGGATGACCCCTTGATTCAAGGGCTCTTGGGCACCTATAGAACCTTCCTAGGGACCCTTCTCAGCCCTAATGAGGCCCCAAAGTAGTGTCTTGGCCGAATCCATCAAATATGGTAAGAGTTGGACTCAATCACGTCACTCATTCCCGTAATCCCGTAATCAGATATTTGTCCTCTAGTAAAATGGGTCCACAGGTCGCGTAAGAACTCAGATTGGGCTGTTCTTGGGATTAAATGAAAGATATGGAAATGACCAACAAATTTGTAGGAAATTTTATCTTCAATTGACGTTGTCTTTGGGGGAAAACTTACAATCTCTAAAAACTATTGGTGGACAGATTTCAGGAAAGTCAGAGTCCTTCTCGAACAAGTCCCCTTTTGTGTTTTCTTATTAATTTCTGCACATAAAAGTGTAAAACAAGAACTTGTGCACTTTTCAACCATTAGTAGGTTAGTCCAATAAATAATATAAAACAATAGTAAATACATATGGCAATTGGTAGAAAACAAGCATGGAGCATCAAAAATTATAGATACGTTTGAGACGTATCAACAACTAATACATGAAAATAAGGATACAAAGGAGTTGCTACAGAAGTATACAACCCCTTGAATAAAAGAAAACACAGAAAAAAGCAAAAAATAAAACCATGGGTTATCTCCCATAAAGTGCTTATTTAACGCCTTTTAGCTAGGCCAAAAAAATAGAATCAAGTGTTTTCAAGTGAAGAAGCATCCAAATTGTTACTTGTTCGAATAATAGAATCAAAAGGCAACTTAATTCTCTTCCTAGGAAAGTGTTCCATACCTTTCTTGAGTGGGAATTGATGTTTTATATTCCCCTCTTTCATATCAATAACATCACCAACAGTTCTAAGAAAAGGTCTTCCCAAAACAATTGGACAAGAAGCATTGAATTCAATATTCATAACAACAAAATCAACGGGGACAAGGTTCTTATCAACCATAATAAGAACATCATCAACTCTCCCCAAAGGTTTCTTTATAACATTATCAATAAGACGAATATCCAAATAACAATGCTCTAAAGGTGGCAAATCAAGCATATCATAAAGTTTCTTAGGCATGACAGAGATACTAGCACCAAGATCACATAGAGAATTACAATAAAAATCATTAACCTTCATTTTAATGATGGGTTCCCAACCATCATCTAACTTCCTATGGATAGAGGCTTCACATCTTAATTCATCTTCTCTAATTTGTATGAGAGCATTTCTAATATGTTTTGTGAAAGCCATATTCATGGCACTAGCATTAGGACAACTAGCAAGATTTTGTAGGAACTTAATTACTTCATATATGTTACAATCATAAAAGTCAAGATCATTTTTATCAAATGTAATGGGACCATTGTCTCCCATGTTTCTAAAAATTTCAACACTTTTATCAGGAATAGTTGTAGTAGTTTGAGGAAATTTTGAATGTTTAACAGCAGAAGTGGGAGTATTGCCAACACCAATTACTTTACCATTGATAGTAGAAGTTTTTCTAGCATGAGAAGCGTCAGCTTTACTAGTGGTGGTAATGGTGCAAACATTAGCTATATTATTCTTTCTAACTATTCCATCTTCTCTTTCCCATCTAGCATGCAATTCAGCTAACATCCTAACATTGTCACCGATTCGAATTTGAATGGCATTCAAAGTTTTGCTTTCTTTAACATCATGAGGCATAACCTTTAGTTTCAGAAAATCAACATCAAGAGCAAGGGTATCAACTTTAGAAGCAAGAACATCAATTTTTCAAAACTTCTCCTCAATAGATTTATTAAAAGCAGTTTGTGTACTAATAAAATTCTTAAGCATGTTCTCAAGATCAGAGGGTACACTTTTATTGTTGTTGTAGGAATTACCATAAGAATTGACATAACCATTATTATTAGGAGGATATGGCCTATGATTATTGCTACCAGAATTATTCCTATAAGCCTTGTTGTTGAAATTATTATTTTTAATGAAGTTCACATCAACATGCTATTCATGAGCAACCAAAGAGGCTAAAGGAACATTGTTTGGATCAATAGGAGCATGGCCATTCACAAGCCTAGACATAATATCATCAAGCCTATCACTCAAAGAAGAGGTTTCTTCAACAGAGTTTACCTTCTTACCTGTTGAAGCTCTCTTAGTGTGTCATTCAGAATCTTTTACCATCATATAATCAAGAAGCTATGTTGCTGCCCCCAAAGTAATGGACATAAAGGTTCCTCCAATAGCTGAATCCAGAAGGTTTGTTGAAGAAAAATTCAGACCTGCGTAAAAGGTTTGGATGATCATCCAAGTAGTCAGTCCATGAGTGGGACAATTATTTACTAAATATTTCATTCTTTCCCAAGCTTTAGCAACATGCTCATTATCAAGTTGCTTAAAATTCATAATGATACTTCTTAAAGATATAATCTTAGCAGGAGGATAATATTTTCCAATGAAAGCATCTTTACATTTAGTCTAAGAATCAATACTATTTCTAGGCAAAGATAGCAACCATTCTTTAGCTCTTCCTCTCAAAGAGAAAGGAAACAATTTCAGTTTAATGATATTATCCATATACATATTTATATTTTTGCATCTCACATAGTTCAACAAAATTATTAAGATGGGCAGCAACATCATCAGTACTAACACCAGAAAATTGCTCTCTCATAACAAGATTTAACGGGCAGGCTTTATCTCATAAAAATCAGCAGTAGGAGCAGGTGGAGCAATAGTTCTGCTAATGAAATCATTGTTGTTTGTGCTAGTGAAGTCACACAACTTAGTGCTCTCATGAGTACTCATTTTAGCAAGATTAAAAACAGGATAAAAACAAAAACTAGAATAAGAACTAATTTGTTTTGTTTTTGATAAAGAGAAGCAAACAAGACAATAAAATAAACTAAGCAAAACAATAACAAAGTAAAGAGATTGGAAGTGAGAGACTCCTTGCAGAAATCCTCTTTCTCCCCGGCAACGGCGCCAGAAAAATAGCTTAATGCGCGTGTAACACACGTTCGTTGGGAGACCCCAAGAGGAAGGTATGAAGCGCACAGTAGCAAGTTTCCCTCAGAAAGAAACCAATGTTGAATCGACAATTAGGAGAAAGAAATCACTTCCGAAGGTTGATGAGGTGGCACGAAGCACTACCAGTTCAAAAGCAACATGAAACCTACACAACACATTCAAATTACTTTGCCCCAACGAAGCAGTGAGATTGTCAATCTCACCGATTTTGCTGAACACAAAAAGGTTAAACGTACCGTGTGGAAAATAATATTTGTTTGCAGTAGATGAAAGAGAACAGTGGTAGCAATAGTGCAGTATGAAAACAGAGATTCAGTGGTTGTATTATCAGTATGAGGAAAATGGACCAGGGTCCACGGTTCACTAGAGGTGTTTCTCCCAAGACCAGTAGATATAAAGGCTACACCGTAGTGCATATGCATGACATGATGATTACTATGTGATTCATGCAGGCATTACAACAAGATACATAGACCGTTATCCAACTTCATCTATGACTAATAATCCACCCTCAGCATGTCATCCGAGTAAACCTTGGGTATTAAATTGCAAGCAACAGATAATCGCATTAAGAAAATTGTGTAATGTAAACAATAACATCATCTGTAGAAAAAGCATTGTTGTTTTCTCCCTAATGGCAACAGCACATCCCCCACCCGTTTATGTTTCTTTCACTCGATCATGAGTGAAAGGGAGGCATGAGCCCACTATCAAGCATAAATACTCCCTCTTGGAGTTACTAGCATCTACTTGGCCAGAGTATCTACTAACAACGGAGAGAATTCAAGATCATAAATAACATACACATGAAAATAACATGATAGATTGATAATCACGAGACATAGCATTCAATACTCATCGGATCCAAGCAAACACAACATGTAGTATCATTCCGGAGGCGGGCATGGTGGTGTAGATCCCTCCGATGATGATTCCCCCTCCCGGCAGGGTGCCGGGGAGATCTCTAGGACCCTCCAGAATTAGGGTTGACGATGACGTCGGCTGTGGATGTTTTTGGTGGAATTCGAGTATTTAGGTTTAACCCTTCGAGGATAATATATAGGCGAGAGGGCAACATCGGTGGGCAGGCAGGGGGCCACACCACCCTTGGGCGCGGCCGGGGGCGCCCACCCATGGTGTGGGGCCATGTGGCTACCCTCCGGGTCTCCTCTGGACTCCGTGTGCGTGTCGACTTTCTAAGACTTCCAGGCTTCGAATCGCCCAATTCCGAGAATTTCTAGAAGAACTTTTTTGAAACTAAAAACAATAGAAAACAGGATCTGGCTCTGTGGCATCTTGTCAATAGGTTAGTCCCAGGAAATCAATAAAAATGGTATAAAATGTAAAAGAAACATGTAGCATATGGCATGAAAACAACATGGAACATCAAAAATTAATGATACGTTTATGACATATCAGCATGGAGGCGAACGGGAAAAGGAACATGCGAGATGCGGTGCAGCAGGGCAATCTAGGAGTGGAAAAGTCGATTGTCGTCTGACAATGCTGGCCCACAAGCCACTTTTCCTTCCGCCGAAGCCCCCAAGCGCCCCCCCGGGTGCGCTGAGTTTGGCCTGGGTGCATCGGCTAAATTTTCGGACCAAACCAACGCTATTTGGCGTCGTGGGGCGCAATTTGCAAAAATTGCCGCGCCGACGCTAAAAAAGGGCGTTGGGGCTGGGGTGTCGTGTATCATACACGACAGCACCATTGTGTTAGCAATGGATTTTACTAAGGGACAAGGTCGTATACATCGGTGTCCGTGCGGGATAGGGTATCAAGCGTGAAGGAGACACGATGTACCCAAATTTGGCATCTCAGCCTTGTGAGGTCCTTACTCTTGCAAGGATGAACTATATGGTGTATCTGGTGTTACAATGTGCTCCCAGGGCTATCTCTCGTAACGAATTCGCCCCTTCCAAGGGAGACCCAGACTGCCTTATATAGGGGCTGGCAGTCCGGCTGACATGCGGGGCCGGTTGTACGGCCAGCCGGCTGGGTCCCACCTAACGGTCATATACATTTCCTTCTGGATGCGTCAGCATCGTACATGATGGGACAAGGAGGATGACCACAAGTGATGATGCATGCGGCCAAAGTTTACGCGTACGGGCGCCTACTCCTTCGATAATGCGTAGTTGACATCGTGTGTGAGGTGGTCTTGTCGCCCTTTAGCCCATGCCATCCTTGCTTGTGAGGGTCGTCCGGCCGAAGACCTCAGCCAGCCGGGGCACAACCGGCCACAACATAGCCGCCTGGTAGCGCAGGAAGCCAGCTGGCCTCTTCTCCCTACTGAGTATTATCTTGATTTTCTAAGTGCAAGAAGCCCAACCGAGGGCAATCCCCCCGAAAGTAGCCCCCGAACACGTTTGGAGCTTTATAGACAACACGGCGGTGAAGGCTTGTGTGTAGGTTCTTCCCTGTGGAGTTGATGTGATATGCTTCTGCTGCATCTGGCTAGAATGTGCCGGTTGTGGATGTCTCAGCTGCTCTGCTTCGGCCGACTAAAATTGTGACGTTGTTAGAGAGTGGTATGTCAACGGTCAAGAACTCTCAAGAGATTCGAACACTGGGGGCTAACCGCACTTCCTACACCTCTCGAGAGGCTTTCACGAGGAAAGCTCGGGATCAATAACAATGGAAACACAGGGAGTTTACCCAGATTTAGGCCACCTTGCGGTCTAAAACCATACTCTTGCTTGTCTGATGGATTGCTTTACGGTAGCTACAGTACAAGATGAAAGCTTGGGCTCCAAATGGGTTGAGCTCCCTCTCTATGGGGGGGGCAATGGGCTGCCCTTATACTGGCGTTTGGACCTCCTTCGCGCTCATTCTTGGTGGGAAAGGGCTACCACAAAGTGCCGAAGTGGTGACCAGCGGAGCTCTATGTCGCATGCTGGTCTTGATCGTCGGGGACAGTGCCATCGTCCAGAGCGGGGGGGGGGGGGGGCGTCTGGTGACGTTTCCTCCGTCTTGTAGTGTCGTCTTGGTCTTCTTGCACCAAAGAGTAAGTCCTGGGGCGGCGCCCTAGCGCATGTACATGTTGCCAACGCTTTATACATAGAAACGGCAACTGCCGCCAAAGCGACTGTGCAACTCTGTGCCTCCTCTGTCAGCGTGCAGAGGTGCGCACATCAACCGCACATGTTCTGTCTCCCCCATAGGGGATAGACTCCCTGGGGAGGAGCGGATGGCGAGGTGGATCTCCTCCCCAAAGACGAGGTGACAAGGATCCTCCGGAGGGATCAACCTCCTGTTGGCCGGGCTCTGGCGAGGACCAAGCCTCGCCGAGGTGGTCTCCCATTGAGAGGTACGCTTGATGGTCTTGCGAGCACCTGTCGGGCTGGCCTGCAGCAGATGGGCCAGGATACCCTGATATCCACAAGCCCGACAGTAGCCCGCAATGAACATGTGGCCGATGGATACGAGACGTCGTAGGGCCAACCGCTGCCGGCCTAGCCGTGGGCATGTGGCGCGAAGGTTCACGCATGACACCCCAAAACCTATGGACGTGGGTGACAATGGCTCCCTGTGCCGCAACCAGACCATTGTAGGGAGCCTAGAAGACCGAGCCAGAGTCCTTGGATCTCTACTTCCTCTTCCGTCGCCTTATGTTCTCCTTTTCTCTTCATATTCCACACGTCAGAGACACTGAACCTTCCGCCCTTCCCCTCTAAGCGCCTCCAACTCCATTTCCGGACACAACCACCATGTATCCTTTGATCGAAGCCTCGCGCATTGTCCCTGACATGATGAAGAGGGCCACGCGCCTGGCAGCTCACGCCTCCAACGAGCACGGGGCGACCATTCTTCATGCGGGTACGATGAATCTTGAAGCTCTCTCTCCATCATCATACCCTCTCTTCGACCGGGTGATCCTGGCTAGGTTGATCCCCCTTCTCCTCCTTCTTCCTTTCTGCTCTTTCTCGCTACCAGATTCAACCGCTCCACCTCCACCCCAACTCCATCCTCACCTTCTCTGTGTTTGCCTTCTACTAACATTCTTTGGCGTGAGACCCTCGGTTGCCTTCTTTCGCTGCTTTTTGAGTTGCATGAACACTGAGGGGCCCGGCGTGGGTGATGTCTCCTTCCACGTCTGCCCCTGACTGGGTGTCGTGTTCCCCCAGATGGACCTCCCGAACAAGACTTCAGGCTTCTGCGTGCGGTGGCTGTATGCTGACACCAATGAGGTCAGCGGCCTCCTCGACTTTCCCTCTTTGTCGCCCATGAGACACTTGGGATGGGGTCAAGAGGAGCTTGGTGGAGCCAGCATGAGGCCTCTGATGGAGTGCGTGATCGTGTTGTATGATGAGGGCCTCACCTTCTCCATGCTTGTGAGCGAGTTTGTTGAGAAGCACATCGCCCCTCTGCAGCGGAACGAGAGGCGCATGTGATGTACACCGGCATTGGGGACGCGATGAGGCTTGAAAATCGGCACCTCCAGCTTCGGTCCTTTGAGGGTGCGCTGCGTATTCTAGTGGCCGAGGAGTCACCGTCAAGGTTCCTTCCCGGCATGACCCCTCTCTATGACCTCCCTGCTAAAGAAAGAGAAGCGATCATGGCCATGATGCCACGCTTAGACCGATGGGTCCCCTCTCCGAGGGGACCGAGTCGCACGAGGACAACCCGTACGCACTGGACTTCACTGAGGAGAGGGTCAAAGGCCATTTCCTTGACCAGGACGGGGGGTCGGCGGCCTCCTCGTCGAAGAAGGCTTCTGCATCGTCCCCTCGTGGAAGTCGAGGACAGATAAGAGGAAGACCTTGGAAAGGCGTCTGGTGAAACCTTCTCGACGAAGAGGCCGAGGTGTGACGACACCCCTCCTAGTCCTAGTGGAGCTGGCACTGAGGGGTCCCTTCTTCGTGGGCGCCAGCCCAGGGTGTGGCGCTTCATCGGGATGTGAGAGTTCAAGTACTTGCTTCTTTCCTTTCTCCTTTCGCGGTATATTAATGAAGTTTTCCTGCTCCACAGTGTCCAAGAAGATGACGGTGCGGAGGGGCATCAGGAGCAAGGTCCTTTTCCAGCGGCCACGCCCGCTACGGAGCCGGATGTCACTGCCATGACGACGGGTCTTGGCTCAATGTGCGCCGGCCAGGGGGCATCCCTGCCTCCGTGCATGATTGTGACTGGGCCGGAGTACGCCCGCTCGCCTTTTCGACGCGCCGCGCTCCTGGCCCCAAGGCTGAGCGCGGATGGAGGGGGCCCCCGTGGGCGAAGATGCGGGCAGCCCACCTTGGGGCGGAGCTTGCCGTGGTTCCTCTAGCCCTCGCGGCAGGAGGAGGCGCCGAAATCATGTTGGGGACGCTCAAGGTCGAGACCGTATCAGCGACAGGTGCATGGCAGGCGTCCAACGAGGCCCTCGCATTGGTGTCCCGCGAGGACCGCTGGACCCAGCTGATTCGCGGCTGGCGCGATTCGAGGATCGGCTTGGACGGTTTTCCTGATAACCCGCTGAAGCAAATCAGCGATGTCTTACAATCCTGGGCCAACTCCCACATGGCGGCGGCCTTGGCCAAGGAATACGAGCGTCTCGGGCTCCTGAGCGGTCAACTTTGGGAGGTTGTCGCTTCTGATAGCCCGCAAGAGAAGGCTGCGGTGGTGGCGAGGCAGGCGCTGCTTAAGGGAGCTGAGGAGCAGTGCCAAGACGCCTTCGTAGCACTAGAGGAGGCCAAGAAAATGCCGGCGAGCATGCAGGATGTCCGGGACAAGCTACACCTTGAAAATAAACAGCATGTGCTAGAGGTGGAAGAGTGGACCCGCTGCTTCCAGGAGCGAGAGGAGGGGCTTTCCCTATGCGAGACACGCCTATGGTTGCTTGCCGAGAAAACCCAGGTGGTGGAGGAGTGATGTCTACGCACGCTTCTATTCTTGTAGATGGTGTTGGGCCTCCAAGTGCAGAGGTTTGTAGAACAGCAACAAGTTTCCCTTAAGTGGATGACCCAAGGTTTATCGAACTCATGAAGGTAGAGGTCAAAGATATCCCTCTCAAGCAACCCTGCAATCAAGATACAAGAAGTATCTTGTGTCCTCAACACACCCAATATACTTGTCAGGTATATAGGTGCACTAGTATGGCGAAGAGAGAGTAAAATGCAAGTAATATGGATGATAATAAGTGATAATAGCAATAGCAAATAAAAATGGCAGCAAGCAAACATGTAGCAGAACAGGCAGAAAACGGTGTTTCAATGCTTGGAAATAAGGCCTAGGGATCCTACTTTCACTATTGGACACTCTCAACAATGATCACATAATTGAATAACTAAATATCTTCTCTTCACTATGCTACTCTTAACCACTCTCCGGTCGAATAACAACACCAATCCATGCATAGGGCTTTAACAACACTCCTCAGAGTAAGCACTTTCCCAACTAACTAACCCCCATGCTATCACCATGGGACCCAGATGGTTCCACGAACACCACAATTTCGTAGGGTTATCCAACACAAAATATAAATATAATGCTAAACTACACGGTGCACACACTGTCACCTTTACACCGTGATCAAAGTGTTTACGGAGATCTCATAACAAACAATAAACACTAATCATTGCGTAGGGCTGCAAAAAGCATTCCTTAAAGTAAGCATTCCCATGTCTAGTTAACCCCACTCTGTCACTATGAGCGCCCTAGATGGTACTAGACAAACACCACAATTCATAGAGGAAACACACACGATGTGCACACTGTCACCTTCACACCATGGGATAAGGTGACTCCAAAGTTCATATTAATAAAACACTTGAGTAGCAAAAGATGAAGAGTAACATCTACGAATTCAACTAGATTACAAAGCTCGCGATCACATATAGATCACACCATTGGAGAGAAAGATGAACCACATAGCTACCGGTAGAGCCCTCAGCCTCGGGGGAGAACTACTCCCTCATCATCATAGGAGACAGCAATGGCGATGGAGATGGTGGTGGAGTCAATGGAGATGGTTCTGGGGGCACTTCCCCGTCCCGGCAGGGTGTCAGAACAGAGATCTGTCCCCTGAAACTTGTCGGTGGCGGCGGCGGAGCTACGGATGTATTTTGTGGAAAAGGTCGATGTGTTTAGGGTTTTCGGAGGAAGGCTTTAAATAGGCGAAAGGGAAAAAGGCGGTGGAGCTCTGGGGGGCCCACGCCACCCCCTGGCGCAGCCAAGGGGGGCGCGCCACCCCATGGTGTGGGCCCCCTGTTTCCCGTCTTTGACTCCTCTTCGGTCTTCTGGATGCTTCCGGGGAAAATAGGAACTTCGGGATTTGTGGGGTCAATTCCGAGAATATTTCCAGAACAACTTTTCTGAAATAAAAAACAGCAGAAAACAGGGAACTGACACTTGGCATCTTGGTAATAAGTTAGTCCCGGAAAACGTGTAAAAATGCTATAAAGAAGTGAGAAAACATGTAGCAATTAGTATAATATCATCATGGAGCATCAGAAATTATAGATACGCTGGAGACGTATCAAGGAGGGCCTCTCTTCCAGATAGGAGAAGCTCCGGGCAGCCGAGAAGGATCTCGCGAAGCGGGAGGAGAAGATCGCTCAGGCGGAGATTGAGCTCAGCCTCGAGCTGGAGCACCTCGAGACAATGGACTTTGGGGTGTGGGACGTGGAGGACCGTAACCAACAGAACAATGACGCTTGCAATGCTCGGCTCGGCGTGATGAAGGCCGAGCGGGAGGCAGGGATCCAGAAGCAGGTTGATGCTGGCCACTCGGCCATCCTCAAGGAGCTCTTGAACGAGTTTGGACAAAAAACCAAGGATCAAGAGGCAAAGTTCGTCTAGCCGAAGGGGGAGCTGGAGAAGAAGATCGATGGCCTCGAGAAGGATCTGCGTCAGATCCGTCAAGAGAGTGCGAAAGAGCGCGCGACAAAAGAGGCTGCAGGCTACCAGGCTGACATGCTCGCCCTGTAGGGACAGATCTCCCCGCTCGTCGAGGGAGGTGAAGAGCTCCGGGCCTCCGCCAGGCCGGCGCGCAAACTGAGGCTCCAGTTCGAGGGGCTGTTTCGTTGGGCGGTTAGCAGCGCCCGCGCCATTGCTGACTACCTGCGCGTCGAGACACCGGACCTCCCGCGAGAGTACGATAGCGTCGGCCGCGTCCACTACTTCACACAGTTCTTCACCACTCTCGAGGAGGAGGTCTACGATCTAGATGAGGTCCTAAACGAGGAGAACCGCTAGCTTCTATTGGTGGTGGTCACACATGCCTTCTCTCAGCTAATCCGTGTTGATCTCCTATTCGACTTCAGCAAGCTGTCGGTGCCGATCCCAGTGCGGCCCATTAGGGGGTACCTTGACAAGACCCTCGAGTGGCTAGATGGAGTCCCACAAAAGAAGCCCGCGCATGAGCAGAATAAGGAAAGACTTGGACAACAAGGATTAGGAAAAATATCAACCGACTCGGTAACGAGTCCAATTCATGTACGACCCCTGAGACCCGGATACCTATAAGAAGCACGGGAGGGGGTCACGGATGAGACAGACAACCCTAGATTCAGAGTTGCACCACATTCAATCTATAACAGTAGCTCATGTAATCGATTCTTTTCACCTGATCGGAATAAAATCCGGCGGGCAGCGACCCTTCGAGTCGAGTAGTCCACCATCGCCTTTTCCTTACGAATCCCCAGGTCACTCACCATGGGTATTTTTGAGGTCACGTCCTCTTCATACATCATCATCCCATCTCATATCACTCTAACAATTAGAGTTATATCTTGTGTTTTTTCATTAGATCTCGCTACCGGTGGTGACTACCCCCTTTGTAGTTGATGCTTGTGAGAATTATCGGTGATTACTCTTTATGACCATATTGTTATTCATCATTATATCACCTCTGATTATGATCCATGTGATGTGTTGTGAGTGATTCATTTAGTTCTTGAGGGCATGGGAGAAGTCTCGTTATTAGTAATCATGATTCCTTGAATAATATTTTACCGGTTTGATATTTAATTTATGTAGCTATTTCTCTAGTGGTGTTATGTGCACATAGACTACATAGAACTTCTCCTTTATGCCCCTAGAGGAATGCATTATGTATTGGATTTCTTATGGAGGGTTGCCAGAGTGACAGAAACCTGAACCCAAGTTCGCATGACTTTACATAAGGGAGTAGTACATCCCAGGAGTTTGCTCTCGTTTTATTTTCTATATTTCGAATTTGGATTTGAGCGACTAGCCAAGCTTTGCTAGATGGTACTTGTGCAAGAGGCAACTTGGATTTGAGCGACTGGCCAAGATTAGGTCAATGGAACTTCTGCAAGCGGCCATCCAGGTCTGTACGGGTACGTCTACAACCCAGTGGGAGCTCTGTACTTGAACCAATGCATAGTCTAAAAAAGCTTCATGGGTACAATGTCATCCTGTAGAGGGTCCAAGACCGATGACTTCCCTTTGTATCATGGTATGTTCATTTCTCCCCCCATGTGAACCTCTTTTTCACCTTAATCAATTTGAGATGATGTGTGGCACTTTATCTTTACATGTTTCTGTCAAGATTTGATGCATGCATCTAAGATTTAGTTGTTCTTCTACTTTTAAGATTTGATGCATGCATCTTAAACAAACTCTGACAGCCCGCAGTTTATATCTACTTTTAATGGATTCTCATAGACCAGGAGCATAATTAAGGTAAATGATAAACATGTCCCCATCATGATTCATAACATTCACGTAACACATCCTAATTGTTATATCCTTCCCTTTGATAGTGTGCCACTTATTCCTTCAGATAACTGAACATATTTACTGCAGCACGTATGTGTTGTTTCAGACTTCTATGGAGATCTCAAAGAGAGATGAGAACATGCATGATTAATTGTCTTCCACTTCCCTATTACATCTTCAAACCGGTATGTCTTTCAAGGTTCCCATGTTTCACAGATGCATTGCCATGCATTTTCTGTTGCATAGATTATCATCTTTACCTTCTTGTCGTTGCCATGAACAGCTTGATGGGATTGAAGCTTTCCAGTATAAACTGCCATCAAGTGAGTGGCAGGTATGCAAATGGCCCCATGCACTGAAATTTTTGCTCAAGTGTTGGCACACATGGAAGGAAAAGACATATTTACATTAAGTAATCAATGATCGATGTTTTGGCTTAGTTACCGATTCTTTGTCTATTATTATGGTTAGTAAAATCGTTACCTTTTCTTTTGCATTGAAGTGTGTAGAGCTACTATTTCATCGAAGAAGAAAAATGTGGCTTCCAAACTTTCCCTAATCCTGGGAAGGAAGAACATCATATCTAGGTCGTTTTGCCATAAATCCGCAACTATATATCCACGACAATTATATCCTCCACTCAACAGTGCATGATACAACCTCATTTATAATAGATGGATGTAATGTTTCTTATTATAGTTTTGTTAAAATGATATCTATAACACTCTTATTTAGCAGCCATTGTCCTCGAAAATATCGATGTGTCATTGTTGACTTATTTTACTTCATTTCAGCTAAATGAATTTCATTCTACCAATCTACAATACGTCATATCACTTTTTTCATAGAAATTCCCGCCGCAACGCGCGGGGCATTCTTCTAGTTACAAAAATCCCTAAACATTTTCTCTCGAGTGTTTATAGTGAAATCTTGCTAAAAAAAATTTAGCAATACCTTCTGCTCCTTGTTGGATTCGACACTCTTACTTACCTAAAAGGCTACGATAGATCCCTACACTTGTGGGTCATCAAGGCTTTGTCCACTATTCATTTATTCCATGTTACGCTTGGTCATTGCACATCCTGCTACACTGGTAGATGCATTTAGTTTGATACATTGTAGATATGTATTATGAGTTATGAGTACTAAAAGTGTGATGATTCTTTGTACTATAGAGTTTCCCCTACCGGCAAGAAATTAAAAAAATATCCCAAAGAAAACAAATGAGAGAAAATAAAAGAGCCACAGATGCCGCAAAAAAATGGAAAATAATTAAAAAAGAGAGATGGGTCAGCATTACTATACTTTATTCCACACTTGTGCTTCTGTTAGCACCAATACTTTCGTTTCTAGAGAGTTTTCATATTTTACTTGTATAGCTATGTGGGGATCATTTCAATGTTGTGAAATTTTTTTGATGCTTGAATATACGGACTGATACTTCTTCATTAGATACTTAAATCATCTCTAATGAACTTTGTATGGTTTCATGTCTCCAAAGCTTCACTCATGAAAGGATTTAGCTTATTGATCCATCTTGGTCATTCATTGTTTTCTTAATATCAACTATAAACCATTGTCTTTGATCATTTGATCTTAGTTCACATGCTTTTACATTACTATTTGATCAACATTGTGTTCGTAGCATGTCACTTCAAAAAAAATTGTTATCATTTAACTACTTGGGGACGAGCATGAATTAAGCTTGGGGATGTTGATACGTCCAAAACGTATCTATATTTTTCGATTGTTCCATGCTTGTTTTGTACCATTTCTACATGTTCCTACTATATTTTTATATCTACTTAAGGCGTTTTATTGGACTAACCTATTGACAAGATCCCCAGTGCTAGTTTATGTTTCCAGTCTGTTTTTTGTTCTAGAAAATTGTACAGGAAATAATCTCGGAATGAGCTGAAAATTCACGGGGGACAATTTTTCACTAGAACAAAGATGGAGTCCAAACGAGAGCTAGAGGAAGGCCCCACAGCCACCAGACGACCTCACGGCACGGCCTGGGGGCTCCCAGGCATCACCTAGTGGCCCTGGACCTCTCCTGATATTGCCTCTTCTCCCATAAATACCCCTATTGACCTAAAAACATGGACATCCGGAGGATTTTTCCAGAAACGCGTCCGAGCTCCACCGCCATCCAAAACTCTAATTAGGGGGGGGGGCAAAATTCCTTGTTCCGCTACTCTGCCGGAACGGAGAAGTGCCCCCGGGGCCATCTTCATCGACCGTGCTGCCTCCATGATGCTTCATGAGTAGTTATCCCATGGACTACGGGTAGCAGTAGCTAGTTGGTAGTCTCTCCCCTTGATGTTCAATACTGGTCTCATGTTATGCCCTACATGACTGAGATCTATCTGATGAAATTCCTGTGTGTTGTGTTTGCTGGGATCCTATTAATTGTGCAGTTATGATAAGGAGTTCATGTTTCTTATATGATCCTATCACTTTATTGTATCAATGCTCTATTTACGTTCTTGCATGCTCTCCGATGTGTGTGGTTACCTTGATCACGTAATTATATGCATCTCTAGGAGGGAGTTTTGTGCTAGATGGTGGGTTCATGCCTACTTGTTTCCTGCGCTCGAGTGACAGAAGCATGTAGGGGGAAGGATGTGATGTTGCCACTAAGGGTATAACAGCGGTGCTATTGTCTACGTGATGGAACACATTGCTTACATTATGTATTGATCTTAATGCATTAATTTGTTGCTTTTTACCCGCGATATGCACGCTGTATGGAGGTCTCAAGGTGGATCAATAGTTATAGATGCATGCTAGATAACGGTCTATATATGTTTGACGTAATGCCTACATGAATATTGCAATGAATTTTTCTATCATAATATTATTGTTATGCGCTCATGATTGCAATGCCTACATGAATACTGCAATGAAGTTTTCTATCATAATATCATTGTTATGCACTCATGATTTCTCAATTGTGTAGTTGTAACTTGTTCACCCAACATATGTTCTTTTGTTTGGAGAGTTTCCTCTAATGAAACTATGAACCTCTGGTCCATCTTTTACTGTTACCTACTGTTTTTACTTGGTTTTATCACTTGTTTTCTTGTTGCAATTATTAATTTAGATTACACAAATCAACTCTTACACTCCATATGTCACCCATTTCATTGTCTATTCACCGAATCAGTGTATTTATACAATCACCTATTATATTAGGTGTGTGTGTGGGGGGGGGGGGCACAAGAGGGCCATCCCATTGTCACACCATCCACCATTTTCTGCTGCCTTTTATTATTAATATTTTATCAAGTGCTTCCAAGGTGTGGCTGAATTGAAAACTCAGCTGCTAAGACTTACATGTATTCTTTAACTCCCCTTGCGTCGAATCAATAAATTAGGTTACACTTACCTACCGTCGAAAACTGTTGTGATCCTCTATGTTTGTGGGTTATCAATTTGACATGGAAGAGTCATGTAGATGACCACTGTCTAAATGATTGCACTATGCACTAGTACACTCGTCTCGATGATGAACCGTCGTCATCTTTGCAAGTTCGAAAACCTGGTTCTATTAGTGAAATCCATTTTGGCTCATGGTGCATATGCACCCAGTATTTAAAAAACATATTTTCAAATGTCAAAAAATCTGAAATAAAACTTCACCGATATACCTTTACATTTATGTGTTCACAAAGTTGTTTCGCAATAATCCGACATTTTTTTTGTTGTCGTGTAAAAAAGATAATAAAATGTCTCGTGAAAATACTTGTTTTAGGAGCAAATTTGTCTTTTTACACAAGTCATAAAAAATATGAATTTTCATAAAATGATCATGTGAACACATAGAATGCTAAGATATATACACCATTATTTTTTCACATTTTTTTGAAAATTTAAAGTACGTGAATTTTTACATTTTGAAATATGTGGAAAAAATAAAATACATTTTAAACATATGTCAAAATGTCAAAAACATCACTCCCATACTCTGGTTGTTATCCTCACTTTGGGCTGATTTTTTTTTTTTTGAGGGTTTGGACTGATGAGCCCAGTCTGAAACATAAATGTGCTCCGTGCTCAACGGCTCAGCCCAGCCATACTAGACGTGGCATTACCAGATCCGCTGGCCAGTTCAACCCGGCCCAAAATAAAACGTAGCGCACTGCACAGACGACAACAGGCTAGCTCAGAGAAAAAAACGAAAGAGAGTAGAGACAACAGGCGTTCGTCACGGACAGACGCGCACGGAAGTGAGGGGAGGACTCCCAACTCCCAAATGGAAGCGGCCGCCTCGTCACCATCGCCGGAGCAGCCGCTGCTCGGGCCGCCGAGCGCAACCGCCCCCGCAGGGTCCGGCAACCAGAACTCTCCTCCTCAGTCCTCGGCAGCGGCGGCGAGGCCGAGCCGCCTCGCGGCGCTCATCGGGCGCGCGGCGGGGCGGCGCGGGCCATCGATGCTGGTGCGCGAGACGGCGGCGCAGCAGCTGGAGAGGAGGCGAGCCGACTGGGCCCACTCCCGCCCCGTCGTCGCGCTCGACGTCGCCTGGAACATCGCCTTCGCCGCGGCCGCGGCGGCGGTGCTCGCGGCCTCCACCGCGGAGAGCCCCGTCAAGCCGCTCCGCCTCTGGCTCGTCGGCTACGCGCTGCAGTGCGTCGTTCACGTCTTCCTCGTCTGCTCCGGCGCAGCCCCCCGCCCAGCCGCCCGCGCGCATCGCCCCGATGTCGAGTCTGGTGCCGCGAACGCTGGGCCCAGCAGCTCAGACAGCGAGGGCGGCGACGACGAGGATGAGGCGATTGAAGAGAGGATCAGGTAAGGCGAAAAGGAAAACCCCCCAATTCTTCCTCGGAAGGACTAGGGTTCGTGGATTTTGTGATATAATATGCTTAACCAGAAATGACCGCTTGTCTCTGTCTGCTGTTGACCCACTGACTATATTTGGTTGATCTTGCTACTTTTGCAGCTCTACAGACCGTTGTGAGTCGGTAAACACCATGGTGTCATTCCTGTGGTGGATCATTGGGTTCTACTGGGTGGTGTCCGGTGGCGACATGCTCGAACAAGATGCTCCAAGGCTGTATTGGTACCATCGCTGCACCCACTCATTACATTTTTGTGTGGGAATTACAGTAACCAATTTGCAATCGCATATTGCTAACCAAGACCAAGGCTAGTTCTGTTAGTGTTATATGCCGTACCTAGATTTCTATAACATGTATAGTCGAACGCAAGACGGCTGTAAGGGCATCTCAAGTTTTGGGGCCGCCGCGGCGCTAAACGGCGCTATTTTGGAACCTGGGGGCATCGTTCCCAGTCGCTCCCCGAGCCCAAGAATCGGCCCAAAACAAACGCAATTTGAAAACTAGTCGATTTTTATTGAAATTTGCAAAGTGCGTACATATTCGGCGCGAATTTAAACTAGAACGAAAAATTTAAACTAGAAATTAAACTAAATTATTTAGGCCGAGGCTGGCGGCGATAGCCTGGCTGTAATCGCCGCCGTCGTCGTCGCCGGGGCCGTCGCCGGGGCGCTTGCTCGGCCCCTGTCCCTCGTCGCCGCCGCCGCAGGCCCACCTGCTCGCCCTCGTCGTCGGAGTCCGGGTCGAGGATGATGTACTCGTTCTCCTTCTGCGGCGGCGGGGGAGGGACGCGGAGGCGGGCCGCGTTGGCGGCGGCCTCACGTTCGCGCGCCGCCTTGCGCTGCTCGGCTTCCGCCAGCAGGCGGCGCTGGAGCTCGAGCTCCGCCTCGGTGGTGTCCCGCAGGCTCCACCGAGTGGCGGTGTCGTCGTCGAGTGGCTGCAGCGTGTCCAGCGACAGCTGCTCCACGACCTTCTGGTCGGGCCACTCGGCTTCGTCGTCGTCGCCGCCGTCCTCCGTCTTCGGGCGAACCACGCGTTCGAAGCGTGGCTCGCCGAGGCGGAGCGCGCCGCCGTTCAGAAAGGGGGGGGAGGTGGACAAGGACTGTCCGGCGGAGGAGCTGGACGTCGCGGACGAGGAAGAGGCGCCGGTTCGCCGTGCCACCCACGGCTTGGCCTGCAGCGGCGGCATCTCCAGGCGCGGCTGGTTGCCGCCGTGGATGTGGTCGAGGACCTCCTCCAAGGTCCTGTTGGGGGCGCTCCACCAGCGGCGCCGCCCGTTGGCGTTGAAGCGCCCGTCCACCGGCCCGTTGTCGTTCTCGGAGTCGAGCTCCCGATCGCGGCGCGCCGTGAGCTGCCCCCACCAGAACTCGTCCACGCCGGCCAGCGGGTAGTTCGCGGGGTGCTGCATGCCGTCGCGCATCTCGCGGATGGCGCGCCGGAACTCTGGGTCAGAAGACGGGAGGGGAGGCACGGGGACACCGCCGGCGCTGAGCGCCCAGCGGCTCGCCCCCGCGGCGGAGCTAGGGAGGCGCGTGTCCGGCGGGCATGGGTAGCCCGCGCGGTAGAGCGCCATCGCCTCGCTCCGGCGCAGGTTATGGTGCGGGAACCAGTTGGCCGCAGCCCCGTCCTTGCAGCCGGCCATTTTTTCGTGGAGAGAAGAGGGGAGGAGAGCGTCGAGAGGAAGAAGAGGGGAGGAGCTCGCCGGTGGAAGAATGGTAGGGCGCGGCGCGCGGCGGGGGGGGGGGGGGGGGGGTTATAGCGCGGCGAGCGGCCGGGCATTTACTGCGTGCGCGCGTCCCCTCGCTGCCGCCCGCCACGCCATTACGCCGGCAGCCTTTGGGCGGGGCGCATGCACTGGGCGGCCGCCACGCCATAAACGGCGGCAGCCTTTGACCGCGCGGCAGCCGAGAAGACGATCACGGGGGCGGTTCTGTTCCCGCGCTTTCTCGTCGCGTCGCTGACCGAGCTGGCCCACGCGCGCGACCGCGCAGTTTCGTCCCCCAGGCCGAACCCAGCGGGCTGGGTTTGGCCTGGGTGCCGCGGCGCTAAATAGCGCCGAAACGGCGCTATTTGGGCCTCTGGGGGGCCGAGTGGTGAAGAAGCGGCGCTATTCGCCGCTTCCGCCGCGAAAAAAGCCCCCTGGGGGGGCTCTGGGGGGGACGGCTGGAGATGCCCTAATACTTTATTGTCGAGAAAAGCAGTGCACAATAATTCAGAGCAAGTGCACTGAGGCACTAATTGACTATACTGGCGTATGCTATGAATATGAGCATTTGAAGTTCTGAAACCTATTCGCTGGGTGATAATAAAGAGCTGTTACGTTTGCTAGTAAACGCTTCATTCAACTGATACATATAGCTAACTGGTGAGTGCTGTCTACCTATTGTACCTAACAGAGTTACCTGGGTGGGATTTTATTGTGCAGGTTAACTGTAGTTTTTCTAGCGTTCGATGTCTTCTTCGCTGTTTTTTGTGTTGCTATGGCCTGCTTAATTGGGGTTGCACTTTGCTGCTGCTTGCCTTGCGTCGTCGCAATTCTGTATGCTCTGGTTGGCCAGGTAAATGAAATTATTCTGCATTTTAAAAAGTATCTACTCCTGTACTAAACACACAGTTACAACTTATTGCTCATCATTCTTTTCTCTCCATGTGTAGGAGGGTGCATCAGACGCAGATATTGGCATTCTCCCCAGATACAAATATTCTAATCCCAGTGAGAATGGGGAGAAGGAAATAGATGAGGGGGTTATGATCCCGATCCTCAGTAATAGTGGAACATCAACAAGTGAACGGATTCTCCTTCGTGAGGATGCTGTAAGGAATATGTTTTGTGATTTTTTAACCGTAGTATAGTAAGAAGTTGCTTTGTTTACATGCATACTTTTATGTTTAATCTTGAAATATCTATTAGGGTATTTTTTATTTGAAGTGATTATAAAGTTTACTGACACAGTAGAGAGAACTTCGCAAGTTATGCCAGTTCAAAAATCCAGACAATCTATCCTCAGAAATCAAACAATGCTGTGAACTAACAATACAAACAAGAGCAGTGTTCAGTTTATCTGGCCTCTGATGCCTCTGCTGACAAGTTTTTTGTTCTATCAGGAATGCTGCATCTGTCTCTCATCATACGAAGATGGAGTGGAGCTATCTGCTCTCCCTTGCAACCACCACTTCCATTCAACATGTATTACCAAATGGCTACGCATGCATGCCAACTGCCCACTCTGCAAGTACAACATTCTCAAAGGCAACGAAAACTGAGAACTCATGAAGGGCTTATGCTGACATAACTTTCATAATCAAAGACTCGGTGCATGGGTATCCTGGAGCAAGCAGCAACTGTGAAGCTTTGTTTGTGACTCCCATCTGTTTGTAAGCTGATGATACCGGTTTAAGAGATGTTGTTCTTTGCGAGGGTTGGTTGTGTTTTTCCTGTTCAGGATGTGGGCCTGTACAGGTGTACATGAATGAACCATGACTTAAAAAGTGTGATGTTTTCTGTATAGGAAGGTCTCAGAAATGATATGCGGTTTGGTTTTCAACCCAGTTTTTTTTTTGCAAAACTAGTAGCTGAATTTGTCTGTTGCTATAGATGTAATAAATCATAGATGCTGAGTATCAGCTGCTGCTGCTTTTCTGATTGAAAGAAGGCTGTATTTCCTTGATCCATTTGTGCAGCTGTGAGAAACGCTCATAAGGCTAAGCCTGGCAATCGGGTCGGGTTTGGTCGGGTCGACCTCTTCCAAACCCATGCCCATTTGTTAAACGGGCAAGGATCTCTGCCCACGACCCTGCCCATGGGCGCTGGGACATGCCCATGCCCATGCCCATCGGGTCGTCGACTCTATCGGGTAACCCATCGGGTCAAAGTTTTGCTTTTCCGTAAATGGAATACGATAAAATAAAGTTAGTAAATAATTATTCTAGTTAGTTTATATGTACAATAATGGGCCAAACCAAATGGTTATTGTTGTCAGCGGTGTACAAGAGTTGAGTTGGCTAGGTGCTAGGTTTGGATATGTTACTTGTAGTGTATTTACACAAAACATATCAACTATAATGTATATTTAATATTTATATGATCATTAATAATAATCGGGCGACCCATCGGGTTGCCCATGGGTATAACCTTATACCCATACCCTACCCACGACTAATCGGGTCACCCATGGGTCTTACCCATGGGCGAAGTTGGCGACCCATACCCTACCTATTCGGGTCGGGTGCCCATGGGCGGACGTACCCATGGGTCGAATTGCCGGGCTTACATAAGGCCCCTGATTTATTGATGCTTCTTTAATTTCTGCCATGCTTAGCTCATCATGGAAATTGCGAATCAGTTTTCCATGGGAAACTAAGAGTAAATTGCTTGTTGGAGACAAAACTACATCGACAGTGAATTTCAGAAGCAAGCAGGCAATGTAATGCACTGCTGCACAAAAAAATTGCTATCAGAATCTCACCTACACTCTTGGGTTACAAAATCACACAATCAAATTCTTCACCATACTCGGAGATTCCGGAGAGCATCCCTCATTCTCCCCCATAACAAGACAACAATAGAGTTATTCCCTCCGTTTTTATTTACTCCGCGTCGTGGGTTTTTTCAAAGTCAAACTTTTAAAGTTTGACCAAATATATACGAGAAAATATCAACTATTATAATATCAAATATACTCCCTCTGTTCAAATATACATTGACTTCTATTTGTCTAAATATAGATGTGTTTAGACATGTTTTAGTGCCTACGTACATCTATATCTGGAAAAATGAAGTCATGTATTTTTTAATGGAGGGAGCATATAATATGAAAAAATATATCTTATAAGGATTTTAATGTACTAAAATTATATTGTACTCCCTCGATTCCACAATATAAGATGTTTTAGACCTTTTCTGCATTGACATATATACATATGTAACTAGACACGTTTTAGTGTATATATCTACTCATTTTTGTCTGAATCTAGACAACATGTGAAACACCTAAAACATTTTAGATTATGGAACAAAGGGATTAGATGTTAATATTTTTTTCCTACATATTTGGACAAACTTCACAAATTTGAACTTTTTGACTAAACGCAGAGCATAAAATAATTGTAAACGGAGAGAGTACAACAGATAAAAGGGCGCGCACATCTACCACACAACACAGGATTTCGCACGCTTAAATATTTGTGTGGGTGTTAACCCCTTGGGTGGCCCGATCTCATGAATTGACCAAGCACATGAAGAACACAAAGGGGAAAACGAAGAACACGAGGGAAATTCGTGGCAAAACAAAGGAGAGATAACTCGTGAAGCCTACAAGGGATCGCAAACCCAAGTCAATAACATGCTAGCAAAGGGGTAACCGGATAAATACCGGGAACTAGAGGATTCGAGATACCGACAACTAAACCCGAGGCAGCCTCCGGCAAACAATCCACTCGAACTCACCTTGATTGGAACCAATTCATCCATGCGGCTGGTCCATCGCACCAATAGATCCTCGAGGGTCAGTCAAGGAAGATTGAGAGAGCACCAACTGATGCCCAAAGGGCAAGGATGGCTATTCCGGAGTAACTTTGATTCGATCCAAATACACACGTAGATGGAGTAGCCTTGATTCGTTCCTAGATACACATCTAAGAAGTAGCCTCACAAGAGGGGTACAAGAGCATAGCTCATTTCATCAATTCATCTCCAACCTAGATCTGGTCCAAGGGGTGCCGTTTTATAGCCAAGGGGGTAGGTGAGGTGGAAAAGGGGAGAAAACCCCCCAATCTCGTCGTGCAGGAAAGCCGTCCTGGGAGGCCGTCCTGGCGACGCATGAAGGTCGGGGTGGAGGCCGGGACGCTCTGTTGGGTGGCCGGCCTAAGGGCGCAGGAAGGTCGGCCTGAGGCCGGGGTGGAGGCTGGCCTGTTCTATTGGGGCCCCGGCCTGAGGAGCAGGGAGGCCGGCCTGGCCGTTCTGTCAGTCCGGGTTTCCTGGCCTCCACCTCCTTCTTCCTCTTCTTCTTCTTGGGAAAATTCTTGGGCATGTTCTTGAGCTCCTTGGGCATCATCTTGGGGCTCCATTGTGGGATGAAACGAGAGCACGCATATGGTAGCTCCATGAGGTAGCGCACCATTCACCAAGTCACCGAAGGCATAGAGAGAGAGGAGTAAGTTCACCTTATCTTGTATCGCATTTGCACGTGATCTTGTCATTGGACCAATGGCTACGTAGTTGGAGGAGGCGGGGCTAGAGGAGGAGGAGCAGCTGGAGCTTGCGCCGACATGTTCGAGTTACGCCGCGACAATGGTTTTCCACTAGCGCGTTTTCCTCTGCACCTCCTCGTTTGCGCGCAGGCCGCGCTCTAACCGCCTGACGTTGTACGCGTCCAGGTGCCGCTGGTAGCGCGGCGCCGGATGGACTGCCGGCGCTGGCGGCGGAGACTCTTCTCGATGCCGAGCTGGTGGATATCCTCCTCGGTCTCGACGAAGGCCAGCGGGGCGTCGCCACTGTCCTCCTCACAGGAGCTATCCTGGGGCGGCCGTGGATGTGGCCGTGCTCGCTGATGCGAGGCACGGCCGCACCGGCGGTGGGCGTGGCCGGTGCAGGGCGTCAAGAGGAGCCAACAGCTCCGTTGGAGCCGGAGGGGATGTTCCTCTATGGCTCGATGGCGCTAATGCGGCGGGACTAAAGGAGATGGGGAGATGAGGCAATCGCTCACCAGAGCTACGAAGCGCGGTGAGCAATTGCGGCGGTGCGGTCTAGGGTTTATGGAGCGATGGAACTGAGAACGGCTCGGGGACCCGTTCATATAGCGGCTGGTGGGGAGGATTTTCGGGCCCCGAGTCGTGTTCTCAGGCCGGCTCACGTTTTCGGCCTCTGCTAGCGCGTGAAAACTGAAACCAACCCCTTAAAGCTTGGGAATTTTTCAGTTTCAGCCCTTTTAGGTTCTTCCAGAGATGCTCTAACATAAAAAAAAAAACTTCGTTTCGCCGCCACGTCAACAGGAGTTTGTGGCAAAAACACCACAAAACCACCCAATCCATTGCGTTACAGGCTCCACAGTACAACAATGTGACATCTTATTCATTCATGATCATGGTTACGCCAGACAAAAAAAAGGTAAAATGTCAGAAGATGGATCGTATATCCAGAACCCTGGATTAGAATTTTGCCATAGGTGCCAAATCACGAGCAACACAATTTGGTTCCCTCCACATGCTCATAATAAACCCGAACTAGTTCTTTGGCCATATATGATACAGTATCAATCATCAAAAACAGCAGCCGCTGCTCCACTAGGATTATCGGAGCATCACACCATCTCTCGATTATCGGAGCTAAAGATCACCCTTGAAGCTCCTTGTAACGAGGGTGGCAGCACCCGAGGCCTCCAGGCCTGCCCCGTTGGGAACCTTCACTGATCCATTTTGGACAAAGACAAATTTGCATTCGTAAGCTTTCTCTGGAGAAATTTCATGTTCGTTCGGAGGAAGACCGGGAAGGATTAGTGGGTTACCGATATCGGCGGCGGGGTGATGCTCGAGGACGACGACTCGGGAGGCCGAGACAAGGACGTACACCGCCCTCACGCCGTCGAGCGCCACCTCCGCTTCCTCCCGGCCGGTGTTCGCCGCCGCCCATCATCAAGAGAAGCCTAGCCGGCGGGTGCATCTGCGCAAGATACGCAAGCAGAGAAACCACCCCCACGAGAAACAGCAGAAGCAATAACAATAAGTCAACGGGACAACACAGATGGTTCGGAGGAGGTCCCTGCAAAAGTAAGAGAAGCAGAAGCACATTTTTGGTTTCTTGGGAAATCAAGTAGCGCCACCACCGGTTCTACCGTGAGTAGCCAATAAACATGCAGTCCATGACGGCCATCTAGCATACCATGAGTATATACTTGTATCTCCTGCCGACTGTCTGCCAGCAGAGAAACATCGTTATCATGATTAATTATGGGGCAATAACAGCTATCTGTTTAATTGATCAACTGAGTGTGACACGTCAATCAATCATACTCCCTCCGATCCGATGTGTAGGGCTTAGTAGAGCTTGCATTGCGACCAAGGTGCAAAGATATTGGCTACAGCGATTATCTATAGTCTTCTTAGTTTCATCCAAATGTCGGAGATTGTGTCCCAACTCCCAAGGACTTATCTCTCTAAGCTAGGTTTGAAAGGGGGCTAACTTGGCGAGGCAACCCGCAAGGAACACGACAGAGAGTGACATGGTGGTTACCCAGGTTTGGCCTTTCTTGGTTACCCAGGTTTGCACTGCTTCGTGAGGATTACAATACAATGGTGGTTAGGGTTTCTCATATGCGAACACTTAACTAGTTGGCCGGATTACCTCTTATATAACCGTGCCGGCTCCTCTTTCCTGCCCTTAGGCGGGAAGGAAAACCACAATGCGGCGAGGGAAGGAAAACCCAAAGCCCTAAACTAGGGGTGGACGTAGTCCACCGTCGATTAAAGTGCTCGCTCATGGCAGCGCGTGGGGTCTTCACGATGACCTCGGGGATGACGCTCGCGGAGGAGTTTTATGTCGTCATGGTCTTCTTGCACCGAAGAGGAAGGTCCCGGGCGACGCTTTGGGCGCCGTAGATGGACGGTGATCTTTAATCACGGATTTAGCAAGCTTTGGCGTCTGCGCCCTGCGGCGCTGACGCCTTCTTCGTCATCCTCTTTGCCACCTGCGCAGGCGCTTGTCTCTACGGTGGTGGCAGAGACATGTGCCCTCCTGTCAGAGGGTCACGAGTGGTACAGAGTGTTGTCCCCTCCTGAAGGCATTCGGCGTCCTGGCAGAGGTATTCTGGTGGTGATCCCTCACGGAGTCCCACGAGGCGGTTGTAGAAGAGCTTTATATTGCTGAGTCCTAGAGCTGGGCCTTTACTCGTGAGGGTCGATTCCTCACGAGGTTCTTGTTGTGCGGTGCCGGGTACGGCCAACACTCGTTGACCAACTTCCATAGGCCTTTGACTGGGTCTTGGCAGACGGTTCGTGGTACCTGATATCCATTACCCCGACAGTATCCCTTGGGCCCGTGTCGCGCACGTGTCCGGAGGAGATGAAACAGCGTGGAGCCAAGTAGACTGCCAAGGCTGGCTGTAGGCACGTGGCGCAGCGGTTCGTAGGGACGGATCGTCACGATCTCCTCGACGCCTCGGTTTCGCCCCACGCAGCATAATTGCCGTGTGAAGTGTCTTGTCTTCCGTCGTTTACCTCCCATCAGTCGTGGAGGGAATAACTGCAGTGAAACCATTGATTCTCGATGGGGCGGTAATTAAGGCGGGAAGAGGGAGAGGGAAGACGGAGCCCCGGCTGGCTATAAAGCGAGGGCGCCAGTGCTTCGATCCCCAGGTCTCCCCTTCTCCCTCTGTCTCGCTTCAGATTCCTTTATGGCGAGAGGCAAAGGCCGTGGCGGGGCCTCTGTAGCCATTACGGAGGCAGCCCCCGGCCGCCGCACCCATGCGTCCATCGCAGCACCAGAGGTCGGGGCCGGCCCAGCTGATCGCAATCGGGCAACTCCTAGCACCAGAGGTGAAGGATTGGATGAATGGCATACTTGATTCCACCTTCACCAATTCGGAGGTTAAAACAGCCCTGTTTGAGATGTATCCCACTAAAGCCCCGGGGCCCGACGGGTTCCCAGCTCACTTCTTCCAGAGAAATTGGGCAATCTGCGGTGAAGAGATAACCAAGGCAGTTTTGAGGATTTTAGCGGGAGAGGATGATCCGAGGGAGGTAAACAAAACGTTCATTGTTTTAATTCCAAAGGTAGCTAGCCCAAGTGAGTTGGGGCAATTCCGCCCCATTAGCCTTTGTAACGTGATTTATAAGGTGGCTTCGAAGGTAGCGGCAAACAGGCTGAAACAGATTCTCCCGGAGATAATATCGGAGGAACAGTCGGCTTTTGTGCCTGGGAGGCTGATCACGGATAATATCATCACGGCGTATGAGTGCCTCCACTTCATGAAGCGCAACAAGGCAAAGAAGCATCGGTCATGTGCCCTCAAGTTGGATATGAGGAAGGCGTACGACAGGGTTGAGTGGAGCTATTTGAGAGCTATTATGCTGAAATTGGGTTTCAGCAGGTCTTGGGTCGAGTTGACTATGCGTTTGGTTACGACAGTCTCCTTCTCGGTACTCTTTAATGGTGTACCTCAGGAGGAATTCTCTCCCTCTCGGGGGATTCGCCAAGGTGACCCTATATCACCTTACTTGTTCTTATTGGCAGCAGAGGGCCTATCGTGCCTCCTAAAATCTAGAGATCAATCATCGTCACTCAAAGGTATCACAGTGGCAGCAACTGCTCCAGCAGTAAACCACTTATTATTCGCCGATGATAGCCTGCTGTTTTTTCAAGCAAGTTTGGATGGTGCAAGGGAGATAAAAGATGTGTTGAACAGGTATTGTAATGCCTCGGGTCAGAGAATTAATACTGACAAGTCCTCTATTTTCTTCAGTAAAGGTTGCTCGGAAGAAATAAGAGTACAAGTAAAGGATGAATTGGAGGTTCAGACAGAAACCCTTAATGAGAAATACCTTGGTATGCCTTCGGTGGTGGGCTCTGATAAAAATGGAGCGTTTAAATATCTGAGGGACAAGGTGTGGAAGAAGGTCCTAGGTTGGATGGAGCACCTGTTATCAGTGGGGGGTAAGGAAGTGTTGATCAAGGCAGTAGCACAAGCTGTACCTACATATTCGATGTCCTGTTTTAAACTACCTAGGGGCTTGTGTGAGCATATTAATACAATGCTTCGCAAGTTCTGGTGGGGGAGCAAGGAGGGAGACCGAAGAACGAGCTGGGTCTCGTGGGAGAGTATGATACAGCCAAAATACGCAGGGGGTTTAGGCTTCAGAGATATTGAACTATTTAATCTTTCTCTTTTGGCTCGACAGGCTTGGAGAGTGCTACAGATGCCGGAATCTCTTAGTGCTCGAGTCCTAAAGGCGGTATACTATCCTGAGGGGATATTCTCACGGCACAGCTTGGGAGTCATCCATCCCAAGTTTGGAGATCACTTGTCGAGGGAAGGGACACACTGAAAATCGGCTTGATCAAGCGAATTGGTGACGGGCGGAGTACGGGGGCTTGGGATGACCCCTGGTTACCACGGGATGATAGGAGGAGACCGGTAGCTCCCATGAAGATCGATCCACCTACCCTGGTGGCAGATTATATCAACCATACTACGGCTTCATGGGATGTAAACAAGGTGAGCGAATGGTTCCTCCCGATGGATGCACAGTTTATTCTCAATATTCCTCTCAGTCATCGTGTGCAAGAGGATTTTTGGGCTTGGCATTTTGAGAGGAATGGGGTATTTTCGGTGCGCTCTTGTTACCGAACTCTGGCAGCTACCAAGACAACCAGAGAAGATTGGTTGGACAGTAGAGCAAGCTCGTCTCGTTCTGTCGAGAGGGGCAAGGAGTGGACACGGCTATGGAAGATCGATGTTCCCTCAAAGGTGAAAGTTTTTCTTTGGAGGCTGGCTAGGCAGTCTCTCCCCACCGGAGATGTCCGTAATCACAGAAATATGGCGCCCACCCCAACATGTGTCATATGTGGTCAGGAAGATTCATGGATCCACTCTCTATTAGAGTGTAATATGTCTAGATGTGTGTGGGCTCTCACAAATGAGGAAGTGGTCGAGAAGATCTCGTTATCAAGAGAGGCTGGAGCCCGTGAGTGGCTATTTGCGATGATGGAAAGGATGAATAGGGAAGAGCTCATTCGGATGGTGGTGACCCTTTGGGCAATATGGCACGCGAGGAGAAAAGCGATACACGAGGAAATTTTCCAAAGTCCAATGGCTACTTTCGGATTTGTAAACCGGTTCATAACAGACCTTGAAGCGGGGAAGCTGAACAATACGGCCGTGGCTCGGAGGGAGAGACGGACGGCGACGACGCCGGTGGGCTGGTTGCCACCACCCAATGACTCGGCGAAAATTAATGTGGATGCGGCGGTTGCTACTGCCGACGGCAATGGTGCTGTAGGAGCAGTATGCCGAGCAGCAGATGGAACGTACCTGGGGGCCTCGGTGATGGTTTTTCCTGGGATCACCCATCCGGGTACTCTTGAGGCGCTGGCATGTAGGGAAGCAATAGACTTGGCGGATGATTTAGCGCTAAGGAAAGTGGTTGTCGCATCTGATTGCCTGGAAGTGATCAAGGGAATTCACGGCGAATACATGGGAGTTTTTGGGAGTATTATCTTGGAGATTAAAGCTAGCATCAGGCAAAGAGGCAACTTGTCTTTTATCCATGAAGGGAGACGACACAATGATGAAGCTCATCGACTAGCGCGGTATGCGATTGCGATGCAGGCGGGAAGACATCTGTGGCTGGGCCAGCCACCTTCGGAGCTATTCTTTGCTGTTAATGTCAATTCAGTAGCTTAGTAGTTCTTTGTAATTCAAAAAAAAAAAAAAACCATGCGTCCATCGCGGTATTTTATTTGCACCTGATTGGTCGAAACTATCAAACTGAACAACTCAATTATTGGGTTAGTTGTTAGAAGAAAATTAAGCCATTTACACTGTAGCCGACCACCATGTATGCAAAGCTAAACTCTAAGCAACTAGCTTATCATGCGATGCACGTCTCCCTAAAATGCACTACTATTCCAAGTAGACGCGTAACGATGTTATAATATATACATATCAAAAACACTCCTCGAGGAAAATATATGCACACGATTTTGAAATATATAACCTAAATGTTCAGAACAATATCGATGGACAATATTCTTAAATTCCAACTTAAAACATGTTGAAGATATCCTTGGCCCATTTGTTGAAACAATATCCTTGACCCATTTGTGCAGCTGTGATAAACGCTCACCTGGCCCCTGATTTGCTGATGCTTCTAATTTCTGTCATGCTTAGCTCATCCTGGAAAATGCGAATCAACTTTCCATGGGAAACCAAGAGTAAATTGCTTGTTGGAGACAAAACTAAATCGACAGTGAAATTCAGAAGCAGGCAGGCAATGCAATGCACTGCACTGCTGCACACCAAATTGCTATCAGAATCTCACACACTATTGAGTTACAAAGTCGCACAATCAAATTCTTCATTATCCTCAGAAATTTCTGAGAGGATCCCTCGCTCTCCCCCATAACAAGATAACAATACAGGTACACCAGATATAGGGTGCGCACATCTACCACAGAACATAGGATTTTGCGGTAGACGTTCACACGCTTATGGATCCAGTGCGAGTTAATATGAAAACCTTCATTTCACCACCAGGTCAACGGAATTTAGTGGCAAAAAACACCACAAAACCACCCAATCCACTGTTTTACAGTCTCCACGGTATCTAAGTCTAAAAACGTGTGAAGCTCGTATCCACAATGAAGACAGGAGGCGGTGCAGATGTGCCTGGGTAGAGGTGTGGGCAGTTGCACAACTACTCTGTGACCAGCCCACCACTCTGGGTATCCCTGTCCCTCCACATTGGTATCCATGGGCTGAAGCTAGGGCCTGTCAGAGGTTGAAGGCGATAAAAGCTGGGAACGACTTGTGCCCCCCTAAGATTCCTACGATCTTGTTCCTGGCTCCGCCACTGTGTTTCCACACACAGTAACTCCAGTGGACCGTTTCTCTTCTCTTCAGATGAAGTAGCCATCTCCATATACCTTTGAGAATGCATCATTCACATACAAATTCCTCTCTTGGATCATTGAGCAAACGTTTTCAGCATCTCTCCATTGTCTACACCTGACATACATATGGACAAGTAAAGTTTGCAGTACCACATTCGTCTCAGACCCCATCTTGATGAGATGAGCATGTATCTCTCTACCGGAACGCAGAAGCCCTTGGTACCGGCAAAGGCTTAAAAGCCCTGCCAAAGTGTATTGGTCAGGTCTAATGCAAGCCTGCTCCATCTGACGGTAAATGTTTATTGAAGCAGCAGGTTGTCCGTCCCCTACATAACCTGAGAGCAGAGCGTTCCAGGATATCAGGTTCCTCTCGTTCATCCTGAGGAACAGTAACCGGGCGACCTCAATGCAGCCACACTTTGCATACATGTCCATAAGCTCAGTTTCCAAAACTACATTCATCTGGTATACGACCTTGATGGCATGGGCATGAATTTGCTTTCCATATTCTGTATACTGCCTGTTGCCACAAAGCTTCAGAAGGTTCACAAAGGTATGCTGGTTAGCCTTTATGTTTGCAGACTCCATTTGCCGGAAAATGCTGAGTGCCAAGTCAACCTGCCCATTTTCAACGTAGCCAGACAGGAGTGCGTCCCATGATACATAATTTCTCTCATCCATCCTGTCGAATACCGCCCGAGCAAGTTCCGTTAAGCCACATTTCCCATACATGTCAACAAGCGCGCTGCCCCGATAGCATCGGTATCTAATGCTCTTCTAATCAAATAACCATGGAATGCACGGCCATTGTCAATGTCAGCCAAATGGGCACAGGCGGCAACACCACTGCCAAGGGTGAATCGATCAACAGTGAAACCACATTGCTGCATTTGGAGAACCATGTCGAGCGCCTCCTTACAAAGACCAAGACGAACATAGCTTGAGATGATGGTATTCCAACTCACTTGATCCCTGTCTATCATCGTCTCGAAAACTGTCCTGCAACTATCCATCTCACCACACTTCCCATACATGTCGATGAGGCAGTTCCACACAGTGGTATTCCATCAAATCCAAGGGCAACTGCCAATGCATGCAGCTGCTTCCCACGAACCAGGCACAATGAAGCACTGCACACCTGAATTGCCATCACAAGAACCGAATCAACCGGAAGCATCCCAGCACGCTGCATGGCGGAGAAAGCATCCCAGGCCTCGTCCCACCGACAAGAACGGACATAGCCTCCAATGATCACACTCCACGAAACCATGTTGGCCTCGTCCATCTCAGCGAACGCTTTGCCCACATCATCCATCAGTCCAAAATCAATATATGCGCTGACCAATGCGGTGCCCACGACGACATGCTGGCACAGGGCACACTTGACGACCAGGACATGCACCGCGCGGAGCATCCTGCTGTCACGGAGGCGCGCGCAAGCTTTGAGGACGCTCGGGATCATGAACCTGCTGATGGGAACTCCGTCCCACTGCATCCTGCAGAAGAGCTCGACGACCTCGGCGTGCCTGCTGGCATGCGCCAGCGCCAGGATTGCCGCGCTGGCGCTCTTCTCGCCGCTCCTGGGAGGCCTCCCGGGCAGCCCACGCTCGCCTTGCGCCCTTGCCGCTACTCGGACGAAGAATTTCGTCGAACAGGTTGCCCGCCGTGGAAACCGGGACGCTTCCCTCCTGCATTGCGTCGAACAGCCTACGGGGGTTCACTCTCTGGGAGGTTCTTGGGTTGGCTGGCACGAGTTGTTCCTGGAACGTCAGAGCGGAGACCGCCATACGCCGGCGGCGACGGCGGCGGCTGCAGCAGGGTCCCCATTTGAGGTGGCCACGTTGGGAGGTGGAAGGTAGAGGGAGCGGCTGTGGATAAGGGTGCAGTAGGCGCGACGAGTCCATCTATCTGGCCCTCCGCTGAAGGGAGCTCTCCCGAAGTACTTCTACAAGAGCAGTTTAGCCACAACATCAGAGTACCGCGTCTGCAAGAGCAATTTAGCTACAGTACATTTTTTTCTTTCTTCGGAGGCAACACAATGATTTTCAAGGGAATTTCGTGTTTTCAGAAAATTTTGAAGACTTGCTTTCAAGGCACAACACCCCGATTTTACAGATGCAAAGTTTCAAACCCCTTTTTTTATATGGGAGTTTCAAGCACTGGTGTGGCAATCGGTAGATGCATAGCACTGTCGCTTTACTAGCAAACTGCAGTAGGTGCAGCCCTTCATTCTCCGGTATTATACATTGGCAACAGTATAACTATCGAGATGGTGCATATGTGCAGAGAAAGGCCTGCGTGCAGTACCTCACACCAGACCTAAAACAGCCGAGAAAATATATACAAGGGCGATTGTTTTCTCCCAGCTACCAGTTCGTAATGTTACATGCGTCTACAGAAGGGATTTGCTGACTCTCACTACAAAGCATAGATTTTCTTCTCATGGTCTTCCACGGCTTCCAGGTCCGACAACCCTTCACGCATAGACCAGGAGAAGGACTTGCTGCCGCTCCCCCTCTTGATGCGCCGCTGCCTGTCTTCGCCAAACTTGAACCGCGGGCGCAGCAACAGGTAGGCGAGGAACAGGAGGGTCCCGATCATGATCGGCCCTCCCACGGCCGATATGGTGAACGCCATCCAGGCATGCTGCGGGCCAACCACAACGTAGGCCAGCGAGACGAATGCCGCGCAAGTACTAAGGCACGCTGACCACATCAGCTTATTTACGATCTTGATGATCTGCTTCTGCGCACCGGTTTCCCAGGCGACCAGGGTGATCTGCACCACGACAACTGCAAGCGAAATGAAAAGTGCGATGGCGTTCAGAAGGCAGAAAGCTCGGAAGCCGGTGAGCTTGGATATGTAGGCCTCCCCGATTTCTCCCCCATCTTTAGTATCCTGGTAGTATTGCCCTGGCAAATTGAATATGGAAACAAATGCAATGGAGGCAATCAGGGTTGCTACCAAAGTAACCGAGTTGATGGTGTTCTGAACTGCTTCTCTGTGCAGTTTCCGAAGTTCTTTGGCAATCCCTGTCACTCTTTTGTTGGTCTTGGCGTTCTCGTTGAGCTGCGCTTGAACATTGTGCTTGATATCACTCACAGTTCTCCTTAGCTCTGATGCTTCATCGACTTTACCAACATTTACGGCATTCTTTGCACCAGCCTCTGTCAGCCACTCGATTATTTCCATTTTGGACTCACCATAGGGAACTTTCTCAGCCAAGTCCATAGCAGTTTCATTGTGATTATTGATAGCATTAACATCAAGTGACTCGTAGCTAAGAAGAAGTTGAACCATCTGGAGATAAAAGAAAAGGCAGAGAATGGAGTCAATGGAAGCATGCTCTCGTCAGTTCACATGAAAACAATGGATCTTCCCATGAAGGAACAAAAGGTGATATTTATAAGTTTGTTTCAAATTTACTTAAGACTTAAGATGCACCCTGCAGCTTTACCAGTTCAAAGGGATATCTTTGTTTTGGTAGTTATTGATTTAGGGGCCAGTAATCAACTGGAGAGCATTCACTACAGCAGACTTGTAACTGCACTCAGTGTCTTTCAACTTCACACACCACTAACTGAAAAGCAATGTAGACAATTCATGCATGTCCTTTTTTTTTTTTTTTGAAACGGAAAAATCCAGCCTCTGCATCAATTCATGCATGTCCTGATCATAGCTTTATCGTTAGTCCAGCTGCCGTACAAAGGTACAACTTAGATGTACTGGGAAATAGACACTAGTGGCAGAAAGTCAACAAAGACAAGAACTGCATTTATAGTGCTTCCTCCTTATACAAGATGAGCACACGTTCTATGCTATATTTTGCAATTCACTAGGTACTCCATCCACCATGCAACAGCAAGATGGCTTACCCAAAAAGTATGTATGCTACTTCGAGAAAGTCTGGAGTTACTCAATTTTACCAATCCTACTAAACAGTAAATAGAGCATGATGTAGCCAATGCCCAAAATGCTGTACTATTATCTCATATATAATCTCAATATTTGGTTAAGTGTGGTCTAATATATGCTCTCAGTAGTATGATATCCTCCGATATAACCACTTTCTTGTTACCAGTGCTGACATCCCGGTACTAGTATCCTCATTAGGAGACAAACAGATGGCCATGATCCTATGCCCGGTTGCCAATTATGTTAACAGTCCTCTTTTACAAGATCCTATGACCAACTATTTAGTGCATGCATCAACTAATACCGGTATCAAACCAAATATGACTGTAGTAATTTTGATGCTAGCATGCTCTAGCACAGCCATAAGCTCCATCTAAAAAAAATAGTAATTGCAGCGTGAATTTTAAAAAAAAATTAGGCATACATGTTTCAAGCAAGGTAGGATTAACCAAAAATATCAAGCAAACAAGATAAGATACATCTATTGATGTACATAATTTTGGCAAGAACCCTATACCTGGGGCCTCCATTTTCGCGTAGCTATGTGTAAAGCTGTGTTTGCTTTCTTGTCCCGCACGTTGAGGATGGAAACATCAGCCATCAGCAATTCTTCCACGACGTCTGTGTTTTTACCCTTCACGGCCATGTGAAGGGCAGTTTGTCCCTTCCTATCTCTGATTGGAACAATCCCCGGATCCCTCTCTATGAGTGCTTTGACAATGCGATGATACCCGATTCTGACAGTAGTATGTAGTGATGTCTTGCCATTTTTCCGCACAATCCTTATGCAGTTATCATCAGTGTCCAATATAGCATTCACCACGTCCAAGTGGTCTTTGACGGCAGCAGAGTACAGTGGACTAGTGTTGGAAGAGTCGCACACTGAGCAAAGCTCAGGCCACCGCCCCAAAAACTCCTTTACAACCTCTGTTACGAAAGCAAGTCATCAGTCTACTTGCCATGAGAAAAGACTAGAGCATTCCACATTGAAAAATAGCTGCTTGATCAGCAGAACCTTAAGAAAAATGTAGGTTTTCTTGCGTAAATAAGCAACAATAAAACCTACATACATAGAGGTACTTCATGCTAATACCATTTTTTAGGAATCCTAGCTAAATCAGACACACCGAAGTTTCCAAATTCCTTCTGATTACTAGCAAAACCACAATCATAATCACTGGTACAACCAGGGAAAACCCTTGCAATCCACGACGTCCTAGCATACATATAGCCAATTCGATCGAAGTGCAGAGCATAAAGCAACTAAAAAAGCTACCCTGAATCAACTCGATCTAGCTAAGGCGAAGGCAATTGGGCTCGCCTAGAATAGGATTAGGAACTCATTGGACTTCGAGACATCACCCCCAGCGGAAATAATCGAGTGAAAGGAAGTGCTCACCAGTGTGCCCTTGCTTGGCGGCGACGTGGAAGGCGTCGAGGTCGAGGCGGGAGCGGAGTGTGGCGGCCTCGAGGTCGTAGAGCGGGAGGAGGAGGCGGACGACCTCGAGCGCGCCGGCCTCCGCGGCGACGTAGAGCGCGGACTCCCCGGCCTCCGTCTGCGCGGCGGCGAGCGCCGCGGTGGAGCCGGACGCCTCGGCGTCGGCCAGGAGGCGGCGGACGGCGCCGGCGTCCGCGGATCGGACGGCCGCGAAGAGCGCCTGGTGGGAGAGCGGCGGGAGATCCATCGGCGAGAGGGCGAGCGCGCGAGCGGCTGCCGTGAGGAACCGACCGACGTGGCGCTGCGTCGAGGGGGTGGGTCGGGACGGGACGGGGAGGAGGCGCCCGCCGTCGCTATCAGTGCAGTCCAGTGATTGGTGAGGGTGGACTCAGCTCATGAGCTCAAGGTGGTTCGGAAAATAAAAATCCTTTGTTATCTTCTTTTTTTCCCTCCACAAGACAAGTGGCCAAGTGGGCAAGAGAAAGGGAGAAGGGCGAAAGGAGCAACGCGTTGCCCGCATGGCCGCATGTGCTCGTTGGATTCCTGCCTGATTTCCTTTTGTCATCGTCGTTTTCGGAAGAACAAAACGTGCGCTCCGTGTTTGCATTACTTTTCGATTTTTCGAGATTGTGCTTTTGCTTCGTTTGAAGCTTGTCTGATGGAATCATGCTGTCAGTGGCGGACCCACGAAATAATTGGAGGGTGAGCACACTACAATAAAAAATGTCGCACTACGATTTTTTTTTACAACATAAATAGATAATTTATTCATAAAATTGTAATTTCGTATGTATATTTTAAATGTCCGGGAAGGAATCGAGAGACAAAAAAAGACTTAAGTAGTATTTTTTCTAAGAACTATGGCTAGTAAAAAAAGTCCCCAAATTATGGGTGGGCCGTACGTAAATCTAGATGGTACTCATAATCCTTCTATAAAACTAAGCCAGGATTCTTCCTCTCCCATTTGCTTGAATCCATGAAACCATGTGAAGGCAAGCGCAAGGGGTGGAGCGCGGACGTAATGTGGTATGACGTGAACTCTAGTCCCATCATGTTTAGTGTGTCACCTCCAACGGAAGGAAAAATCCAATCTCAGCTTTCGACATTGGCGATGGCGGCAATTTAAATAAGCGCAATCGGCAACAACGTTGGACCAAGTTCTTCGGCAGTGGCGCGGTCTGATATCTCCGATACAATACTGGGGCCAGCTCCTCCCCTTTGTTAGTTGCTAGTCCATTCGTCTCCATCATCGTATCGTCTGCCTCGTCTCTGTTACCAGCAAGCCGCCGCGCTCGTCTCCCATGATGGTACTTATGCAACATCAATTTCCCTACGACACATTGTCCACCCAGTCAAGTGCAAAAACACAGTGGAATCACGCTACGCATGATGCTGGTGTGCTTCCTGCCCACGAGGAAAGAAGAGCGACAAGGTTTAGATTTGACTGTTTGCACCATGGAAGGTGAAGCTTATCATTCAGGCATCGCCACTCGTAGTTGTAATTTAGGACCTGACTCATGTTGGTCCATAAGAGAGATGTTTGGCGCAATTCCAGCGATGTGATCACATGTGCTCCAATGTTTCCCGGTATAGGGGAGCATGCCGAACTAAATTGTAAAAATGTAGAGTTTGTGAACATGCTTTGAACGAGAAGAGCCCTTTTTGCCAGATTGATGCATAACATATTTAGAAGATCCAATGAGACTATATCCGACTAATCAAGAAAAAATCTTATGTGATTGTAGAACCCAGAGGAGAGATGATTAAGGCACTAACTAGTCAAACTCCTACGAAAATATGAACGAGTTACAGATTGTATCCATATTTCAAGGTGAGCAATATTAAATGTTAGTCCGTGCCATAAAATGTAGTATTGTTGTAAGTGATGACAATTTGTTCATATCATCGTATGATTGTATTGGCGTGCAATTGATGGTACTCATATGACCGCCAGAGTGTTGAGGTCAAAGGTTGCAACATATAAGGGTCGAAAGCGCCGCACGAGCCAGAATATGTTTAGTTCTATTTGTTTCACAACAAAGGAGTCCCTTCAACGGTTCCACAATCCACCATCCAGTTAAGGACTTCAGCCATTTTAGGAAAACCATTCTTGGCAACAAGATTGGTGTCGATTAGTCATCTCAACAAGTCCCTCGGATGATCAGGTAGGGTTTCAATTAAGAGAACGTAAAGGCGCTGGTGACGATCGTCACCTAACAGGGGGGCACGATTTACCCAGGTTCGGGGCCCTCGCAGAGGTAAAGCCCTTAATCCTGCTCTTCGATCTGTATTATCAGTAGATCGGTTACAATGGGGGGTGCTCAAGTCGAGAGTATGATCTCGAGCTTAAGGCTTGTGGTGACGAAAGTAGATTGGATCCCCCCATCGGTGGTTCTCCTAGCCTTATATAGGTGGCTAGGTCTCAAACCGTGTCCGGGGGGCGGTTACAAACCCTAGTTCTAGGTCGGTTAGGACTTTCCTTCTTGACCCGCAAGTCTTGCGGGTGGGCATTCTAGTAACGCAGGACAGCACCTTTGTCGTGGGATTATCACGGCAGACGTTACCGGGGGTAACTGATCTTGGGGCAAGACGACACAGGCGTTTGGGAGAGGGTTTAGCTCAGAGGAAAACATGATGGAACTCGATCTAGTAACCGGCAATCAAGTAGCCGAGTCTCCGATCTCAATATATTACCTCGATCTCTCGTATACACTGGATGCTCGATATCAAGCGGTACTGCTAGGATTCTTAGATCTCCCTCAACTAGACCTGGGGGTTGGTTTATAAAGCACCCGTACCCCCTGGCTTGCTCTCCAAGGCGCACCCTGACTCCTACCCGGACACCGCATACAAACTCTAGCTTTCCTTTACAGTGACCCACAATCCGGGTTACGAGACCTACAAACTGGGGCCTTCCAGAAGTTTCTTTACCCTTAGCCGGATCTTGCGCAGCGTCCTTTGGGCCGGGTTATGCCTTGGAGTTGGCCTACCGGGTTAGCATCCCTCCATCAGTAGTCCCCAGAATAGCTTGGGCTTCACGGATCCTTCCTTGAAGCGCTTGTTATTCCCTGAAAAAACATCAAATGCCCAGATGCATGAAGGCTGGGTTAAAACACTTCGATAAACAGCTAGGCCCAACTCCATGGTGGCCATATGGTAACCCGGCTCCTCTCCAGATACCCGGCTTAGCTTTCCGGGTCTAAGCCCTGATAAAAGTGTCAAGATCCTGCACTTTACTCGATAATTGATCTTGATATTATGAAGAATATCTCCTTATTTCTGCCCAGATATCACGTTCAACACGTAAAGCGTATTTCGCAAAACTCAAACAGATAGCCGTTACTCCGTAATCCCCGGCTCCCGCTCGTGGAACCAAACTTATCCACATGAACCATTATAAATATGCTCGTAGGGGTAACCCTAACCCCAACGGCTCACTTCCCCCCATTCCTCTTCCTTTCTTCCTCCATGCTCAAGCTCACAGAGCGCCACCACGGAAATCCCGCGCGCATCACCGGAGCCTATTGGCCGCCGGCTACGCTCCGCCACAGCGCACTCTGCACCGCCGCCAAGATCCGCCGCCAAACCCCCAACCGGCCCGTCGGGAATCGCAAAGGGGCACCAAACTTGCGCGATTTGCCTCCGTCGAGCTTCACTTCGATCTCCTCCAGTAAGCCTCCCATACCCGTTAACTGGCCTCCGCAATTTCTTGATTTTCATCAGATTAGATCTAGGTCAACCCGCCGGTCATTTTCCCGGTCATGCCGAATTAAGTTACTTGTACTCACTCTAGTTCACCCAATGGATTGGATACTAACTTTACTTTACTTCCCTACCGCCCATAGCTGTTAATTTTGCCACAAATCCAGAAATGGAATCTCTAGCCTGGGCTCGGGCCGCCCAATTTTTCCGCCCTCACCTCTATCATCCGGAAAATCTTCCCTTTTTCCGACTCCCTTTATTTGTAGTAGGTACCTGTGTAACCATCTATCACCCTCGAACATCCTTTCAATGCATAAGCCTTCATGATTTTTATAATGATGCTTGATACCCGGATAGCTTGAACCTTGCTCCACGAAATGACACCCGGATAGTATGTAACTTCCATATTGTCTCGATGCCACTCACCAATACTCGACCAGTTTATGGTTTCCGGGTCTTATTCCTTGTATCCTTCTACCTTGTGCTTTGCAGGTCAATCACATGGCTCCCAAAAAGCAGGGAAAAACACCAGCCAAGGCCAAGACCACCAATTCCATATCCGCCAACTGGGTGCGATCTTCGGTCACCAAGGCCAAGTTAGAAGAACTGGCCGATTTAGGGGTTCTACCCCCTCAAAAGGAAATCCACTGGAGGGTGCCGGGCAACGAGACCCGGCCTACCCCGGCGAAGGACGAGGTAATATGTTTTGTGGAACACGTGACCCGGGGCTTCCGTCCTCCGGGTCACCCTTTCTTCCGTGATATTCTAAGCCATTATGGCCTTCGCATTTTTGACATAGGGCCTAATTCCGTATTAAATATCTCCCACTTCATCGTTCTCTCCGAGTCATACTTGTGCACTCCGCCAAGTTTGGCTCTTTTTGTCGAGCTTTTCCAGTGCAAACCGTGCCGCGAAAGCGGTGATGGGGCACTTCTCGCTTGCGGCGGGGTTTCTATCCAGCGCCGCAAGAATTCTCTGATGCCACCCCTCACTCTCAACTCCCACGTCAAACACTGGCAACTCTCGTACTTCTATTGCCGGGACACCTCCCCACCCGGCCAAAAGAAACTGCCGGGTTACTCGGAAGGCCTTCTCGATATCTCCGAGTCTTTTAACGCCTTTGCCCCTGACTCGGACAGGGAGGCCATCCGGCCTTTATTAGCCAAAATCTCTGTTCTGTCAGCCCAAGGTCTCATTGGGCTTAACCTTGTGAAAACTTGGGTCGATTTCCGGATCCAACCAAACTCCATCCGCACTAAGTTAATGTGCGAGTATTCAGGGCATGCTACGGACTCGCTCCGGTACTCCACCCACAGCTTTGCAGCCGGAGACACCAACAAAACTATCAAGAGCCTCTTGACAGAGAAGATGGAGGTAATCCGGAACATAGCCGGGTTAGAACCCTTCACTCGGGAGAACCCAGCCCCCAAGGTAAAGACTCGATTTTCATACTCTTTCTTTCACACCTTCCACTCGATATGACTAATAACCCTTACTCTTATACCTTCATCCCAGGCTGATGATCCCTTTTGGAAGATTGAAACTCCTCCTAACTCCGAAAACCCAGAGGAGCAAGAGGATGGCATTAACTCGGATGAAGGTACGTTTCGAACTTCACGTAATTCCCTTGAGTTCATCGTGTCCCGTTCTTCATTTTCCAACTGTGACCTTGATAACTTCCAGAGTCAGAGGACAAAGACGAAGGAGAAGAGACTGACGGCAGAGTAGAATCCGCCAGTGACGAGGAGGAAGTGGAGCCGACAGTCAAAGTCGGATCTAAGAGAAAACCCCGAGGGGCCGCCCCCAAGGTTTCATATCGTCTCCTTGCATTCAATTCGTATTCCTTTGATGATATACATGAGCTAACTTGACGTTATTCCACTGGCCATATTTGAAGGAGTCGCCCATGACCAAGCGCAGAGCGACTCGAAATTACCCGGGTGATGATGCTCTTAACCCGGGTATTTCATAGTCTCCGACTCGGCGGGCTGGTATTTACCCTATCCTTTCTCGGACGAAACAATCTTCCTGAACCATTCCCTTATGAAATCTTGCTTGATACTTTTCAGTTTCGCCCGGGTCCAGCAGCGAATTCCCTTCGGACTTTGCGGTGAATACCGGGTAAAATCCCTTTCCTGATGCTCTATCACATTTTCATCACCCTTTCCTGATTGTACACTAACTGCTCACTCATAATATCTATAGGGCCACGGTCGTTATTAGCGACCAAGAGGATATGGAGACCGATGACCCGAGTAAGGGGAACCCGGCTGATAAGACAACATCCGCGTCTAGCGGCGAAGAACAAGCGTCACCAATAAACCCGGCCAGACAAGAAGTCGAGTATCCGATAGCCTCTCATGCAAGCAAGAAGGGAAAAACTGCAACTTTGGGTGCGGGAGAGGGAGCATCAGATTCCGACATTCGAATGACCCGGATGCCGCCTTCTGCTAAGAAGAAAACTCCTTCTCCGAGGTTCCAAGGCCCCGGGTCCTCTAATACGGGTAATGATACCTTTGATGAACTGATGAGCACTCTCCTCGGTATGAAGACCTCAGAGAACAATATTCTGGAGCGCATGGCCGCCGAGCACCAGGTAACAACACTTGATATCTCATAGTATACACTTAGTCGCCAAGTTCCGAGCATAACTTTGTTGAAGTTATGCTTGGTACTTTATACAATAGTCGGCTTGCCATGATACCCGACTGATACTTGTGCCCCTTGTTCTTTACAGGCACAAATGACCCGGTCTGACGAAGTTTTGCTCAAGACCGAACAACTTCTTCTTGCGGAGGTGAAGCGTAGAGAAGACCTTGAGGCTGACGTGGAAACCTTGAAGAAGGATGTTTCGAAATACAAAAAGAAGTGCACTACAGCTCAAACCGCACTGAAGAAATTATCAGACCAGGTTACCGATACCTATCGCATCTTGCTTAGTAAGTTTTTGCTGCCGGCTGACTTCATGCCTTTACTTTATTACATGATACTCGGGATTACTGATACGTTCTTCCTTTATTTCAACTGCAGGTGCCAACCTTGCGACCCCAGAGGAGGATGCCATTGCAAAGGCTAGAACCTTAAAGACTGTCCTCCGGACTTTCTTTGCCGGCACGAAGTTTATACTGGATGCCGTGAAGTGGCCTACTAAGGTATATCCGGGTGAAGAAAATCTCATCCAAGGCTGCTCCACTGTGCCTGCCTGGATTGAAATCTGGAAACGCTCGGCATGCCGGATTGGTATGACCCGGGCCTTTACCCTGGCTAAGGCTTATTTTCCGAAGCTTGATCCGGCAAAGGTAGTATCCGGGTTTCCAGAATTCAAAGCAGATGGTTCCAAGTTTACACCCAAGGACTTCAAGGCCATACAGTCCGCAGTGCGTCACTCGGCCACCACTTTGGCCGATAGTATGGATCTGAACACAATTATGAGCGCATACGATGCTGAAGGCAAAATCGTTACAGAGGACGCACCCCCGCCCTTTGATATTTTGGAGAGATGGGCTGCTGACTCGGCCAGGAAGAGGGAAGAAACTGCAAAGAGGGAGGCCGAGTTAGGATCAGGGCCAACCACCTCTACACCAGCTGTTCTTCCGCCTGTCCGTCCTGCCTCGAAGAATCCGGGTGATAATGCCGATAAAGCCAAAGAGCAAGCCCAGGAGCAAGACCCGGAGGCCAAGGGCAAAGATGTGGACCCTACTCAGGAAGCCGAATAGGCGGATGCCATCGAAATACTTCGATCATCTGATACTTTTATTCGAAACAAGTATTCTTTTGACAGTGCGCCTGTGCACCCTTGATACTGGTGTCGCAACTTGTAACGCACTTTAATTCTGTGATGCACTTCGTGCCTTTCTAGGCTTTTTGATGAACTTGATACTTGTCTATCTTATTCCTGATAATCCAACTTTCTTTTCATTTATTTTTATTCCCCTCTTTATTTCCGAGTATCGCGAGTTTTGACAGGTGGACTTTTCTTTAAGTCCCCAAGTCCCCACGACTCAGACATTGGGGTCTTTCGAGCTTAGCAACGAAATAACTTGATCCTGCTTCGAAACCCACAGTCCCCAAGGCCCGAATATCCGAGTCTGTGGTGTGTGGTCTTTTCGAAGAGACCAAACTTGTTGTTGCTAAGTCGAAACCCGGAATTATTTCATACAGATAATGAAGTTATGCTTGATAAACGTTGAGTTTCCAGCTATTAGCCTTGTACTCTGCATAACTTGTGGTTTAGATGACCCTTTTGACTATCTTGTACTGTAAGCCGGCTTTCGCGTGGATACCATGTTGTTACATCTATACGAAAACAGGGTCAGGCAAGTCCCATTGGGCTTCATGGCTGATTGTAATCGTAAGCGAGCAAATCATGCCACTTTAGTGTGAGTCACATCGAGCTTAAGTAAAAAAAAGTCAAGAAATTTTGGCTCCTTTGTCCGGTTATAAGATTGCAGCCGTACTCGTTTGCGAGTAATCGTCCCTTATAACTCATAGGCATCAAGGCCGGGTGTTGTGGATTGGAAGGACCCGCTCCTGGTGTCCGGTTTGCTAGGAATCTGAACGTGTTCGCGTGTAGCTCGTTTTCTGGCGCTTGACTGGTAACCGATGCGGATTCTCCGTCAACCTGGGCCAAAACCGTGTTTCCGTTAGCCGGCCCCTGCTGCCGGATTAATGCTTGTGCTGACCCGACCGCGGCCGCGGTCACGGTCTCTTGGTTGAGATTGGTCGCGGGAGCCGTGTAAACCGCGACTCGGCGTATGATGCTTGGCGCGAATTCATGCTGTTCCCCTTCGCTGTTATTCTCCTCATACCGGTTTTCCAGCAGATCCTGGATGGACTCGGTATCATCCTCTCTTTCGACCCGGTCGCGCGGGGTCCATGCCGGTTCCTCCGGCTGTTCCCACTTCGCGATGGGTTCTTCTGTCGGATATGTCGTTCCAACTGATTCTTCTTCATCTGATTGGATATAAGTGGCCTCCCCTGACACAGAATCAGATCCAAAATTGTCAGGGATCGAACCGGAAGTACATACCATACCGATGAAGACGCTGATCCGGCCGATTGTCACGACGGATCCGGATTCGAGGTGATCCGACTCTGGCCCCCATCCGGAATCGTCCACCGTCTTTTCTCCTTTGTGGTCGATGTAGATCTCGCCGACGACAAGATTCTCCATGTTCTTCCGAGCTTCTCCCGTGATGTAAACACCTTTGGACGCAGGCCCCACGGTGGGCGCCAACTGTCGTGGGATTATCACGGCAGACGTTACCGGGGGTAACTGATCTTGGGGCAAGACGACACAGGCGTTTGGGAGAGGGTTTAGCTCAGAGGAAAACATGATGGAACTCGATCTGGTAACCGGCAATCAAGTCGCCGAGTCTCCGATCTCAATATATTACCTCGATCTCTCGTATACACTGGATGCTCGATATCAAGCGGTACTGCTAGGATTCTTAGATCTCCCTCAACTAGACCTGGGGGTTGGTTTATAAAGCACCCGTACCCCCCTGGCTTTCTCTCCAAGGCGCACCCTGACTCCTACCCGGACACCGCATACAAACTCTAGCTTTCCTTTACCGTGACCCACAATCCGGGTTACGAGACCTACAAACTGGGGCCTTCCAGAAGTTTCTTTACCCTTAGCCGGATCTTGCGCAGCGTCCTTTGGGCCGGGTTATGCCTTGGAGTTGGCCTACCGGGTTAGCATCCCTCCATCAACCTCTCTTTCGGACTAAGTCTTGGGTCTTGGACCGGGTAGGCTCACCCGATAGGTCCAGGAGTCATCCCCACGTCAGTAGCCCCCGAGTTTTATTCGACTGAGAATAGTCGGGTAAGCACTCAAAGTTCATTCTTGATTTCTTCGATTGGTCATTCAATCGTCTGGTTTTGAGGGTGTATACCCTATGCGCGAAGCGCTCATGTACTCGAGCATCGAGTGATAAATGTGCCTTGTGTTGGCTGTTTTCACAGAAGGATGCAGCTCAGTCGCTTGGCTCTTCCGAAAGATCAGGGCCAATTAATTGCATCTAGCGAAAAAACAGTTCTGGCCTACACGAATTCGGGATCTCCGACTCGAATCCGGCGAGGTGATCGTTGCGACTGGGCCGTGGAGGTCTTACGAGTCGAACTTAACCTAAAGGGGGTACCCGACGCGTCCGCTAGGATTTTTCTTCGTGTTGTTGACACGGAAAATTTGTCGGAGGACGCAGCTTGAATGCAATTCTAGGCCCATAGGTGAGATCCTTGGGTCTTACCTTCGTAGTCGAAAGAATACGGCATCCGGATGTGCCTAGTCGGCCGAAGGATCCAGGATAAGGATGTGTAAGTACATCGTGTGGTAGAGTTACGGGGGCCGCACACTCTCGATTTTACCTCAATCATGTTCCTCTTCGGGTGAAGAGATCTTCCTTTTTCTTGATCTTGTGCGAAAGATATTCCGCGTTATGAAGTCCGTACGAAAGAGATTTCATGCCAGAATGCCTATGCGAAATAAATTTCGCGTTTTTGATGTGCCCATACGAAAGAGATTTCGTGTCAGGGTGTCCATGCGAAAGAAATTTCGCGTTTTAATGTGCCCATACGAAAGAGATTTCGTGTCAGGGTGTCCACTCGAAATAAATTTCGAGCTTTAAGGCTTATACGAAAGAGATTCCGCGTGTCGTGAGGTGCGCAGTGATGTCACTGTGCACTTCGATCGCTTCGAATGCTCTCGATGGGACGTGACGAAGTGGGACAAAGTGCGCGGGCCCACCATGTCGGCTTTTTGACCGGAAACGATCGGTCGTGTCCCGGTTTTTCCGCTAGCCGCGCGCTGTAAATACGCACGATCTTTTCGTAAAGATCATGCAGGGCTAACTGTCCCCCGCCGCCTCGTTTCCGCTTCACACATGGCAGCTGCGATGGGTGCCGCGTTTCAGATCTACGGCTTGGATCAATCCGGCTTGGGTATAAGTACTTAGCTTTGGGAGAGGGGTAAGTTTCCTGGCCCTTAATCACTTTCTTCTTCCTTGCGCACATATCCTTCTCCGAGAGCACCGAGCACCTTCCAATGGCGGGAGCGAAGAAGCGCAGCACAGCCACGGCGTCTTCCAAAGATGTGGCGAGTGCTTCCGCGGCGCCTCCCGTGAAGATGACGGGCGACTGGCGCGCCGCGAACACCACTAAGAAGAGCATCACCGAGATGCAGCGGGAGGGATTACTCCCGCCGAAGGCTTCCAGGCGGGTGCGCATGTCCAAGAAGGAGGAGACTCCCAATCCCCTCGCCACCGAGCGCGTCATCTTCTCGGAGCATGTCTCCCGAGATCTGTCTCTCCCCCTCCACCCGTTTCTTATCGGGTTGTTGTATGTCTACGGCATACAGCTGCACGATCTTCCTCCAAACGCGATTCAGCATATATCGTGCTTTATCGTGCTTTGCGAGTGTTTCCTAGGGATCCGTCCGCACTGGGGGCTTTGGAAAGCCATCTTCAAGGTGCGAATCTTCCGGGAGAAGAAGCAGCCAGGCGAGAAGATGGGAGAACCGCTTCAGACCGGAGGTTTCTGGATCCAGGCGAAGAAGGACATCCCCTATATGGAGATGTATTTCGTCGATTCTGCACAGGGATGGCGCAGAAAATGGTTCTACGTCGTCGACGACAGTGCGGGTGGCACCCCCAAGTTCCAGCCGTTCGCCGTCTTGAAGCGACAGAAGTCCTGGCTGCATACACTCACAGCCGAAGAAGGTAAAATTTTCGCCCATTTACTCGCGAAGGTGGCGCGCTTCCGGGATAAGGAGATGGGGACCCGCTGAACGGGATACACCTGTCGGGTGTGTTCTTGCGTCGGAGGATCCAGCCCCTTTAAGAGAGGCCAACCGCGATGTGGGAGTACACGGGCGCCAACGACCCGAGCCGCGTATGCGACGATATCCTCTCGAATGTCGAGATCGACAAGAAGATCGCGGATCACCAAGTTGAAGAAGGGAGAGGGCCACTCGACGTGCCCTCTCAACCCATTCGAGGCCGGGAACCCTCCGACTAAGGTGAGTGTCCTATTTTTCTTGTTTGCCTTCGTTCTTTTCTGCCTTGTTTTTCGCCCAGTGAAATGCTTCCTATTTTTCTTCTTTACTCTTGTAGAATCGGGACGTGGCGACATGTTATCCGCCGGTTTCTGCAGACAATGTCTCAGATCTTCTGGCGGGTAACATTGAGGCCGCGCACGAAACCAGCATCGCGGATGCTGATTCAAGCTCTGAACACGACTACGCGGATGATGATGAGGAGGAGGACAGTGAACAGATCCACCATCGCAAGCGCCGTAGGCCGGAGGAAGACGAAGTCACCTCGAAGGATAGTTATTTGGGTGACAATCCCATCAAGGAGAATGAGCCCCTTCAGGTGACTCCCCTCAACGTGCTCCCTCCTTCGGGCCGTCAATCAAAGATCTCCACCGCCTGCAACCCGGATGTTCTCGATGATGATGACGAGGATGAGTAAGTCATGTGCACCTTGTTCTTTGTCGCGAATTTTCTTCCGTCCTTTCTTTGTCTGATTTTATCTTTTGTAGCAGTCTAGAGACCATTAGCGCGGGCCAGTTTACTTCCTCGATTCCATCTGTGAAGAGGAAAGAGGTCACCGTAGACCCCGCTCCTGCTGATGATCTTGCCCGAAGATCTCCGAGCCCAGCAAAGGCGAGCAAAGCTCCGGAGTATGGGATGCCCAGCTTCGCGGGTGGACAAGCTATAGATGCTGGAGCGTCTGCTAGCCGGGAGGTCTCGGGTAGCTCGGCGGATCCCTTGTCCACTACTCAGGGCAAGGTAAAATTTCTTTTTCTTTTCTGGCAATCTGCCTTGCATGTTTTCCTTTATCGGGTGCACGATAGTGCTCCCGATGCGAGTAGCCCCGGAGTCTATGGTTAATTGCTTGCAGTTGGCCATGGACTCAAGTCGGAGTTTTTCTTTCTTGGTTTGCTTCTTGATTTCTGTTTTTCATCGGGTGCACGGCAGTGCTCCTGATGGGAGTAGCCCCGAGGCTATACTTGACTGTGTACAGTCGTGTATAGGCTCAAATGCTTTCTCTCTGATTTTGACTCGGAATTGTTTGCATGCCCTTCTTGATTCTCTCGCTGCTTTCGGGCGGCGGGTTCTTTTGGCTGATGCGAAGTGCGTTTCTCTTCGAGGGGATCGCGACCAACTCGTCAATGACGGCCTCTCCCTGCAAGGTAATCTGGCACGCACCTTTGCCTTCACTGTTTCTCCCCGGTTGCAATTGTTGCCCCAATCGCGTCTTTGCGTGCTGCAGATGAAGTCACCCGCTTGAAGGCTGAGAAGGCGGAGGCTCTTTCTCGGGTGAAACCCCTTGAGACGGAGCTGGATTCCACTCGAAAGGAGTTGGAAAACACACGCAAGTGCTCATCTAACAGTCTCGCGGAGGCCCAGGAAGCTCTGAAGCAGCTGGAGGAGGCGAGCTTGAAGCACGACAATGATCTTGTCGGCATCATCCGTCCCTTGGCTCAGAAGCTTGCTGGTAAGTTGTGTTTTGCCCTTCTTCGACTGTGGCTTGTCCTTTTCCTTTTTTGATACTTGTTCTTCCTTTGTCTTAGACACTATCGGAGTTGGGTTGGAGCTGCTCGGACAAATGCGGCTTGATGTTGTCTCCAACTCGTGCGTTCAGCTTTAGGAGCATGCGAACAGGGTCTGCTCCCTCATCCATGACGCTACCCAAGTGCTGACGCACTTCCATGAGCGCCTGCTCATGGATGTGGCAGTTCCGCCTACTCTGAGCGGTCTCCTGCAAGTTTTCCTGTGTGATGAAGATCTCCTCCATGAGTACTCGCTTGCGCAGACGGAGTGTGGGGCCAAGACAACTATCCAGTTTGCCCTGGCGCATGGTGTCTCGGGTGACCTGGAGAATGTGTACTCGGAGGTTCCACGTGACTCCCTGGGCAAAAAGGTAGCACTCCGTCCTTTTGGCGACCGTGTTGAGGAGCTTTCGAATAAGCTTTCCGGGGTACTTTCCCGCGCCGGGCGTAAAGGAAAGTCTGCTGCAAGTGGAACTACCTCCGCAGCTCCGTAGGATAGTTCTTGTTTGATTATGCTTTGATATGTGATGAACCTTGGGATTTATTCCCGTACTTTATTTTGTCTAATCGACATGTTTTGAAAAAGTGTCGACGTTTTATATTTGCGCCTTACTTTGTATTCTCCCGATGGGAGCAGCCCCCGAGCAGCTGAACATCTTGGGTGGTATATTCTCGAGCAGGGTATTGTACTGTCCCTGAGTCTTTGTTGTTCTTTCCAGGTGATTGATTCCAGCGGAGGTTCGTCAAGTGGAGCTGCTTCTTTGGTTAGTCCGTTGGTTGTTGCTGCCAGTACGTTTGCGTCGCTCCGTGACCGTGTTGCGGACGGCGATCATAAGCTGAAGGCTTTGCGAGGCGTGGCTGATGTGGCCAAGTCGAAGCAGAGACTTGCGGCGGAGCGCGAGCAATTTGTAATGGAGGAGCCGTCGAGTGTTGCAAAGAACATGCTCTATAAGTTTTGCGAGCCCCCTAGTACTTGTCGATGTTTGCTATTTTTGTTTTGACATGTTTGCTATCTGTGCAGTTGTTGAGTCTGATGTAGTCTGCAAGGGTCATTGGGTGGACACCCATATTGTTCACGAGTCGAGCAGCTCTAAGCCTCATGCGAGCAACTTCTAGTCTGATCGGAACCGGGGTTTTATCTTGGCTACCTTGAAGTACCGGGCGAGTAAGGCGCGTATACTCGTTGAGTCTTGTTGAGAGGCTCTCTCTTCTGTCCATCGGGCATTTTACCCTTTTGGAGTTGTTCCAGACAGCTTGAGTGGCTTGCTGAGGATGTTTCGTCGGGTGGGAGAAGTTCGCGAGTGTGTGCGCCAACAACTCATCTGTGGAGCTCAGGTGGCGCTCGCCTTCGTGCGTTTGTGGCATCCTGAGGTTAACTTCAACTCTTTGGCGCGACTCCCTGATACTCAAGGTCCTTGTGTAAAATTTGTCCCTCACTATGAGGTTGTTCGTCCTTCTGTTGAGCGAATTATTCAGTTGACAGCAGTGGAGACCGAGCGGTTGCTTCAAGAGGCGGTTGCTCGCCAGTAGCTGTAGGTCCACAAGGTGTATGTACCTTGCGTGTTGTAACTTTTTAAGGTGTGTTAAGGTGTATACCTTGTGACCTTGTACGTCTTAATCGATTCATTGAAGGTGTGAACCTTGTTTTACCCTGTATATTTTGTATCGAGTGTAAGTGCTCGATGTCTTTGATGATGCTAGTTAGGCGTAGCCCCCGTGTGTTTGGGGGTGTGACCTGTTGTTTAGCATGTAGAAAGAAAATAAACGATAAAAATTGCGACTGGATAGTCTTTGTAGCTATGGTTGAGAAACCATGTTTTTATTGCTATGGCTGAGAAGCCATGTATTTTCTCGAGTTACAAAGTGGCTGATACAACCTTATTTCTTGCAAGTAGAAGATTAAAACCCTAAGGATAAAACTTGCGGAGGTGCGCCACGTTCCACGGGTTGGAGTAGATGCCGCCTGTTTTCGGGTTTTTCAAGCGATAGGCGCCTCCTGGGATAACTTCGTGTATGATGAAGGGTCCTTCCCATGGTGGCTCTAGCTTGTGCCCCTTCTTTTGCTTGAGTCGCAGTACCAAGTCTCCTACCACGAAGGATCTATGGCGTATACGGCGACCGTGGTAGTTACGCAGCGACTGCTGATAGATTGCAGATCTTGCGAGCGCGATGTCCTTGATCTCATCCAGTGCCCATATCATCTGCGAGTGCCTTGTTTGAGGTTTCTTCGTTGTATGCAACGACTTGTGGGGCGCTGAATTTGACGTCCTCGGGTAGCACGGCCTGAGCGCCGTATACCATGAAGAATGGCGTGTAGTTTGTCGACCGATTTGGTGTTGTTCGCAGGCCCTATAACACCGATGGTAATTCTTCGGCCCAGTGCCCTGCTGCTGGGTGCAGCCGACTGAGTAGCCGCTTCTTTAGGCCAGCCGAAACTAATCCGTTGGATCGCTCAACTTGGCCGTTAGTTTGCGGGTGAGCTACCGAGGCGAAGCTGAGAGTTATCCCTTTTTCCTCGCAAAAGTCCTGAGTTTCTTTGGCTGTGAAGTTGCTCCCATTATCTGTGATGATGTTGTGCGGGACACCGAACCGGCACACGATGGAGTTGAGGAATCTCACGGCGCACTCGGCGTGCTGTGAAGTGACTGGCGTGGCTTCTATCCATTTTGTGAATTTCTAGACTGCTACTAGCAGGTGGGTGTATCCTCCGGGTGTTGACTTCCGCAACGGTCCCACCATGTCTAGCCCCCATTGAGAAAAGGGCCAGGCGATAGGGATCATGTGGAGTTCCGTGGCCGGTGCGTGTGGCTTGGGCGCGAACCTTTGGCAGGCATTGCATCTGTCGACGAGATCTTTAGCGTCTCTGGCCGCCGTGAACCAGTAGAATCCTGCACGGAAAGCTTTTCCCACGATTTCTCTTCAGCTTGCATGATGCCCGCAGTCGCCTTGGTGTATGTCACAGAGCAGTTCCTTGCCATACCTGGGTGCGATGCATCTTTGGAGTACTCCTGATATGCTTTGTTTGTGCATCTCTCCTTGGATCACCCGAAAAGATTTGTTGCGCCGCACTATCTGTCTAGCCTCGCGAATGTCTGCTGGAAGCTGTTTATTGGACAAGTAGTCGAGATATTTCTGCGTCCAGGTTGGCTCGACCAAAAAAACTTGCCATGAGATTTGATGTGTGAGCTCTATAAGGGCGATTAGCTGGTTGGCCACCGTTTCTTTTGATGCGGGTGTCAATGCGGGCTTCTTGACCTTGATTGATCGTTTGCTAATTCTCTCGAGGTAGATTCCTGGTGGAACAGGGGCGTTTGTGGACCCTATTTTTGCCGGTTTGTCTGCCTCCTCGTTTCTTGATCGTGCAATGTGCTTCAGCTTGCACCCTTTGAAACTTCCTTCGAATAGGTTGTACATGTCGCGATAGACGATCATGTTGTCTGCAACAGCGTCGCACTCCTTCATCGTCTATTGCACGATAAGGTTTGAATCCCCTTATATCATCAATCGAGTGGCTCCACAGGCAATCGCCATCTTCATGCCGTGCAGGAGGGCCTCGTATTCTGGATCGTTATTGGATGCTGGGTCGTCAGGAGGGAAGTCGAGTCGCAGGACATACAGTAGCTTATCACCCCTTGGCGATATGAGGATTACACCGGCTCCGGCTCCCTCGTTTCTCTTCGACCCGTCGAAGTACATGATCCATTTGCTCGTGTATTCTGGAGGTCCCGAGGTTTGCAGCTCCGTCCACTCGCTCAGGAACTCCACGACGACCTGGGATTTTTTACAGCGTTGCGCCCTGCGTATACGATGTCCCAGGCGCCTAGCTCGATGCTCCATTTTGTGATTCTTCCGGATGCTCATGATAGTACCGAGCGATGCGTCATTTAGCACCGTGACGGTATGCTCCTGGAAGTAGTGTTTGATCTTGCGGGCAGTAAGGACCACTCCATACGCGAGTTTCTGGTAGTGGGGGTATCGCTGTTTGCACGGCGAAAGCACCTCACTGATGTAGTATATTGGGCTCTGAACGCCGTATGCTTTTCCGTCCTCTGGCCGCTCGACGACAATTACCGTGCTGACTACTTGGTTTGTTGCGGCTAGGTAAAGGAAGAGTGGTTCCTTTTCCTGTGGCGTTGCCAATACGCGTCTGCTCTGTAGCACTCTTTTCAGGTCGATGAACGCCTTCTTTGCTTCTGGCGTCCACTCGAACTTATTTGTTTTCTTCAACAGCTTGTAGAAGGGGAGCGTCTGCTCGCCTAATATTGCGATGAATCTGCTCAGAGCGGCCAGTCGCCCCGCGAGCTGCTGTATGCCGCGAATATTTGTTGGTTCCTTCATCGTCAAGATTGCTTGTATTTTCTCCGGGTTGGCCTCAATTCCTCGGGTGGAGACCAGATAGCCGAGGAGTTGTCCCGCGGGGACTCCGAAGACGCATTTTGTCGGGTTGAGTTTGATTCTGTAAGCGTTGAGGGCGTCAAATGTCTCCCCGATATCCTCGAGGAGTGTGTCCTCCACTCGAGTCTTGATGACAATGTCGTCAACGTAAACTTGTACGTTCTTGCCAATGAGCTTGGCGAGGCATTTTTGCATGAAGCGCTGATATGTTGCGCCTGCGTTTTTTAGCCCGAAGGGCATTGTCGTGTAGTAGTATACGCCATGTGGCATGATGAATGTTGTCTTCTCCCCGTCCTCTTGCTTCATCCTGATTTGATTATAGGCCGAGTAGGTGTCCAGGAAGGAGAGGCGCTGACAGCCTGTTGTAGAATCCACGATCTGGTCGATTCATGGTAGTGGTAAGTTATCACTGGGGTAGTGTTTGTTCAACAACGTATATTCGATGCACACGCGAAGAATGTCAGTATTTTTCTTCGGGACTAACACCGGGTTTGCTAACCAGGTTGAAATCTTGATTTCTCTGATAAACTTGGCGGCTAACGATCTGTTCACTTCTTTGCCGAGTGCCCTCTGTTTTGGCTCGGAAAAACGTCGGGTGGTTTGCTTGACTGACTTTGCATCTTTATACACTTCAAGTGAGTGCTCGGCGAACTCTCTGGGTATTCCTAGCATATCTGAGGGCTGCCAGACGAAACTTTCCCAGTACTCACGGAGGAGTTCGACGAGCACGCTTTCCTATGCGGTTAACAAGGTGGTGGACATCATCGCTGTCTTCGCGGATTCTGTCGGGTGCACTTGATGCTTTCGAGTGTCGTTGTTTGGGCTGAACTCGTCTTCCGGGGCGTTATTTTTGGTGAGTGGCATCACAGAGTGATCCTTGGTTTTTGCCAACTCTTCCTGCATCCCGAAAGATTTCGCGATCTCGTTGAACTCGATATCACATTTGTCTGACTTTTGGAAGTCGCCGTTTATGGTGATCGTGCCATATTCCCCTGGAAGCTTGAGCTTCAGGTAGGCGTAGTGGGGTACTGCCATGAATCTCGCGAACGCTGTTCGGCCGAGAATGGCGTGGTACTGTGATGCCCAATCGACGACCTCAAAGTCGAGAAATTCCCTCCTGTAATTTTTTGGGGTTCCTAACACCACTTCCAGGTTGATTGTTCCGAGTGCCCGGACGGCTTTCCCTGGTACTATCTCGTGGAAGGATGTTTCCGATTCTGCGAGTCCGTCCAGGTTCTTGTTCATCTTGCGGAGTGTGTCTGCGTATATGATGTTGATTCCACTGCCGCCGTCCATGAACACCCGAGCGACTTCGTAGTTTCCTATTTGCGCCTGAAAGACATGCGCGGCGTGCCCTAGTCGATATACCCGTGGGGGATAATCCTCTCTGGAGAAAGTTATCGACTGCTCTGACATCTTTGAGGTATTCGGGTGTGGATGGTGGAGCTTGTACTGCCATGTTAACTTGGCGTGTGTTTGTTTTCTGGACTCGTCGGGACAGGCAGCCTTTTTGTATCATGCCTAGGAGCCCCTGTGAGTTCTGGTATCCATTGGCTCCCTGGTTTGCGGCGGGTGGCGCTGGTAGCGCGGCTAGCGCCACGTTCTGGTGTCCTGGTGGAGGCAGGGGTGGTGGCTAGAATCCTCTTGAGAGTTGCGGGTATCCTGGTTAACGGCGGCCCTGTGCTTCTTCGTGTAAGCCTCGTGGATGTCCTGGAACTTTCAGCGGTCCTTGAGGAGATGAGTTGCCTTGGTTTTTCCCGTGCGCTTATCTGTGAATAGATGTAGCGTGCAGTATCCATCAAGGTCTTCCTCGGGAGTTTTATCTTTGGGCTTTGGTTTCCACTCGCGATTTCCGTGGGGCCCGTTGTACATGATCCAGTTGCTCGTGTATTCTGGAGGTCCCGAGGTTTGCAGCTCCGTCCACTCGCTCAGGAACTCCACGACGACCTGGGATTTTTTACAGCGTTGCGCCCTGCGTATATGATGTCCCAGGCGCCTAGCTCGATGCTCCATTTTGTGATTCTTCCGGATGCTCATGATAGTACCGAGTGATGCGTCATTTAGCACCGTGACGGTATGCTCCTGGAAGTAGTGTTTGATCTTGCGGGCAGTAAGGACCACTCCATACGCGAGTTTCTGGTAGTGGGGGTATCGCTGTTTGCACGGCGAAAGCACCTCACTGATGTAGTATATTGGGCTCTGAACGCCGTATGCTTTTCCGTCCTCTGGCCGCTTGACGACAATTACCATGCTGACTACTTGGTTTGTTGCGGCTAGGTAAAGGAAGAGTGGTTCCTTTTCCTGTGGCGTTGCCAATACGCGTCTGCTCTGTAGCACTCTTTTTAGGTCGATGAACGCCTTCTTTGCTTCTGGCGTCCACTCGAACTTATCTGTTTTCTTCAACAGCTTGTAGAAGGGGAGCGTCTGCTCGCCTAATATTGCGATGAATCTGCTCAGAGCGGCCAGTCGCCCCGCGAGCTGCTATATGCCGCGAAGATTTGTTGGTTCCTTCATCGTCAAGATTGCTTGTATTTTCTCCGGGTTGGCCTCAATTCCTCGGGTGGAGACCAGATAGCCGAGGAGTTGTCCCGCGGGGACTCCGAAGACGCATTTTGTCGGGTTGAGTTTGATTCTGTAAGCGTTGAGGGCGTCAAATGTCTCCCTGATATCCTCGAGGAGTGTGTCCTCCACTCGAGTCTTGATGACAATGTCGTCAACGTAAACTTGTACGTTCTTGCCAATGAGCTTGGCGAGGCATTTTTGCATGAAGCGCTGATATGTTGCGCCTGCGTTTTTTAGCCCGAAGGGCATTGTCGTGTAGTAGTATACGCCATGTGGCATGATGAATGTTGTCTTCTCCCCGTCCTCTTGCTTCATCCTGATTTGATTATAGGCCGAGTAGGTGTCCAGGAAGGAGAGGCGCTGACAGCCTGTTGTAGAATCCACGATCTGGTCGATTCGTGGTACTGGTAAGTTATCACTGGGGTAGTGTTTGTTCAACAACGTATAGTCGATGCACACGCGAAGAATGTCAGTATTTTTCTTCGGGACTAACACCGGGTTTGCTAACCAGGTGGAAATCTTGATTTGTCTGATAAACTTGGTGGCTAACGATCTGTTCACTTCTTTGCCGAGTGCCCTCTGTTTTGGCTCGGAAAAACGTCGGGTGGTTTGCTTGACTGACTTTGCATCTTTATACACTTCAAGTGAGTGCTCGGCGAACTCTCTGGGTATTCCTAGCATATCTGAGGGCTGCCAGACGAAACTTTCCCAGTACTCACGGAGGAGTTCGACGAGCGCGCTTTCCTATGCGGTTAACAAGGTGGTGGACATCATCGCTGTCTTCGCGGATTCTGTCGGGTGCACTTGATGCTTTCGAGTGTCGCTGTTTGGGCTGAACTCGAGTTCCGGGGCGTTCTTTTTGGTGAGTGGCATCACAGAGTGATCCGTGGTTTTTGCCAACTCTTCCTGCATCCCGAAAGATTTCGCGATCTCGTTGAACTCGGTATCACATTTGTCTGACTTTTGGAAGTCGCCGTTTATGGTGATCGTGCCATATTCCCCTGGAAGCTTGAGCTTCAGGTAGGCGTAGTGGGGTACTGCCATGAATCTCGCGAACGCTGTTCGGCCGAGAATGGCGTGATACTATGATGGCCAATCGACGACCTCAAAGTCGAGAAATTCCCTCCTGTAATTTTTCGGGGTTCCTAACACCACTTCCAGGTTGATTGTTCCGAGTGCCCGGACGGCTTTCCCTGGTACTATCTCGTGGAAGGATGTTTCCGATTCTGCGAGTCCGTCCAGGTTCTTGTTCATCTTGCGGAGTGTGTCCGCGTATATGATGTTGATTCCACTGCCGCCGTCCATGAACACCCGAGCGACTTCGTAGTTTCCTATTTGCGCCTGAAAGACAAGCGCGGCGTGCCCTGGTCGATATACCCGTGGGGGATAATCCTCTCTAGAGAAAGTTATCGACTGCTCTGACATCTTCAGGTATTCGGGTGTGGATGGTGGAGCTTGTACTGCCATGTTAACTTGGCGTGTGTTTGTTTTCTGGACTCGTCGGGACAGGCAGCCTTTTTGTATCATGCCTAGGAGCCCCTATGAGTTCTGGTATCCATTGGCTCCCTGGTTTGCGGCGGGTGGCGCTGGTAGCGCGGCTAGCGCCACGTTCTGGTGTCCTGGTGGAGGCAGGGGTGGTGGCTAGAATCCTCTTGAGAGTTGCGGGTATCCTGGTTAACGGCGGCCCTGTGCTTCTTCGTGTAAGCCTCGTGGATGTCCTGGAACTTTCAGCGGTCCTTGAGGAGATGAGTTGCCTTGGTTTTTCCCGTGCGCTTATCTGTGAATAGATGTAGCGTGCAGTATCCGTCAAGGTCTTCCTCGGGAGTTTTATCTTTGGGCTTTGGTTTCCACTCGCGATTTCCGTGGGGCCCGCTGTCATGATTTCTTGTGAACTCCGCCGCCACCAATTCCTCTTGATCATCATAGTCGTAGTGTTCCCTCTTCTTCTTTCGGCCGTTGCGATCCTCCTCGTGCGCGGGTGAAGATGCTTTCTCGTTGCGCACGGAATCTTCGCCGTTAGCCCATCTGTCGGCTATTGCCATCAGCTTCTCGATAGTTTTGGACGCCGCCCGTCCCAGTTCCTCTCGGAAGGCAGGGCGTCGAGCACCCTTGGTGAAGGCTTCGACTGCGACCTATTCCGACATGTTTCCTGCCGTATTCTTGAGCGTGGTACATCGCTGGATATACTCGCGGGGTGGACTCGCCGGTCTTCTGCTTGCAAGCTCGCAGCTCCTCGATAGATGTGGGCCGCTTATATGTCGCATGAAAGTTCTTCCGGAAGTCGTAGCTGAGATCTTCCCATGATCCGTAGTGCGCGCAAGGTCTTCATTCGAGCCAACTGCGAGCGGCGCCTACAAGGTGTAGGTTCAGGTACTGCATGGCTGTTGTGTTGTTCCCACGTTGGCATTTTACTGCCGTGACGTAATCTGACAGCCATGACTAGGGCTCTATCGAACCGTCGTACTTCGGGACCTCTGTGGTGAGCTTGAATCTTTTGGGCATCGGTGCCTCGCGGATTTCGCGGGTGAAGCACAATGGGCCGTAGGCTTCCTCGTCGGAGGAGGTGGACAGCGATCGAGCGCGGTTCCTGATTGCTCGAGCCATGGCTACCTTGTTTTGCGCGATGTCACCGCGCGCGTCATGTTCGGGCCGGTCGCGATTATCCTCCTTCCGCGGTTCTCTGCTGCGTTGTCACGATCGGCTTCCGTGGTGCCGCGGGCTGCGGCTACGATCTCGTGGGCTATCGTCCTCGCTAAGCGGGTTGTCGCCGTGGCGTAGGGCTTCTTTTCCTCGGGGGGGACGTGGTGACTCCTTGTCTCCCCTCCTAGGAGACGTGCTCCCGCGTCTGCGAGGTGTTTTGTCCTCCCGAGGGGTTTTTTCAGTTTCTGGAGTGGTTGCGTTCCTACGGTTCTGGGCTGCGAGGCTCGCGGCTGCCATGCCTAACCCTTTCTGAATTTGCTGGTGTTGTTCTGCGCGAGGGGTCGTTTTCGGGTGGATTGTTCGCCCGTAAGTACGTGGCGTCTGCTAGGAGAGCCGCATCGGGGGTCGTTGGATGTACGTTGCCTTCCTCATCGACGTGCATAAGGGAAGTATCGAGTGACCTGTTGATTCCACTGAGGGATTCCCGATCCAAGCCAGCAGTCTTTGAGACCACTAGTAGAGAAGTGCCTTTCTATGGAACAGATTCTGTGGTGCACCCCTATCCGGTGCGCCACAGAAATGTAATTCTGTGGCGCACGGGTGGGCATGCGCCACAGAAAACAGGAATTCTGTGGCGCACCGGATAGGGGTGCGCCACAGAAAACAGGAATTCTGTGGCGCACCGGATAGGGGTGCGCCACAGAAATAAGTTGGGGGCCCACACCATGATTGCCACACTCCTATTCTGTGGCGCATGGTGGTTAGTGCACCACAGAAATATGACATTTCTGTGGCGCACCACTGCCATGTGCGCCACAGAATTCCCATCCGAAAAAATTCTGTCCACACGCACCAACTCCACCCCCCCCCCCCGGAACGCCTTTTCTAGTTTTTGACGTAAGAGTTGGCAGTCTAAAAAGCATCAAAAAATAAATCCCTTATAGATGCACGGAGAGTTTAATGTCTACTTTTTTGTCAAATTTTGAAATATGTATTTCGACTTTCTGAGCAAAAGTTTTATAAAAAAAGTAAAATGGGCATAACTTTTGCATACGATGTCGAAAAAAAATGATCAAGATATTAAAAAAACGGGAGAGAAAAAGGAACCCAACCTCACTCGCCTTCGGCCTGTGAGCTTTTTTTAGAATCGCCAAATTCCAAAAGGAACAAAAGTTATGGCCGTTTTAAGATTTTGACTAGAAAATAAAAAAAAAAGAAAAAAAAATTCTGTGGCGCACCAAGGGGGGTGCGCCACAGAATTGGGAGGCAGGATTCGAAATTCCTGCCTCTCCTCCCCTCCTCTCCTTCCTCTTCTACCCTCCTCCCCTCCTCTTCTTCCCTTCTCCCCTTCACTTCTTCTCCACCTCTCCTCTCCTCCACCTCTCCTCTCCTCTCCTCCACCTCTCCTCCTCCATCACCACCACCACCACCACCACCACCACCACCACCACCTCTCCTCCTCCTTCACCACCACCACCCCTCCTCCACCACCACCACTCTCCTCCTCCACCACCACCACCACCTCCGGCGAGCTCCTCCTCCTCCTCCTCCACCACCACCTCTCCTCCTCCTCTTTCTTCTCCTCCTCCACCACCACCTCTCCTCCTCCTCATCCTCCACCACCATCACCTCTCCTCCTCCTCCTCCTCCACCACCACCACCACCACCTCCGGCGAGCTTCTCCTTCTCCTCCCCACCAACTCCGGTGACCCCCATTGTCGTGGGATAATCACGGCAGATGTTACCGGGGGTAACTGATCTAGGGGCAAGTCGACACAGGTATTTGGGAGAGGGTTTAGCTCGAAGGAAGACATGGCGAAAAGCAATCTAAGAGCCGGAAAACAACTCGCCGGATCTCGATATGATTATACTGGATACTCGATAATAGGTGTTACAGTTATGACCTGAATCTCTCTCAGGCGAAGCCTAGGGGTTGGTTTATATAGTACTCATACCCCCTTTGGCTTGCCATACCAAGCGCTCCTTGAGTCCTGCTCGAACTCTATATACAAACCTAACTTTCCTTACCATAACCCACAATCCGGGTTACGATCCTTACAAGCCCTGGGCCTTTCTGAAGCTTCTTTGTTCTTAGCCGGATTTGGTCCATCCGCCGTTTGGGCCGGATTACACCTGGGAGTTGGCATACCGGGTTACTATCCCCTCATCAGTAGTCCCCAGGATAGCGCGGGCTTCATGAATTCATTCTTGAGGCGCTCGCTATCCCGATAGCTCGATCCTTCCTCGAACGCCTAATGGGCCTTTCCATATTTGAACCCTTGCTCCGAACGCCCACAACGCCAAATCCGCGCGGATAATTACTGTTCCGCAATTTCCGGCTTTCTGGCCGCGGGTGAGCTCACTACCTCCCTTATAAATATCAGCAGAGGGTAACCCTAAACCATTCACCTCGTTTCGTCATTTCTTTCTCCTCGCTCCCTCACAGTTCCGGCCGCCGGGCTCACGCGCGCTTCCAGAGATAAGGCCACCTCCGGCCACACCCGACCTCGAGCTCTCCAGCGCCGCCATCGAGCCCCGCCGCCACGCTCTTGTTTCTTCCATCAAGGACTGTGGTGAGACACTCAAGCCGCGCCGCGCACCGGCCTCAGTTCGGACCTCAACTCCTTCGGTAAGCCCCTCTCAATCATCCAACTGAAACCGGCAATTTCATCAATTTGACCAAGATTGGATCTGAGTCAACCCGCGAATCAATTTTAGGGAACCATCAAATTAGTCCGCTTCGATAGTCCTTAGCTTCTTCAAGCACCTGATACGCAATCACCACTCATTTCCGCGCCCTTATTAACCATTAAACTTCATATAAGATTACTTGCAAGTCCTTCGATTCTAGATCCGTTCCGCCTTGTTTTTTCCGCCTGCCGCATTAACACCCGGATAATCCTTCTTTTCCAGTTAATCCCTCCTCAGTAAGGTATGGGCAACCATCCATGTTCACCCAACCCACCTCAATACGTAAGTAATTAACAATTTACTCAACTTCATCCGACACCCGGAAAATCTTCAGCACTTAGCTTCGTAGCGCATTACCCGGGTCTTGTTTTAGCCTTCAACGCCTTGACGTCTCCAAACCCGAATGATTTGATGCTCCGAATCTCACTCCATACATTTCCTGTCCCTTGCAGGTCAACTCCATGGCTCCTAAAAGACAAGGAAGACATCCGGCTTCTGCAAAGGCCCCTCAAACCACTTCTGCCAACTGGGGTCGGTCTTCAACGACAAAGGCCAAGCTAGATGGGATGGCCGAGCTAGGAATCCTTCCTTCTCAAAAGGAAATACATTGGAGGGCTCCTGGCGATGAGACCCGCCCCACTCCTATCGGGAACGAGGTAATTTGCTTTACCGAGCATGTGACCCGGGGATTCCGTCCTCCGGGTCACCCTTTTTTCCGGGAAGTCTTGAGCCACTACGGCCTCCGGGTGTTCGACATAGGGCCTAACTCTATGCTGAACATCACCCACTTCATAGTTTTGTCCGAGTCGTACTTACGCACTCCGCCAAACCTTGTTCTTTTTACCGAATTATTCCAATGCGAACCATGCTATGAGAACGGTAACGGAACGCTTCTTACCTGCGGCGGGGTGTCTATCCAGCGCCGCAAACACTCACTGATGCCACCTCTCAACCTGAACTCTGACGCCAAAAACTGGCAATTATCCTTCTTTTATTGCCACGACACTTCTCCGGACGGTGAGAGGAAACTGCCGGGTTACTCGGAGACCCCCCTCGAGCCGTCCGAGTCTTTTAGTGCTTTCGCTCCTGACTCTGATAGGGAAGCGATTCGGCCCCTTTTGGCCGAACTATCGGCCCTTTCAGCCCATGGCCTTCTCGGACTTAACCTGGTAAAGACTTGGGTGGAGTTCCGGGTTCAACCCAACTCCATCCGCTCAAAGTCGCTGCACGAATACTCGGGTCACGTCACAGATTCCCTTCGCTATTCCACCAAAAACTTCCCTGCCGGTAACACCAACAAGACTATCAAGGGCTTCCTGACGGAGAGACTAGATGTCATAAAGAACACTACCGGGTTATCCCCGTTCACTCGGGAAAACCCCGCCCCAGCGGTAAGACCTGACTCCTTTTTCTCATTTCATTACTTTCATCCCTTATAGCCTCTAACCACCACTTGTGCTTATTTGTTCACAGGATAACGACCCCTTCTGGAAAGTTGAAAATCCTCCTCCTTCTCAAGACCCTGAAGAGGAAAACGAGTCTGCTGACGATGATGAGGGTACTCTCCCATACCCTTCACACCTGCCCCTCACCTGTGTTATTTCTCTTATCTGATACCTATCCGGTTTTCAGGGTCGGGGGATGAAGAGGAGGAAGAAGAAAATGACCCAGAGGCCACCGAGTCTGACCAGGAGCCCCCTGTTGGAAACAAAAGAAAGGCTAGAGGGGTAGTTGAAAAGGTTCCCTTCTCTTCTATGTCTCGTGCGCCTTACTCCTTTGCTGCTATGCATGAACTTAACGAGCGATTATCACATTCACCCTTCTTGAAGGACCCTCTCCCGACTAAACGTAGGGTGACCCGGAATTCTCCGGGGGATGATCCCCTTAACCCGGGTATCTCCACTTCACCCACTCATCGGGCCAGTACCCCTCCAGCTCAACCTTCCCAATCTCCTCAACGTCATCCATCTCCTAATCATCCACTTGCCGGGCAATTTCGCGTGCCGCAGCCAGTGCTCCTGCCGACATCATCCGCCTCCAGCGGCGAGCTTCCCCCGGACTATGCCGTGAACACCGGGTAACTACCTTTACTTACATTTTCTCGTATTAGTTACTTTTCTTTTTTCCGTATATTCCGCCGATCCATGTCCTCCTTCTTGTCTTCAGCGCCACAGTTACGCTGAGCGACCAGGATATTCCTGAACCGGAAGGACAGGAAGAGGAGAAGCCGAGTGATGACATGGACGTTGAGATTGAAGACGAGGCCGAGGACGGAAAAGAAGAAGACCCTTTCAAGGACCCAATTCCACCGAAAACTGCATCACCCCAGCCCTCTGAAGAAGTGGACGAAGACATCATCTTGGAGACCAAGCCGGGCTCTCCTAACCCGGACGTTCAAACGACCCAGGTTTCGACCCCCAGACCCGGAACAGCTCCTCCACAAGAGGGCCAATCCTCCGGCCCTTCTCAACTTCGTCCTGAAGACATGACCTTTGCTCAGATGCTAGATGCCCTTCATACCTTGAAGGGTGACGAAGAAAACTTACTAGATGCCTTAATACTCAAGCACGAGGTAATCCCGACTAACACCAATTGATTCCATATATAGTCCCCAAGTTCCGAGTAAATTACTAGGTAACTTGCTTGGAACTTTGCATAATGTTTCTGGCTGACCCTTCTTCATGCTTCCTTACAGGACTATGTTTCACAGTTGGAGAAGAAACTGGCCAAATCCACCAAGCTTGCTGAAAAAGAAGCGGCCCTTCGTGAAGCTGCTGAGACTGAGGCTCACAGGTGCCAGAAGATGACGAAAAAGTACAAGAAGAGAGCTCGTAAGGCAAAAGGCAAACTGACAACTCTTTCTGCTCAAATTGATGGTGTTTATCGTACCGCAACTGGTAAGATTTTTGAATTTCACCTTTTGTGACTCGGATTACTTTGATTTGAACAACTGCACTTGTTTGCCTACTATCTTTGCTTCTTTTGCCTTTTTTAGCAGGCCCACGTGATGCTGCCCCCGAAGAAGATGATGCTGCCAAGCTTAAAACCATCAAGAATACTCTTCGCCAACTTTGCGGCGGAGTTAGCTGGATACTTGATGAGCTGCGACTGCCGGATGTCAAGCCAGATAATATGAAGAGATTACTGGAATTCTGCTCCACAATCCCCGAGTGGATTTGGCATTGGAAACGATCCTCCTGCCGAGTTGGGGTAACCCGGGGGCTCGCACTGGCTAAAGCATACGCCCCCAAGCTACAACTTGCCAAACTTATGAGTGGATTTCCAGAGTTCAACTTGGATGGGTCCAAGTTTGTGCCAAAGGACTTCAAGGCTATTCAGAAAGAAGTCCGCCATCCGGCTAGCGTTATTGCTGATAGCTTAGAGATTGATGAGATTCTCCCTGCTTATGATGCTAATGACAAGGTTGTCAAGGCGAACCGCCCCCAGCCTTTTGATATGCTTGCCCGTTGGAAGGAGCAGGCGATCAAGATGAAGGAAGAAGCCGCCAAGAAGGCCGAGGCCGACTCTGCTCCTGCAACTTCTGCTGCACAACCCGGGACTGCTGCCGACCCGAGTGGCGCCGCAACTACTGGTGGCGATAAGGGCAAGGCCAAGATGGATCCTGCAGCTTGAAGTAATGCCTATCATTTCACACACGTCAGCCGGCAAAGCATCGTTAAAACAGTCTTTACTATTCGTTTAAGCAGAGCGCCTGTGCTCTTTTGATACTTTATGGTTTTTGTAACACTTTTATTTAAATTCCCAATGCACTTTGCGCCCCCTTTGGGCTTTTGATGAATGTGTCTTTGCGTTTTCTTATTCTTGATATCCACTTGCTTTATTCTCGATAACTTATACTTCTTTTTTCTTAGCAAAGCCCGTCCTCCGGGTTTCGTCTGAGACCCGGATGCGTGGCTTGTTGTAATTTAATCGGCTGGATGATGTTGTTTCCTCATTAGAACTCATAAGTCCCCAGCCCGGGTTTCCGCGTCTAGGACACATGATTGTTTCTTTTCAAGGAAACGAATCGCCCATCGCTGGATGCCCAAAACTTCAGGACAGCTTCTATGAGGTTTGAAGTTATGCTTGATAATCGTTGAGTTTCCGGCTGTAAGCCTTATACTCTGCATAACCTGTGGTTTAGATGACCCTTTCGACTATCTTGTACTATAAGCCGGCTTTCGCGTGGATACCATGTTGTTACATCAATACGAAAACTGGGTCAAACAAGTCCCTTTTGGGTCTCATGACTGATAGTAATCGTAGGCGAACAGATCATGCCACTTTGTTGCGAGTCACATCGAGCTTAAGTAAGAATAGACGAGAAATTTGGACTTCTTTGTCCGGTTATAAGATTGTAGCCGCACTCGTTTTTTCGAGTTGCCGGCCCCTATAACTCATTGGCATCAAGGCCGGGTCTTTTTTGAGTTTGCGGCTGTGCTTGTAGGAGCAACTAGCCCTCAAGACCTAAATATTTTACGCCGTATAAATGACAATTGTCTCTTTTCTCGATAATCCCCTTTTTATTTGATATGAAAAAATTAGGCCAGCAAGCCGCCTCATTAAAAACCCATCCAGTCCCCAAGGGTGCCCTGGATAGGAAAAGAGTGCGTCTGAAACCTGCTGCCTGTTACATCATTTTCTGCTAGGTATAGTATGGACGTAGCTGAGCCACGTTCCATGGTCTATCTCTTTCTTGCATAGGTGCAGTAGTATGAGCAGTGTCGTTGACTGTGGCCGATTCTTCTCTTGCATCTATCAAGTAATATGACCCATTATGTAGACTCCGGCTTATGATGAAAGGTCCTTCCCATGGCGGCGATAGCTTGTGTTTTCCCTCGTTTGTTTGAACCAAGCGCAGGACCAAGTCTCCCTCCTGGAAGACCCGGCTTTTTACCCGCCGGCTATGATATCTTCGCAAATCCTGCTGATATATGGCTGACCTTTCTAAGGCTTGCTCCCTTTGTTCTTCTAACATGTCCACGGCGTCTTGCCGGTTCTTCTCGTTCTCCACTTCGACGTAGGCTGTCACTCTTGGTGAATCATGAATGATGTCGCTTGGTAATACTGCTTCTGCGCCGTAAACCATGAAGAAAGGCGTCATCTGGGTGGACCGGTTAGGTGTAGTATTGATACCCCAGACCACGGAAGGGAGTTCTTCAACCCACGCTCCAGCGGCCCTGATACAAGGGACCCTTAGCCGCGGTTTCAATCCTCGAAGTAGCTCTTGGTTCGCCCTCTCTACTTGCCCGTTGGCTTGCGGATGTGCCACTGATGCCACATCAAGCCTGATTCCATTGTTGCCACAAAATTTTTCCATCTCTCCAAGGGACATGTTGGTTCCGTTGTCAGTGATTATACTGTGGGGATATCCAAACCGGTATATGATTCTTTTCAGGAATTTGACTGCTGTGGCCGCTTCACAATTGGTAACCGGCATAACCTCCACCCACTTGGTAAACTTATCGACAGCCACTAAAAGATGTGTCTTCTTGCATGGTGACATATGGAAAGGGCCAACCATGTCCATACCCCAAACAGCGAATGGCCAGGTTAGTGGTATTGTCCGTAACTCCATAGCCGGCACATGAGTTTGGCGAGCGTACCTTTGACATCCATCGCATCTTGCCACTATCCGCTCCGCGTCTGTTAAGGCCGTGAGCCAGAAGAACCCATGCCGATAGGCCTTAGCCACAAGGGATCTTGTGGACGCATGATGCCCACAATCACCTTCGTGGATCTCCTTAAGGATTTGTCGGCCTTCTTCCGGTGTCACGCAGCGCAGAAAGACTCCTGTCGCGCTTCTCTTGTACAGCTCCCCATTGATAATAGTATATCCTTTTGCCCGCCTCAAGATTTGTCTTGCTAATACTTCCTGCTCTGGCAATTCGCCCCGTGATAAATAGGCCAGATATGGCTCTGTCCACTCGGGAACAGTACGTATTGTAGCCACAAACTCCTCATCCGGGTCTCGATTTGCTAGTTCTTCCTCAGACTCGGATTTAACTGACGGTCGCCATAGCTCATCCAGGAAAACATTAGGTGGAACCGGCTCTCTACGCGAGCCGAGTCTGGCGAGTGCATCCGCTGCCTCATTTTTTCTTCTGTCTATGTGCTCTACTTCATACCCGGAGAAACACCCGGCAACCCTATCAACCTCTCTGCGATACGCTGCCATAGTGGCGTCCTTCCTATCCCAGGTTCCTGATACCTGCTGCACCACAAGATCCGAATCCCCAAAGCATCGTATCCTTCTGATGTTCATCTCCTTGGCTATCTTCAAGCCGTGCAGTAGGGCCTCATACTCGGCCACGTTATTTGAACAATCGAAGTGAATCTGTAGCACGTAACTTAGTTTGTCCCCCTTGGGCGATGTCAGCACCACTCCGGCTCCTGACCCCTCGTACTGCTTTGATCCATCGAAGTGCATGGTCCATGACTCGGAACTCGGAACTGTGGTAACCATTCCAGTGTGCGTCCAGTCGTTAACGAAATCAACCAAGGCCTGGGACTTGATTGCCGATCTGGGCTCGTAGCTGATATGATAATCTCCCATCTCTATTGCCCATTTAGCTATTCTGCCCGTTGCATCCGAGTTTCTGATGATATCTGACATTGGTATTGAACTTACCACTGTTATGGGATGTTCTTGGAAATATGGCTTCAACTTCCGGCTGGCCATAAAGACCCCAAACACCAATTTTTGCCAATGCGGGTAACGCTGCTTCGCTTCCGATAACACTTCACTGACATAGTAAACCGGCCTCTGGACCGGGTAACCTTTCCCGTCTTCTTTGCGTTCCACGACAACCACTGCACTGACGGCTCGGGGACCGGCTGCCACGTATAATAACATAGGCTCTTTAGGACCCGGCGCCGCTAGTACTGGCGCTTCAGATAACTGCTTTTTTAGTGCTTCAAACGCCTCGTCTGCCTCCTGATCCCATACAAACTTATCTGACTTCCGCAAAAGCCGGTACAAGGGTATTGCCTTTTCTCCAAGCCTGGATATGAACCGGCTCAGGGCTGCCACGCAGCCCGTGAGTTTTTGAACGTGCTTCAAATTTTCCGGTTTCTTCAAATTCTGTATGGCCTTGATTTTATCCGGGTTTGCCTCAATTCCTCTTTCGGAGACTATGAAACCAAGCAACTTCCCGGCCGGGACTCCGAATACACACTTCGTTGGGTTGAGCTTCATCTGATACCTCCTCAAGTTTTTAAACGTTTCCTTTAAATCATCAATAAATGTTTCTGCCTTCCGGGTCTTAATAACCACGTCATCCACATACGCGTGCACGTTGCGCCCAATTTGGTCCTCGAAGCACTTCTGAATACATCGTTGGTAAGTTGCGCCCGCATTTTTCAATCCAAACGTCATGGTTTTGTAGCAGAAGGCCCCAAAAGGGGTTATGAATGACGTTTTCTCCCAATCCTCCCTTTTGAGTTTAATCTGGTGGTACCCCGAATATGCGTCCAGGAAACACAGCAAGTCGCTTCCGGCTACCGCGTCTATGATTTGGTCTATCCTTGGTAGTGCGAACGGATCCTTTGGGCAATGCTTGTTGAGGCTCGTGAAATCGATACACATCCTCCATTCATTTGTCTTTTTCATCACAAGAACCGGGTTTGCTAACCAGTCGGGGTGAAATACTTCCATGATAAAGCCTGCGGTTAATAGTCGCGCGATTTCCTCACCTATAGCTCTTCTCCTTTCCTCATTCATCTTTCTCATACCTTGCTTCACAGGCCTGGCCTTGGGATCCACGTGCAAACTGTGCTCTGCCAACTCAGTGGGAATACCCGGCATGTCGCTGGGTGTCCAAGCAAACACATCCGCATTTGAACGGATGAATTCCACCAGAGCCTTTTCTTGCGCATCATCTAGATTGGACCCTATAGTGAATTGCTTGGTGGGATCTCCCTCCACAAAATCTACTTTCTTGGTATCTTGAGCTGCCTTGAACTTCACTCTTTCGTCTTCAGCATCTGGCCTTCTCAACGCTGTACCATCATCCGGATCCACCTGCGACCGGTAATACTGAAGCTCTTCCTTCCTGCAGGCTTGTTCGGCCATTACTGAATCTCCCTCATCACACTCGGCTGCTATATCCCGGTTTCCATGGATAGTGATGGTCTGCTTGGGGCCCGGAATCTTTAATTGCAGATACACGTAGCACGGCCTAGCCATGAACTTAGCATAAGCCGGCCTTCCGAACAGAGCGTGGTAGGGGCTGTGCAGCTTGACTACCTCGAACGTGAGCCACTCCACCCGATAGTTATCTACCGATTCTCCAAAGGCTACTTCCAACGCAATTTTTCCTTCGGGGCGTGCCGAATGACCCGGCACGATTCCATGGAACACCGTCGAACTTTTTTGTAGCTGGGACTCCTTGAGGTTCATGCGCAAGAAGGTTTCCCAATATAGGATGTTGATACTACTCCCTCCATCCATCAAGACTTTCTTCAGCTCGTAACCATTGACCTGGGGTGCCACCACTAATGCCAAGGTTCCGGGGTGTTTTATTCCTTCCGGGTGATCCCTTCTGCTCCATGTTACCTCTTGCTCCGCCCATCTCAAGGATCCCGAAGTGGCCGAGGAGGCTGGATCCTCTGTTTGCTTCAACGCCCCTTTGTCCCTGCTGGAAGTCCCTGTAACATGCACATGATATTGTCCTTTCAAATTGAGCGTACGTACCATGCCGATGAAGATATTGATTTGGCCGATTGACACCATGGATCCGGATTCGAAGTGATCCGGCTCCAACTCCCACCCGGAATTGTCCACTATCTGCTCTCCTTCGTCATTGGAGTAGATCCCGCCGACGACAAAGTTCTCCATACTCTTCCGAGCTTCTCCCGTGATGTAAACACCTTTGGACGCAGGCCCCACGGTGGGCGCCAACTGTCGTGGGATAATCACGGCAGATGTTACCGGGGGTAACTGATCTAGGGGCAAGTCGACACAGGTATTTGGGAGAGGGTTTAGCTCGAAGGAAGACATGGCGAAAAGCAATCTAAGAGCCGGAAAACAACTCGCCGGATCTCGATATGATTATACTGGATACTCGATAATAGGTGTTACAGTTATGACCTGAATCTCTCTCAGGCGAAGCCTAGGGGTTGGTTTATATAGTACTCATACCCCCTTTGGCTTGCCATACCAAGCGCTCCTTGAGTCCTGCTCGAACTCTATATACAAACCTAACTTTCCTTACCATAACCCACAATCCGGGTTACGATCCTTACAAGCCCTGGGCCTTTCTGAAGCTTCTTTGTTCTTAGCCGGATTTGGTCCATCCGCCGTTTGGGCCGGATTACACCTGGGAGTTGGCATACCGGGTTACTATCCCCTCATCACCCATCCTCCACCCACCAACTCCGGCGAGCATCCGACGAAATCCGGCGAAATTTCGAAATTTCGAAAATTTCCCGAGGCCAGATCTGGCCGCCTTTTTTTTGAAATTCAAAAAAAAATTCTGTGGCGCACCCCCCCCTTGGTGCGCCACAGAATTGCAAATTTCTGTGGCGCACGGCTGAGGTGCGCCACAGAATTGACATTTCTGTGGCGCACGGCCACGGTGCGCCACAGAAATAATTTTTGTGGCGTAGATTCTGTGGCGCACCCCTACGGCCCCTAGGTGCGCCACAAAATCCCATTTTGGTGCGCCACAGAAAGGCCTTTTCCTACTAGTGGACGTATCTTTTCTTCGGGGGTTGGTTCCCCGTCGAGTGAGTCTTTGAGAGCGCTGCGCGACGCGCACTCGAAGCCTCCGCTGCTTCCTTTCGTGCATCCAGATTCTTGCGGGCTTCAGCGATCAGCCGACCCGCCCGCACCAGATGGTAGTGGTATGCAGTTAGATCATATCGGGAAGCTCCTTCTTCAACGGGTTGGCCAGTGTGCACCTCCGCTTTCGCTTTGAGCCAAGCGTCCCGCGTGACTTTGATGTGCTCCCGCTCCTTTCGACTTTCCTCTGTTTCCTCGGGTGGTTCAGTTGATCCTGCCATGCAGACTTGGGCCAGATATGGCTCGTGAGTCCTAGGCGTGGGTCGACAACTTTCACCGACTCTGGAGGGTTCCTCGGTCGCGATGGTGTGGAAGTCGTGGGTGTTGCGACAGATGGACGTACCACTGGGCGCTAAGTCACGACCATTGTCATCAGATGGCAAATCGAGGATCGCCGGGCTCGAGACAGACTCGGAGTCCGATTTGTCGAGATCGGTCTGCTCGGAGAAGCGTAGGATTCCCGCCTTGTTGGCGCGGAAGTGGAAACTGCCGAACGTCAGGCTGATGCTCTTTTCCAATCCGCTGAATGCCGGGAGCGATTCCGGCGAGTGAGATGCGCAGATGAGCGACCCGAAGCGGATTGGTTCCGCCGGAGTCGATGTTCCGGGGCTCCAGCTGAAGGTTGGTGACGATGAAGCCAAAGATGCCGTAGATCCAGCGCCCGCCGTTCCCACAGATGGTGCCAATTATCGATTAGTCATCTCAACAAGTCCCTCGGATGATCCGGTAGGGTTTAGATTAAGAAAACGTAAAGGCACTGGTGACGATCGTCGGCTAACAGGGGGCACGATTTACCCAGGTTCGGGGCCCTCATAGAGGTTAATCCCTTACTCCTGCTCTTTGATCTGTATTATCAGTAGATCGGTTACAATGGGGGGTGCTCAAGTCGAGAGTATGATCTCGAGCTTAAGGCTTGTGGTGGCGAAAGTAGATTGGATCCCCCCTCGGTGGTTCTCCTAGCGTTATATAGGTGGCTAGGTCTCAAACCGTGTCCGGGGGGGTTACAAACCCTAGTTCTAGGTCAGTTAGGACTTTCCTTCTTGACCCGCAAGTCTTGCGTGTGGGCCTTCGTTGGGCCTTCTAGTAATGGAGGACAACACCTTTCTTTGGGCCTAAGTCTTGGGCCTTGGACCGGGTAGGCTCACCCGATAGGTCTAGGAGTCATCCCACATCAATTGGTTGTCCCCCAGGAGGTCAATCCTTTATTTATACTACCACATGTTTGTTTAAATACATCGAGAGATATGTTCTTATCCTCTTCATGTTATACGTGTGTTCTTGCGCTTACCTTCTTTCTTTTTCTTGGAGGATGTCCCCGAAGTTAGCTCTTGTACATCATCTGCTTCTTGTACCTCCATATTGTAATCATCATCATCATCATCAGAGATACTTTATATATCTCCTGCAATGGAAGTTGTTTCTCCCGTGAAATGATTTATAAAACATGACTTCCATGTCCTTCAAGTTAGGAGGTCCAATGTGGCACCACTTTGCATGCTTAGGGTAATTCTGAAAACATACATATGTATTATTAAATCACATATATATCTTGAATGCAAAAAGTTTGTATAAATAACAATCATTCTCACCTTAAGATGAATCTCCAAAAATTAGTATCGGCTTCAATAGTAGCTCGTTGTTCATCCCATCCAAGTCCCATTGTAGAAACATTCAACTAGATGATTTGAGTGTACCCTTTCTTCAAAAAGACCCATTTGTTCTTCGACTGATTCTTTGTGAGTTTTTTATTTGTGGTAGCAAAGAATTTTTTATCAAGATCATTGTAACCTTTATTATTCAAACATCCAAGTCACCTACTGTTCTTTAAAGTTTCTACCTTGCATATCTCACAAAACACCTTAGTATGACATGCATCCTAATTTTCCTTGTCCATCTATAGCCATTTTGGCATTATTTATTATACACATTGAAAGTACAAGTATGGTCACTAGAGGGGAGGGGCTGAATAGGTGACTACCATTTTTGGATTATTTCTTTTATATTTATTAAACAGTATGAAATACAATGCTAACTATGTGCAACTTGATGAATAACCTATGTGACATGATACAAGGTACGCATGAGAAGCAATATGTAAATCACAAGATATATCACAAGTGTATACAAGGAGACAAAGATATGTTTTCCGTAGTTCCTTCCCAATGGAAGTACGTCTACGTTGGAGAGCGAGGGTCCACCTAGGCACTACAATAGAATGGAGGTGTAAAACTTATTCTCCTTGAGTTTCTCTTGTGAGGGAGATGCTTGTTTCCACTGTTAGGTCGACTTGAAGGCATTGACCAAACCTTTACACAAGGTTGAGGCAACACCACAACTTAATTGGAGGCTCTCAACAATCCAAAGGTTCTTGAATTGAGGTGGAAGTTACAAGCACTATGGTTGTTCTCTAGGGTTACAAGGCACCCAAGAGATTTCAAGATCTACAAGGGAAATGGATGGGGATTGATTGTGGCTCGATGAAGATGTAGATCTAGGTCTTGTCTATCATGTCCTTGAAGGGAATCAAGTTTGAGTGGTTGAGAAGAGAGATCGAGGCCTTGAATGTTTTGTATTAATGGATGGGAGAGGTGAATGGACGAGCAACTTGTCTCAATGAGGAAGACAAGTATTTATAGCTCTCCTCGAAATATGGAAGTTGCAGGAATCCAGGGCCGGAAATTTACGGTACTAACGCCGGAAATTTCCGGTAGGCCAGGACTAGAAAATTCAGTAATCCGGGGGTCGAAAATTTACCCCTGAAATTTCTGGACCAAACTTCCACCCCCAAGTCCGAGAACGGGCAGGCTGAGCGCAGATATCTTCGTGTCCAAATCTCTACCCCTATGTCCGAGAGCGAGCAAGCTGATCGCAATATCCTTCGAGGACAATATTCGTAATATCGGAAATTTCCGGGCTTTATGCCCCGGGATTTTCCTCCCCTTGCATCAGAATATTCCGGCCTTCCTGGAAATTTCCGCCCCCTATTTTTGGTCTGCAAACTCTTTATTTTCTAGGAGGGATCTTCTTTTTGGAAACAAACCAGTCAGAACTATGAACACTTAAACACAACATTAGAATGTATACTTTTGTTGTCATTACCAACAAAACAATATTTGAAGGAGACACGAGCTCTCAATCTCCCCTTTTTTGGTGAGTGATGGCAACACGGGTATTTTCAATGGATAGCATACATGGAGGTAAGACAATAAATAGGAAACAAGAACGTGAAGGTCTCCATTACATAATAACGGGGATGCAAGTCTTACCAACAAACTTAAGAGTTCACAACATGAATAGTAAAAGAGAAAAAAGACACAGGCTTAGAAGAATGAAGAAGAAACACAAAAACTTGTGCCAGACCACCCAAATATCATTTCCTAAAGAGCATCTTCTCCCCTTTGGCATCAGGATACCAAAAAGGAAGGAGAGCGAGTCCAACACCCCATGAGTCAAGCTCCCATGTCCTCGGCATCATCTTCAGAATCCTCACTAGCAGACTGTAGGTCAGCGTCTTCTGGCACACCAATGTGCTAGTCAACATCCTTCGCATTCCAATTGCTGTAAGGGATACGAGCAGGAGGGGGGATCCTTTGGGATGTTCAAAGAATTCATGATGTCATTATGGTTGGTGAGGATGTCATGACGCTCACTATAGGTTGCGTAGTTCTTTCTGTGGATGAACACATTCATGCATAATACCTTCTCAATAGCACGAACCACCCAAGACCTCTTCTTAGGTCCCCTTTTGGCTGTTGCAGCATGCATCATGCGAGGGTCTTTGTGGCCGCTCCCCGTAGCCCCAACGTCATGGACCGCTTGTTGAACATGAGCACTTTTCTTGTACAGCTTGACATCCTTATGTGGCTCACAATCGGACTCAAGACTCTCATCTGCGGGGAATTTGGACTTGATAAGGCTCATAATATAGGGAGCAAATGGAGGCACCTTACCATGAAAGACAACAAAATGATTTTCTTGAAAGATAAAGTCCATCACGTCAACTTTGTAGGACTCTGATACGTCATAAACATATCCTTAATTTCTGATGTTCCATGTTGTTTTTATGTTGTTTCCCACATGTTTGCTATACACTTTATGTCATTTTTATTCTCGGAAAGTTGTTCTGGAAATATTCTTGGAATTGGAAAATTCGAAGACCGGAAGTCTTAGAATTTCCGAAGGTTCCACGGAGTCCCGAAGAGACCCGGAGGGGGTCCTCAGGGGGCCAACACCATAGGGAGGCGCCCCCTGGCCGCGTCATGGGGTGGTGTGGCCCCCCCGACCTCCACTGCCGTTGCCCTTTCGCAGATTTAATCCCCCTGAGGCGTAAACCCTAAATATATGCCACTTCGTCCCGAAAAACACCCGGGGCCGCCGTCATCGTCATCCCGAGATCGGGAGGGTTCTGGAACTCTCCCCGGCACCCTGCCGGGAGGGGAATTCATCACCGGAGGGGTCTACACCACCATGCCCTCCTCCGAAATGATGCGTGAGTAGTTCATTCCTGGAATACGGGTCCATAGCAGTAGCTAGATGGTTGTTATCTCCACTTTGTGCCTCATGTTTAGATCTTGTGAGTTGCCTAACATGATCAAGATCATCCTTATGTAATGGTACATGTTGTGTTTGCTGGGATGTGATGAATGTTGAATGCTATGTCTTCTGATTATCAATCTACCATGTTATCTTCGTGCATATGTTATTTATGATCTTGCATGCTCTCCGTTATTTTAGTAGATGCTCTGGCCAAGTAGATGCTAGTAACTCCAAGAGGGAGTAGTTATGCTCGATAGTGGGTTCATGCCTCCTTTGCATCTGTGCTCGAGTGACAGAAACGTGACGGATGGAGGATGTGTTGTTGCCATTAGGGAGAAAACAACAATGCTTTGTCTAAGGATGATGTTATTGTCTACATTACACACTTTTCTTACTGTGATTATCTATTGCTTGCAACTTAATACCCAACATTTGTTCGGATGATATTCGGAGGGTGGATTATTAATCATAGATGCAGTTGGATGACGGTCTATGTATTTTGTTATAATGCCCGCATGAATCACGTAGTAATCTTTATGTCTTGCATATGCACTACGGTGCAGCCTTCATTTCTGTCAATTGCCCAGCTGTAATTTGTTCACCACACATGTTATTTATCTTTCACGGAGAGACACCACTAGTGAACTGTGGACCCCGGTCCATTTTTCCTCATACTAATAAACATCTACTGCTTTCATACTGCTGCTACTACTTTCATATTGTTTTCCACACCATGCATTTAACCTCTTTGTGTTTAGAAAAACCGGTGAGATTGACAACCTCACTGCTTCGTTGGGGCAAAGTGATTTGATTGTGTTGTGTAGGTTCCACGTTGCTTCTGAACCGGTAGTGCGCCCTGCCATCTCAGTTGCATCAACCTTCTGAAGTTACTTCTTCCTCCTACTGGTCGGATAAACTTTGGTTTCTTTCTGAGGGAAAACTGTTGTTGTTCTCATCATACCTTCCTCTTGGGGTTTCCCAACGAGTGCAAGACCTGCGCCATCAAGCATATTTTTTGGCGCTGTTGGCGGGGAGGAAGATAATTTCTGCAAGGGAAGTCTCTCAGTTCCAATCTCTTTACTTTGTTTTTGTTTTACTTAGTTTATTTTATTTTGTTTTCTTCTCTTTATCAAAAACACAAAAAAGTTAGTTCTTATTCTAGCTGTAGTTTTATTCCTGTTTTTAGTCTTACTAAAATGAATGTTCCTGAGGTTGAAGTTTGTTCCTTTAAGCAACAACGGGGAGAAAGTTTGAAAGATGCTTGGTATAGGATAGGTGATGCTCATCATAGATGCACTAAGAAATACTCCACCTTAATCCTTCTTAGGAATTTTTATGTTGGTATTACTAGATGGTATAGGTATGTTCTAGACACTCTTACATGCGGTAATTTTCTGGGAACACCTGCTTTGGAAGCCTGTAATTTAATTGAGAGTTTGGTTGGAACACCACCTACTAAAGTTCTTAAAACTGAGATCACTTTAGATGATATTATTAAAAAACTAAACTCTATGGAGAAAAATTTGCCAAAGTTCCTTGATAATTCAGCAAAGTCAATGAATCAATAGTAAGTATCAACAAGAAAATCACTTCTTTAGAAGCTAGCAATATCCATGATAGTCAAAATATGAGGATTGGTAAATTAGAGGAGGGCATGAAAATTTTAAGCTCAACCTTTTCTGCTCTTAAGTTTAAAAGAGAAAATCCTTCTGTGGGAAAAGAGAAAAAATTTATGTATGTCCCTAAGGCACCTAAACCAAAATCCCCTAATGTGCTTAAAATTAATAAAGCTTTTCGTGAAACTAAAAGTGATTTGCATGTTGAAACTTCTTCAGGGGTGTCTAAGGTACTCATTGCTGCAATTGGGGTTTTGGAGGAAATTATTGATTTGGATGCTTCTTCACTTGAAAATACTTGATTCCATTTTTCTGGGCCTAGCTAAAAGGCGTTAAAGAAAATCACTTCTTAGGAGATAACCCATGGTTTTATTTTTCCTTTGTTTTTCTCTGTTTTCTTTGAGTCAAGGGGTTTTATACTTCTGTAGCAACTCCTTTGTATCTTTATTTTCATGTTTTACTAGTGCCAAGTAAGGTTTCTGACGAGAGTTGGAGTTGGTTTTCAAATTTCTGCGCATGAAATAGATTTCTGTTGTTCACCGTAAAAAAACGTATAATTCACAGAAAAATCAGAATGACCTAAATTTTTTTGTTCTTATCCCTCGGCTAATTCCGCAATTTTTTATGTTCTTTAAGTTTTTCGATCTTAGCAACGTAAGTGCCCCGAAAAAAATCGTCTTTACAGACTGTTCTGGTTTTAACAGATTCTACCATTTTTCTTGCATTTGCTCTTCTACGATGACAAGTGGATTTTTTTGCTTCACGAAACATCAGTGGTTGTAGCTAATGTTTAAAAGTATCAATAGCACTTGTTCCATGCAGAACCAATGGATTTTTAATTTTTTCACTAACCCTCTAATGCGAATTACTGTTTAAGTGTCGTGTGAAGGAAGTTTTCAAGGTTTAAGAGAAGAGGTGATATATGTGATCAAGAATAGTGCAAGGTCAAAGCTTGGGGATGCCCCCATGGTTCATCCCAGCATATTTTTAGAATACTCAAGCATCTAAGATTGGGGATGCCCAAGGCATTCCCTTCTTCATCAACTATTTATCAGGTCACTTCTCGTGAAACTATATTTTTATTCGGTCACATCATATGAAGTTTACTTGGAGCGTCTGTTTGTTTTTATTTTGCTTTCTTTTGTTTTTTATTTGTTTTATTTATTTTCCTTGCTGCAATAATATCATTGGACCTAGCATCCTTGTTTGGGAGAGAGACACGCTCCACTTTTTCGTTTGAATACTTGCTATGCTAGTATTCTTAGTTTTTCTTACTAGTTACTGCAAAAATTCCTGTTTAGCTCTTGTTTTCATTGCATCTCTTATTCAGAGCTGTTAGTTTTAGTAGTGTTATATGAGTTCTCTCATGTTTGCTGTAGCATGTAGAGAATTTTTGTTAAATCATTTCTTGTATGGTGCTTGTTGGGAAAAGAAATTGCTGCTTGAGGTAGAATTTTTAACGGTGCAAGTAGAAGCGTGTATAGAGTGTGGCTAGAATTTTTCATATCATTGATTAGCATGATTATCCTCAAATAGCTAAAGGTGTTTAATGTGCCATTGAAAGAATCATGAGTTGTTCTTGTCATGTTAAAGCATAAATTTGTGGTATTCTCCTATGAATGTTTTATTTGCTTGACTTGGTGCATGCTCACATCATGTTTATGACTATGAACCAGTCACTTATAGCCTCCATGATCATGTAGTTTTTGAACTTGTGGTACCACTTATGCTTTGATTAATGATTTTTATGTCACTATGCATGATTATGGCTCTTGTGCTCTCTTGATTTGTCACTCCCAGTCTTTTGCTAGCCTCCACCTGTACTGAGTATGAGCTCTACTCATGCATCCAACTCCAAAAAACCAAAGTTTTCCCATCGTGTCCACCATACCTACCTACATGTGGTATTTAACTGCCACTCCAAGTAAATTGCTCATGTGCTACCTTTAAAACTTTCAAAATTACTCTTGTTTTGTGTTCCTGTTTTTGCTCATCAGGACGTAAATAGAGAATCTTTATCTCGCTTGTTGATTGGATTTCACACCCTGTACTAGTGGTTCATCCGCTTATACAACTGATAGAAGAGCTGGCAGCGGGGTGCCTAGCCCCAAATTAATACAAACAAATTATCTTCACTATTTTTGCCCCTGATTTATCAGTCAAAGCATAATTGTGTAAACAAAAGAGAAAGAGGGATGACCTTATACCTAGATGCGTCCTTCATATGGGAGCTGCTCTTGTGAAGTCTAGTTGGCTTGTGACGTACTGTATTTTCTTTTTACCATTCGTTGACATTAGCATACACCTTTCTAATAAAAAAATTGTTTTCTTACCTCTTTTTAATAAAATAAAAGCTCTAGCACATAAGTGATCCATGCTTCCCTCTGCGAAGGGCCTTTCTTTTACTTTTATGTTGAGTCTCCATCTTCTAACTTTATGCACAGTTGAGAGAGCATAGTTGCCATTGTGAGTTTTATGTGCATTTGTCCTAAAAACATTATTAATTGATTCATGATGTGTTATTGCTCGTTCTCTAATTATCAGTTCTAGTCTTCCTCATGAACTTTAAAGGTGTCCTGGCATTTATGTTTTGCCCCACCCTTAAGGACTAGCGAAATATCACTTTGCCATGCTTTCCCTATACTTGAAGCAAATGTATATCTTTCGTTGCATTGTTATGCATGATCTTTTATTTGTGTTATTTCTCATGATGCAAGATGGTTGCTATGCTTTATTATTACAGTTTTATTTATCATGCTTATGTTGAAATTCTATGATATCAGCTTACATATGCTTTTACATTATTGATGATTAAGTTTATGTTGGTAGCATGTCACCTCAGAAATTATGTGTTTTTATCGTTTACCTACTCGAGGACGAGTAGGAACTAAGCTTGGGGATGTTGGTACGTCATAAACGTATCCTTAATTTTTTATGTTCTATGTTGTTTTCATGTGTTTCCCACATGCTTGCTATGCACTTTATGTCATTTTTATTGATTTTCCGGACTAACCTATTGACAAGATGCCACAGAGCCAGTTCCATGTTTTCTGCCGTTTTTAGTTTCAGAGAAGTTGTTCTGGAAATATTCTCAGAATTGGAAAATTCGAAGCCCGGAAGTCTTAGAATTCCCGAAGGTTCCACAGAGTCCCAAAGAGACCCGGAGGGGGGCCTGAGGGGGCCCACACCATAGGGCGGCGCGCCCCTGGCCACGCCATGGGGTGGTGTGCCCCCCCGGCCTCCACCGCCTTTGCCCTTTCGCCTATTTAACCCCCTGAGGCGTAAACCCTAAATATATCCCACTTCGTCCCAAAAAAACATGAGGCCGCCATCATCGTCATCCTGAGATCGGGAGGGTTCTGGAGCTCTCCCCGGCACCCTATCGGGAGGGGAATTCATCACCGGAGGGGTCTACACCACCATGCCCTCCTCCGAAGTGATGCGTGAGTAGTTTATCCCTAGACTACTGGTCCATAGCAGTAGCTAGATGGTTGTTCTCTCCACTTTGTGCCTCATGTTTAGATCTTGTGAGCTGCCTAACATGATCAAGATCATCCTTATGTAACGCTACATGTTGTGTTTGCTGGGATCTGATCAATGTTGAATGCTATGTCTTCTGATTATCAATCTATCATGTTATCTTCATGCATATGTTATTTATGATCTTGCATGCTCTTCTTTATTAGTAGATGCTCAGGCCAAGTAGATGCTAGTAACTCCAAGAGGGGGTATTTATGGTCGATAGTGGGTTCATGCCTCCTTTACATCTGTGCTCGATCGACAGAAACGTGATGGATGGAGGATGTGCTATTGCCATTAGGGAGAAAACAACAATGCTTTGTCTAAGGATGACGTTATTGTTTACATTACACACTTTTCTTCCTGTGATTATCTGTTGCTTGCAACTTAATACCCATCGATTGTTCGGATGATATTCGGAGGGTGGATTATTAGTCATAGATGCAGTTGGATGACGGTCTGTGTATTTTGTTGTAATGCCCGCATGAATCATATAGTAATCTTTATGTATTGCATATGCACTACGGTGCAGCCTTCATTTATATCAATTGCCTAACTGTAATTTGTTCACCACATATGTTATTTATATTTCACGGAGAGACACCACTAGTGAACTACGGACCTGTGGTGACCCAGCACACCACTGCATGTGTAGTGCGCAAGTCGGTGACCTAATACTCACAGAAGGACTTATCCGTGAATATTACATCTCTCAGAGTGGTACAACAGAAACACAGCGGGTCCAAGCAAAGCTATAGGATACAAACTTCATTACAAAATCTTGAGAATCTCTTTGATGAATCAAAGAAGATCTCATGCAAATGAAACATCAGAAGAAGCAATTCGAAGCTCCAAGCCGGAGAAGAACTCTAGCTCAGAACTAATCCACTACGGCTGATGTCAGCCCTAATCTATGGCTTGCAATTGCTAAGTCCTAGTATAGCCTCCATCTACACCTTGATAGCTTCTCCTCCATCAGCCTTGTTGAGGACGCTGCTTCACGATGACGACTTCCATCAGGCTTCAACTCTAAGCATGGGGTCAAACGGGATAGAATGAGTAACGAGCGTTACTCAGCAAGTTCATGATATATAGTGGGTGGTTGATGCACTAACTACAGCCTTGGACTCGAAAGAGTCAGAAGCTAATGCAAGGTTTTGTAAAACTTTCTTCAAGAGGTTGCTTTTAATTCTGAAAACTATGCCCGCCAGATCTTCACAGGACTAGAACTTTCATGGAGTTGCCTTTCCTGCGGCGTTCGCAGCTCCTTCCCGGAACAGGGGGTAACATGTCACATCCTTATACACTCTGCAGAGGTGCGTTACTTTACCCATGGACGACCAAGACCATGTTGCACAACCAGGCTCGAGATCCTGTCCACTCCCACTCAGGTGTGGGGCCCGGTAGTTGGTCCAAGCCAAACCGTGCTTCTCCGCACAACGCATGCCCACCCATTTCTGCCAGTGTCGCACCCTGATTTCTAGGGGATACTCACCGTACGAACTGGATAGCAGATGCTTGGATTATGGGGCATAACTGCTCCCACGTCCCAGCTTCCTGGTAGGCCTGCGCTTATGTGCGACAACACAAGCCCTGCTATTCCATCGTCGATGTAAACTATCCACTAGAGATCAAAAGCACTTCCGTCGACGTACTTCAAACCATACACACATGGTACGTCAACGGCGTTGAACAACTGATATCACAACAGATCTCTACGACACAAAAGATTGAAATAAGTTGCAAATGGCTCTCATTAGAGCAGAGATAGCAAATACAATCATTCAGAGGGCACATGCCCCAACAATACATCATTACATCACAGCGGAAGCATTCAACATGTCTGAGTACAGACAAGAACCAAATAGGCCTAAGAGGCCGGAAACGCAAAAGACGGAGCCCATCCACGAAGTCTCGGATCCTGCCCGGGTCCGCTATCTACTCGTCAGCAGTCTCGTCGTCATACTCCACGTAGTAGCCACCATGTAGATCCTCGGAAACGTCGTCTGCGTAAACCACAGCCCCAAAGGGGTCAGTACACCAACGTACTGGCAAGCAAGACTCACAGTTCACCAAAGTGTAGCCCGTCAACACCAAGCACAGATGCTTTGGGTTCAACGGAAAGAAGGGGATATAAAAGGTGCTGCAACTGGCTGCGCTAACCAACTACAGAGATTCTACCACTTCCGACTAACAGAAAGGAGATAAGATCGAGGATTGTAACCAACTGAAAGATAACTTCAAACAAACCCATCCTGGATCTCGCCCCTTATCCAAAGAAGCAATCCGAGGATAACTCACACAGTTGAGTTAATGATGGTTCATATTATTGTGTCAATAAGCCTATTACTAGTCAAATTGTTAATCATTGGGTGTAAGGTTGTTAATCATTAGGTTTAAGTTGTCCTGAGTACTTGTTAGCCAGTACTTTCACCAAGTAATCCATAACCGCGGAAAACACGGCTTCTCGAGAAGATTATCCCTGCAGGGTTGCACCAATTTGGCCGTACACGCAAGAATAACCCGCCAGATGGGAAGCTAACCCACCAAGCGGGGTACTCTACACAACCAACCATTCTTCGCATCAAGCCCAAAGCACCTTGGGCGCACGGCTAATCGAGCCCAGAAGAAAATGGACCCTCATAGCACTCTAAGAACGTGTCCCCCTATATGCCGACTACGAAAGTTCCACCCTGGCCTGGGCTCGCAAAAACATGCATGCGCCAAATGGAAAACACGAACTAAATGAGGCGATTTGGACGAGATGCGAATCAGGTCAAGTTGAGGGGGGCGCCCATACTCGCTTCGCACATGCGGTTAGTGCGCTCATCATGGATCAGTAGACAAGACCCTTTTCCTATTAGGGTCGACACTAGCAGGCTCCAAAACCTCTCATGGGCCTCCTGCCGGTGCCTTATCATCAAGTTTATTATTAATAGTAACATTAGCATGATTGATTGATTAAACATCGAGCCCCCAGAACATGATGAAGTAGTAACAGAAAGTAACGGGTAACAGACTCGAGCAAAACAACCTAAGCATGCTAGTAAGACACGGGCTCAAGCAATGTTATAGGTGTGGAGGTGAGGCAATATCAGGGCTAAAGGATACATGTGATAGGTTCGCAACAGAAACAACTACTACTAAGGCTAGCAGAAAAGAACAACGGAAAGTATCAGTAACCAATGTTGAAAGGAACACAGTGGTTCATGTGAGTGATAACTTGCCTGCAAAACCCAGTAGCCTGGTACTGAGCTAACTCCTTAGAAGGGGTGTCGTAAGTATCGTCGGTCTCAACGTCGTCGTGTATCCGGGAAGAAGCAAACAAACAAGACAGAAAGATAAACAATCATTATCATGGCATTGTGCACAATCAAGATGATGCATGACAAGTTAATGGTTGCATCAGAATAAACTAGTTGACAAGATAGAAACAGGATTAAATGGACCCATATGCAATTGGATTGCATATGGAAAGCCCATGAATTATGGTTGAATTAATTGTTTTACAACTAATCAACTTGTGTAAGTGAATTAGCATGATGCATGGATGAGGAAAACAGCAAAATAGCAACAATAGAACCAAATGGAAATAAGGCTTAACAAGTTTAGAAATTCATTCATTAAGTTAGGAAATTTTGGTTCCTTAAAGGTGTCACACAAGCATTTGTTGTTTTCACCACTTTTAATTGTTCAAAATAGATAACAAAGTTTATATTTGGAAAGAGGGTTTAATTTTGCATGGAGAACATATTTCATTTGTTGAAATTGGATTTAAAATGAGCAAGTTATTATTTTGGCAATTTTAAATGCAATAAATAAGAAACAGTTGTTTTCAGCAATTTAAATTATTCAAAGCAGCAAACAAAATTTATATTTGGAAAGTACATGAAAAGTTGATTGGAAAACATATTTAGTTTGTGAAATTTGGAATTTTTATGAGCAAGTTATGAATTTTGCAAATTTAAGTGAATTTGACAAGTTTTCAAATTTTGCACCAATTTAAAATATTCAAAACAGTAAACAAATTTTATATTTGGGTAGAGTATTTAATTTGGTACAGAAAACATATTAAAAATGTTGAATTTGGAGTTAGGATGATTTATTTATGCAATTTCCAAAATTGGGTGCAAATCTGCCATTTTTAGTGAACCAGGGACTTGGAAATTATTTTCCAGGGGCTAGAAATAAGTGCCAGGGGCCTAGTTGTGATTTCCTATAAGTTATGTGACCAAAACATTGCAAAACAAAAATGTTTTTAATTGTGCAGGGGGTGGGATTTGATCCCTGCACCTCCTGATGCGCTGGGGGGAACAAAACCAGTAGGCTGGTGAGGTGTTGGTGATAGCAAGGGGGGCTCCGGGGGGATATGGTTCAGATCTGCACAGCAATTAAATTCGGAAAATAGAACAAAAGGTGGGGCTGGGGATTCGATCCTGGAACCTGGGCTGGTGCGCTGGGGTTTGCTACCACTACGGTACTGAAACTTTGGTGGCAGTAGGGGGAAGCGAGGGTACTTAGGGCCTCTTTGTTTGGGCTTCTGGGTGCTTTCCACGGAAAAAAGTAGGCTAAACGAAACAAAAGGTGCGGCTGCGAGGTGGGCTTTGCCAACGCAGATGCGTTCTGCCACAGACGGGAAAAAGCACCACCGGAGGTGCTTCCCGAGCGTTGGCCACTTCAAGTCGAACAGGTATAATTCTTTGCCCTGTTTCTCTCACTTATTTACACGCAAATGCCACCCAGGTTCCGAACCGGTACGCGCGTCCTTCCGTTTCTTTCTTTTTTCACATGGTTTCGTTTCTTTTCTGGTAAGAAACATGTCAGCTGATTCTGTGATTTGCGCGCCGCCGTCATCGCTGCACTTAACTAGTATTTCATAATATATTAATCCAATCGATGCCCATGGAGAGTCTGTACTCAGTACTAGTACTACCAATTGATGAGGAGTAGTTGTGGACATTAGCCATTGTGTAGCCAAAACTCTCCATATCACTAGATATAATTAAGTTTGAAACGAACCTAATGACCAATGATATGTAAGGTTTGTCTAAACGAGCGATTAATATAGCTATCTTTTTTGTGCAGTTTGGAGAAAAGCAATATTTAACTTTTATTTATACTATGTATATATGAAAACTATATAGTGATTTTATGCGGTTACAACGATTTGAAGGGTATTTCAGACAATCCGTCGTTTGACAGCTAGACAGCCAGCTCAGTTGCCAAAGAGTAAAACTCAAAACAGCAGCTTTTCCTGCACAGCTACTTTTCCTGCACAGCAGCACAGCCGGCCACAGCCAGCCGCAGCCAGCCCAAACAAAGAGGCCCTTAAGGTGGCGTTTCGCGGGATCTGTCTCCAAACTGAAGATGCGTTCGCTTCCTTTCCTGTAACTCGACAGAGAGCAACGATCGTTGCGGCCATGGGGCGCCGGGCGGTGCTGCGCGTGGTGGAGGGGAGGCAGGGAGATGCGAGAGGAGGTAGGGGAGCGGAGGGAAGGAGAGAGGTGGGACGGCCTCACCTCGAGCTGCAGGAGGAGGAGGCGATCGGGGCTGGTTCAGCGCAGTACGTCGAGCAGCAGGCAGGGCGATGGCCGGATTGGAGCGGACGGCGCCGGCGGTGGGGGCCCTCCCGGCGGAAACCGAGGGCACCGGGGGGACGAGGGCACCGGGGCGGTTCCATTCCCATGCCCGGCTGCTCCTCGAGGTGGCCATGGCGGTGAGGGCGACGGCGACTAGGTGGTGTTCGGTGGCTGTTTCGGTCATGTTCAGAAGAACAGAAAGGAGTTGGATGAGGAGGGAGAGAGGGTGGCGGCTATGGAGGAGAAGGGCTAGTTAGGGTTTGAGGTTGGGAGAGGGGGAGGAGGAGATATAAGGAGGGGGAAGGCATGGTACGGCTGCACATCCAGGGGGGTGGAGGAGATCGTCTGGTGTCTGATGCGTTCGTACAGGAAGATGACGGCTGGGGAGGAAGAAGACAAGACTGGAGGGGTACTGGGCCAAAATAGATGGGCTTGGGCTGCTGCACTCTCTCTCTCTTTTGGTATTTTTATTTTTGTTTTACTGTTTTTTTTTGTAGCCTTAGCTTTAGGAAGAAAATGAGGGTTTTTAAATAAGTAAAAATTCTGGAAAAATTAGGTTAGGCTAGTTAGGTGATTAGAAACCATATTCCAAGATTTGATTTCAAAAAGTTAAGTTTTAAAATGATATTTGTATTTGAATCCAAATAGAAACAATTTTCATTATTAAAAACACAATATTGAAACAACAATTTAAATAGGGTTACCCCTATGAATTAATGTGTTTAAGGATTACAATTGTGAGGTGAATTTCATGGTTTCAATTAGGTACTGATTTGAAATACATTTGATTTGAAATTGGATTGAAATAGAATTAATTGATTGAAATAAAAGCACCATTTTATTAGTTGATCAACATGGAATAAAATGGAACAATTTGGTTGTTTTCACTTGTTATTTTTATTCTAAAAATTGTAACAGAACAAGTATGAAAACATGGTTTGAGTAAGGTTTGAATTTGAGTTGTGAAAACAGTGGAAAACAAATGCAACAATTTAGAAACAAAAGCAAACAACATGGAAACAATATGATGACATGATGCAATACTTAAATAAACAAGAAATCAATCATTCTAAGGGGAGTTTTCATACTTGGGATGTTACAGCCAGCAGGTTGAACGCCTGATTCCACCCCTCACGATGGAGATCTACGCGCCCCTGGCAGACACTCATAGACCCCAGAGCCCGTGGGACGTAAGGGCTCCCACCCATGTGCATGTAGTCTCGCAAGACCTACAGCGTACGTCTCTGTTAGTCCGTTGACATGCGAACGAGAGAAGTATCACGGCTGACTTACTCCCCCCACAAAAGATCCATGGTCAACGCGAATTTACGGCGCAAGAATCCTGACGGCAGTTGTTGTTAATTCCTAGGTAATACGTTCCCATGCAGATGAAACCTTCCTTTGACCTATTCATCTTACCATGGTTCCATCCGCCCACCAAACAGAACACTACCACTCGGGTAGTCATTCAATTAGTCATATTATTATAAAAATAGGATCATGCATTCTTTTGAGAATAAGTGATAATACGATAGGGTTTTTGCCAATAGTTTGTTATGAGATACTGCAAAGGATATGAGCAAGTGATGAACTTGCCTGATGTTGAAATAACAATAATAATCCTGGTCTTCGGGTTCGAGGGTTGCGTAGAGAAATCCAAACATCTGAAAGATAGCAAAGTAGTCCCGGTAAGGACTACAGAAAACACTGGCAAGATGATATATGCATAGTAATGAGATGCATCGTGAAATCCCCTGGAAAATACCCCAGCTTACAAGTGTAAGCCACGTTTGAAACGATAACGAATTCACACAATTGTTAGGTGACTTAGGGTTGTTTCATTATTTGTGGTGATGTTGTTATTTCTTTTAGGCTTAGGTGTGTTTCACTTTTATTGAACAAACACTTGCTATCATGTTTAAGTAGAAGTGTTATACATGGTTAGACAACAAGACAATAGCACATGGTAAACAATTATTGAAAAGGTAACAAACATGTTTGGTTTTATATTCCAAAAGTGTAGAGCTAATGACAATGAGTTTAGTTGAAAATGATGAACTAGTACAGCTAACTCTATCATCACAATACTTGCTGATGACTTGTGATGATAGGTTTTAGTAGGTGTGGAAACCTAAGAGTTTTATTAGTAAAGAAAATAATAGTGTGGCAGTTATTTCTGTTATAATAGGATATTATAGAATTCCATTATACCAACAGAAACAAGTTTATAAGTTAATCAAAATGTTTTATGTTTGACATATTTGAATTGGAAATTCTTTTCTCTTTAATTTGATATAACATTTTATTTTCTGAAAATATTTGAATAAATTATTAATTTCTCAATTTTAAATGAATTAAATGACTAAGCAAACTATTGCACACATGAAACTTGGTCAAATGACTTTGGAAACATCATAGATGAGTTGTATTTGTGATTTGGATCATTTTGGTATATAACTTGTATTTTTCTGATTTTATGGATTATTTATTATTTTCTCAATTTTAAATGATTTAATTTAACTAAAGAAAATATTAAATTTTAAATTTTATCAAACATTTTTTAAAAGTTCATAAATATTTATATTATATTTTTCTAAGCATTTATCAATTTTATTTGTATTTTTTCTGATAAGTAAATTTAAAGTTATTGATTTTATGAGTTAATGATTTTTCTGCCAATATTTAAATTGACAGGTGGGGTCCACCAGTCAGTTTCCTTTTTTTATTCGAAAATAAATAAATAAAAACAAAAGGAAAGGTGGCCATGATGTCATGATGACTTCATGCTTGCATCACAATGGAGAAATCTCTCCTGATGCGATTCAATCCGTCGATCTACTAAAAATTAGCGCGAGGGATTTGTACTGCTAGCTAGCCACGATCCCTGGGAACTTATTGGAGGCGGCGGACTGACCAAATGGTCGCCGGTGACCTGCCGGCGTGCAGTTTCGCGGTGAATGGCGGCGGTGCACGACGGGATGAACAACCCGTGGATTAAAACCCAAATAGAGGGCACCCAAAGATGCAGTAGCTCACCCCGAGCGTGTGTATGTGCTCGGTGAAGGACGAGGTGGTCGCTGTCGACGGTGAGCTTCCACGGCGGTCGGCGGCGGAGCAAAAGGGAACTGTCGAATTCTCCGGCCTCCCTTCATCCCAGCTTGCGAGACTCGTCAGCATGGTAGAGGAAGACCCGGCGCATCCAATGATAACCTCCGTTGCCTTCGAGGTGGCCCGAATCGACGGCGGTCTCGAATTCCGGCCGGCGGCCGTAGTTGAGGAAGATAACCCGATTCCAGAGCTCCAGTCCATCCCAGCAAACGATACTTGGTGGAGAGATGCAAGGCGTCGAGACGGAGCGCCGGGTGGCCTCGGTTTCTTTCGGCGTGGCCGGAGTCATCGGCGCGGAGCGGCGGCCGTACACTAGGGTTAGGGTTTGTTCTTCAGGTCTGGTACAGAGAGAGTGCGAGAATGAGAGGAGAGGAGACGGAGGGCAAGTTGGAGGGCTTCTCCTCCTCCTTATCCGCGCGGAAGGGCGGCCGCGAGAAGGTGGCAGTGGCCATGCCACGGCATCGTTCTCCTCTGCCTTCTGGCAGAGGAAGAAGAAGAAGGAAAAAAGAAATGGCGGTTTTTGATAACCCCCTGAGTTTTCCAGATTTTGCAAATTGGTCCTTCTGCCTTAAAAGCTAAGAAGAAAACACCGTTTTCAGGGCTTTATTGTAAAGATAAAAATTAATACAATCAGTTTTGAATTCCTCATCAAATTTCCAAGCTCACCATGTTTTGTTTTGGTGAATTTGAGCAATATTTGTATTTTTTATTTAGGTTGCTAAATTAAGTGATTTTATTGTTTTCTCTTATTTGAATTTATTAAATGGCTATGGAATTATTTTACTATGTTTAATATGTCACACACAACAACCATGTTGTTAACAAGGTGGTATCACTTAATTGGATGGTTTTAGATACAATTATTTTTAGCAAATAATTTGGTAACACTACTTAGTAGTGTTTTTATATATGGTAATGAAATGCACCCAATTAGGGAATTTATTCCATGACAAACCAAATGCTTTTGAGTAAGAAATAGATTTGTTTGCTTTTATGGGCTTTGTTATTTTCCTAATTGAAACTCTTGGCAAGTTTGGTTGATATTTTACTGAGGTATGTGTATTCTATGTTTGCTGTTTTCAGTATTTGATCAAATGGAAAACATGTGTGGTTGTGGAATCTTATTTACTTGTTTTACACATAGGTTCCAAATATGGATGTTATCTCATGTTGTTATAGATCATGTAATAATTTATATGGTTATAAGTAGATGGATTTTTGTTATCATCTGTTAGTCTTACACATGAAAAGGATTTGGAAAACAAGGTTTTAAGCTTGTTTTCATCTTCCTCCACATATCAAGACATGTGGATGTAATGACTTGTTATTATTTCATACTTGATAATTGTTTTCATCTAAGACATTATTATGAGCTCTTCATCTCTGATGGGTTTTACAAAGGTTAATGGTTCCCTAATATATCCTAAGGATTCACTGGATAATTTCCTATACTCCCTTACTAAGGCAGTGTTATTATTTTCTCTCCTGCCAATTGTTTCCATTAAAGTGATTGTTATTTGTTTCTCATCTATGATGAGTCTTAACAAGGCATTGGGTTATAGTTTCTCTAATATCACTGAACATTTCATTTGAGAATCTCTTATGCTGGGCTTCCTTGCTAAACTAGTGTTTCTCCTTGTTGACTCATGTTGCTTGATGTTCTTGTCACTGGTTGTCACTAGTCTTCTGTTATCACCTTTGTCCATTGCAGGTAGGTTCCTCTCTTGGTTTCCAACTTCAACTATCTCACCATTGTGGTGAAAACATCCAATTACTCCAAGCAAGGATTTTACTTAGATGATTGTAAAAGAATGTGAGTTAATTTTGTAACATCCAGTTGCCATATGCATACAAGAATAATTTGTTAACAAGTGGGCCAGACTTGCCTCCAAATTACTGCTCATATACAATTGGATGAGATGTACTAGGTTATATGATCTTATGTTTGTTTGTGTATGACACTCAATTGTTTGAGTATACAAAAGTGTTCTGTTAACAAGGTGTACAAGGTTGTTACCAAACTACTTCTATATAACACTAACATTGGAGTATCACCCTGTTTCAAGAGAGTTAATAGGATCATATCAGGATATAAGAGTTTCCAAGTACTCTTATAGTAGGTTAGAGTAGCACTTCTAGAACACTCTAAATAATCTTCTTGAAGATCTTCCTGTGGTAGTTCCTCCTGTCTTGTGAGTTGCTTCTCTTGCAGAATGACTTAGAGAAGATTGGGAAACAAGATACATTGGTCTAGCAACATAACAAGATCTAGATTAAGAGTTAGTTCAAGCTTTTATTATCCTTCCATATATTTCTTATTTTATTTCCCAAAAGATAGGTACTTGTTCATACATGATTGGTTTTATTTAGCTTTCAATCCAATTCCTCTAATAGAGGTTATATCTTGTGATTATTCATTACTTGTATCCAGGGATACTTGATTTTTTGAATTATTGAATTTGAGTGGAGATGTGGAATACTTATGGAATGATGACTTAATAGTAACTGATCAAATGGTTCATTGATGTGTTGAGATCTCATATGCTCACTTGTATAAGATGAATGAGATAATGAGCATGAGAAGATTATTAAGGTTTAATGACTGATGTCATGGTTGTTAGTTGTTTTTCTCAGGTGTCATATTGTAACTTTATATCCTTCCCTTTATTACATTTTTCATTTATAAGGTAGATATAGAGGTGTGGAATTATCATATGTATTGATCAAGGTTTCACAGTAGGTTAAGAATATTTATTTCTTCTTTTAGGTACTTCCTTTATGGTTGAGGAGATATGTACATATTCGATAAATATGTTAATACAATTATTATATCATTTCCCACTTGTGGATTTTGAGTTAACACTTGTTTGTATCACTTGTGTTCAGTTGAACCTTTGTTATTTACTTGTGAAGGTTCACTTAGTGGTTATGAAATAATTTATAAAGGTATTATGTGAATGGTTGATATCTTAAGGTTTATTGTTTGAGAGAACATAACACCTCTGTTGATGAGATGGTTCAATTATGTATTACACATTGATGGAAGTATGATGATCAATTGTGTGATTTGGGTTCTCACCCCTCTTTGAGTTCTAGATACCTAGTGAATTATCCCAAGTCACTTATAGACTTGTGGTTAAGGTTGTTGAGAATTTGTGTTTGATCATAACCAATTATGGTTTGTATTATCAAATGATTTGGTTCCTTAAGATACTTGTTATAAAGTTCATTCCAAACGTACTCTTAACTAGATGAACTAGACCTATTTCATCATGTCAAGTGAAACTTTGGTCACTTTGATTCGTTTAAACTTTCGCGCCAAAATTTCCCGTACTTTTAGATGCATGCTTTGCAAATGCACATATTAAATTTAGATCCTTATAACCTCCCAAACACTGGGATGTTACAGTATCTCCCCCTTAACAAGAACTTCGTCCCGAAGTTCAACCTCTCTCACGTAAAGATAGGTAGAGAGAACTTCTGTAGACCGTTGAATCTTCACAACTGTTTTATTATGTTGACCATGGCATGTGTAGCCTCTTGTCTTGATTGTTCACCTTCCACTGTCTTGTATGATAATCTAATAGTATTCCACTTGTTAGGATAACTCTGTCTTGTTACTAGGCCTTCTTAATAGTCTCACGAAGAACACGTGGTATTTCCACCACATAGTGGATACCAAGTTTTGTTCTACGATGAATAGGTATGGTTTCCTATCTCTCATAACTTTCTGAAGAACATTCGGCATATCCACCAGGTGATGGGTAACCAATAAGATTCTTCCGGTACACTTGATACCGTCTATGGTTAGTTTTCCATTTGGTTGAATCTAGTGGGCCCTAGAGAAATACTGCTCAGAGAAGCTTGTACAACGTAGTGTACATGGATTTAGACTCATTTGTTAGTGAAAATATCTTCGAGTTTCCTCGAGTTTTAACTTTTTCCTACAAGTGTCTATAACCTATTCCACTGGTTACTTCCCATGGTCCTTCTATATCTTTGGGTTTTGACTTCTACGGGACGACTCTATGAGTTTATCTATCAAACTTCTACACTTTTCCTTCTAGGATATATCTACTCATGTTATTTTCCTGGCATGATTTGTGGTAGCTCACCATGTGTTGATGTAGTAGCTCACCAAATCCAAGCAAGATGTGGAATGTGGTCCATTCCCCTCAGTGGCTTTATTGATCTCCTGCCTTCTTGACTTCAAGGAACTCCAGAGCTTTGGTGATTTCTTCAATCTAGTGATAACTCAGACCGCTCTCATATTAATCCGATACCCTCTAGACCAGTAACATCAAGATAGAACCCAATGTTTGCACATGCATATGCACATCAAGTTTAATCTTCATGTACAGATCTAGTCAATCAAAGATCCAAATAAGAAGCAATAAATTCCAAATGTAGTTATCACTCATGCATCAAAAGCCTGTGAAATAACAGTACTTTGAGTAAAGCATCTCAGGTACCAAGGCTCTTAAATGCTATACACTACAAGTAGGTATATATTACCTTGTAATCCTAGTCTACACAACCCCCCTTTGCCTAGGTAATTACTCCAATTGCATGCCTTACTGCAATAGAATAAACCAAGACAAAATAATTCTATAGTAGTTGTTGACTATCATGGTTTCCTATAGGACTAAGTACCACGTCAATTGAATCACTTCATCTTGGTTATGATAAGCTTCTCATGGTATTTGTTGATCCTTCATGTTGTTGATTACGTCGTGGGAGTAGTAGTGTAGCTTCCATCAATACTTATGCCTTCTCCTAATTCTATTCTATACTTTACTGTACTGATTCACCTCTAGAGTTGATAACTAAGGATATGGTATGTACCCCATAGTTACCATGGTTTAATGACTCTTCATGATTCTAAATCAACCCTTCTTGATGACTCCTATACTTACTCTACACCATGTTCTACTCCATCCTATTAATTCATAGAATGGGGTATTCATATGTGTGGCTTGATCATCTCTGACTATGTCAGAATTCTTTTTCTTAATGGAACTAGTACTTACTAAACTTCTAACTATGTATACCTAGGTATTAAGAAAATAGATAAGTATCTTTACTCAAGTTGACTAGGAAGATTCTATACAAGTATGATTACATCATACTCAAGTGCATGATCATCATAGTTGTAGGAAATGTGGTTTAGATAAGATGGCTTCCTATAGTATTTACCAACCTACAGATCTCCTAAAAGGTTTTAAACCTAAGGTCGCTTCGCTCTGATACCACCTGTGGTGACCCAGCACACCACTGCATGTGTAGTGCGCAAGTCGGTGACCTCATACTCACAGAAGGACTTATCCGTGAATATTACATCTCTCAGAGTGGTACAACAGAAACACAGCGGGTCCAAGCAAAGCTATAGGATACAAACTTCATTACAAAATCTTGAGAATCTCTTTGATGAATCAAAGAAGATCTCATGCAAATGAAACATCAGAAGAAGCAATTCGAAGCTCCAAGCCGAAGAAGAACTCTAGCTCAGAACTAATCCACTACGGCTGATGTCAGCCCTAATCTATGGCTTGCAATTGCTAAGTCCTAGTATAGCCTCCATCTACACCTTGATAGCTTCTCCTCCATCAGCGTTGTTGAGGACGCTGCTTCACGATGACGACTTCCATCAGGCTTCAACTCTAAGCATGGGGTCAAACGGGATAGAATGAGTAACGAGCGTTACTCAGCAAGTTCATGATATATAGTGGGTGGTTGATGCACTAACTACAGCCTTGGACTCGAAAGAGTCAGAAGCTAATGCAAGGTTTTGTAAAACTTTCTTCAAGAGGTTGCTTTTAATTCTGAAAACTATGCCCGCCAGATCTTCACAGGACTAGAACTTTCATGGAGTTGCCTTTCCTGCGGCGTTCGCAGCTCCTTCCCGGAACAGGGGGTAACATGTCACATCCTTATACACTCTGCAGAGGTGCGTTACTTTACCCATGGACGACCAAGACCATGTTGCACAACCAGGCTCGAGATCCTGTCCACTCCCACTCAGGTGTGGGGCCCGGTAGTTGGTCCAAGCCAAACCGTGCTTCTCCGCACAACGCATGCCCACCCATTTCTGCCAGCAGGTTGAACGCCTGATTCCACCCCTCACGATGGAGATCTACGCGCCCCTGGCAGACACTCATAGACCCCAGAGCCCGTGGGACGTAAGGGCTCCCACCCATGTGCATGTAGTCTCGCAAGACCTACAGCGTACGTCTCTGTTAGTCCGTTGACATGCGAACGAGAGAAGTATCACGGCTGACTTACTCCCCCCACAAAAGATCCATGGTCAACGCGAATTTACGGCGCAAGAATCCTGACGGCAGTTGTTGTTAATTCCTAGGTAATACGTTCCCATGCAGATGGAACCTTCCTTTGACCTATTCATCTTACCATGGTTCCATCCGCCCACCAAACAGAACACTACCACTCGGGTAGTCATTCAATTAGTCATATTATTATAAAAATAGGATCATGCATTCTTTTGAGAATAGGTGATAATACGATAGGGTTTTTGCCAATAGTTTGTTATGAGATACTGCAAAGGATATGAGCAAGTGATGAACTTGCCTGATGTTGAAATAACAGTAATAATCCTGGTCTTCGGGTTCGAGGGTTGCGTAGAGAAATCCAAACATCTGAAAGATAGCAAAGTAGTCCCGGTAAGGACTACAGAAAACACTGGCAAGATGATATATGCATAGTAATGAGATGCATCGTGAAATCCCCTGGAAAATACCCCAGCTTACAAGTGTAAGCCACGTTTGAAACGATAACGAATTCACACAATTGTTAGGTGACTTAGGGTTGTTTCATTATTTGTGGTGATGTTGTTATTTCTTTTAGGCTTAGGTGTGTTTCACTTTTATTGAACAAACACTTGCTATCATGTTTAAGTAGAAGTGTTATACATGGTTAGACAACAAGACAATAGCACATGGTAAACAATTATTGAAAAGGTAACAAACATGTTTGGTTTTATATTCCAAAAGTGTAGAGCTAATGACAATGAGTTTAGTTGAAAATGATGAACTAGTACAGCTAACTCTATCATCACAATACTTGCTGATGACTTGTGATGATAGGTTTTAGTAGGTGTGGAAACCTAAGAGTTTTATTAGTAAAGAAAATAATAGTGTGGCAGTTATTTCTGTTATAATAGGATATTATAGAATTCCATTATACCAACAGAAACAAGTTTATAAGTTAATCAAAATGTTTTATGTTTGACATATTTGAATTGGAAATTCTTTTCTCTTTAATTTGATATAACATTTTATTTTCTGAAAATATTTGAATAAATTATTAATTTCTCAATTTTAAATGAATTAAATGACTAAGCAAACTATTGCACACATGAAACTTGGTCAAATGACTTTGGAAACATCATAGATGAGTTGTATTTGTGATTTGGAGCATTTTGGTATATAACTTGTATTTTCCTGATTTTATGGATTATTTATTATTTTCTCAATTTTAAATGATTTAATTTAACTAAAGAAAATATTAAATTTTAAATTTTATCAAACATTTTTTAAAAGTTCATAAATATTTAGATTATATTTTTCTAAGCATTTATCAATTTTATTTGTATTTTTCTGATAAGTAAATTTAAAGTTATTGATTTTATGAGTTAATGATTTTTCTGCCAATATTTAAATTGACAGGTGGGGTCCACCAGTCAGTTTCCTTTTTTTATTAGAAAATAAATAAATAAAAACAAAAGGAAAGGTGGCCATGATGTCATGATGACTTCGTGCTTGCATCACAATGGAGAAATCTCTCCTGATGCGATTCAATCCGTCGATCTACTAAAAATTAGCGCGAGGGATTTGTACTGCTAGCTAGCCACGATCCCTGGGAACTTATTGGAAGCGGCGGACTGACCAAATGGTCGTCGGTGACCTGCCGGCGTGCAGTTTCGCGGTGAATGGCGGCGGTGCACGACGGGATGAACAACCCGTGGATTAAAACCCAAATAGAGGGCACCCAAAGATGCAGTAGCTCACCCCGAGCGTGTGTATGTGCTCGGTGAAGGACGAGGTGGTCGCTGTCGACGGTGAGCTTCCACGGCGGCCGACGGCGTAGCAAAAGGGAACTGTCGAATTCTCCGGCCTCCCTTCATCCCAGCTTGCGAGACTCGTCAGCATGGTAGAGGAAGACCCGGCGCATCCAATGATAACCTCCGTTGCCTTCGAGGTGGCCCGAATCGACGGCGGTCTCGAATTCCGGCCGGCGGCCATAGTTGAGGAAGATAACCCGATTCCAGAGCTCCAGTCCATCCCAGCAAACGATACTTGGTGGAGAGATGCAGGGCGTCGAGACGGAGCGCCGGGTGGCCTCGGTTTCTTCCGGCGTGGCCGGAGTCATCGGCGCGGAGCGGCGGCCGTACACTAGGGTTAGGGTTTGTTCTTCAGGTCTGGTACAGAGAGAGTGCGAGAATGAGAGGAGAGGAGACGGAGGGCAAGTTGGAGGGCTTCTCCTCCTCCTTATCCGCGCGGAAGGGCGGCCGCGAGAACGTGGCAGTGGCCATGCCACGGCATCGTTCTCCTATGCCTTCTGGCAGAGGAAGAAGAAGAAGGAAAAAAGAAATGGCGGTTTTTGATAACCCCCTGAGTTTTCCAGATTTTGCAAATTGGTCCTTCTGCCTTAAAAGCTAAGAAGAAAACACTGTTTTCAGGGCTTTATTGTAAAGATAAAAATTAATAAAAATCAGTTTTGAATTCCTCATCAAATTTCCAAGCTCACCATGTTTTGTTTTGGTGAATTTGAGCAATATTTGTATTTTTTATTTAGGTTGCTAAATTAAGTGATTTTATTGTTTTCTCTTATTTGAATTTATTAAATGGCTATGGAATTATTTTACTATGTTTAATATGATCACACACAACAACCATGTTGTTAACAAGGTGGTATCACTTAATTGGATGGTTTTAGATACAATTATTTTTAGCAAATAATTTGGTAACACTACTTAGTAGTGTTTTTATATATGGTAATGAAATGCACCCAATTAGGGAATTTATTCCATGACATACCAAATGCTTTTGAGTAAGAAATAGATTTGTTTGCTTTTATGGGCTTTGTTATTTTCCTAATTGAAACTCTTGGCAAGTTTGGTTGATATTTACTGAGGTATGTGTATTCTATGTTTGCTGTTTTCAGTATTTGATCAAATGGAAAACATGTGTGGTTGTGGAATCTTATTTACTTGTTTTACACATAGGTTCCAAATATGGATGTTATCTCATGTTGTTATAGATCATGTAATAATTTATATGGTTATAAGTAGATGGATTTTTGTTATCATCTGTTAGTCTTACACATGAAAAGGATTTGGAAAACAAGGTTTTAAGCTTGTTTTCATCTTCCTCCACATATCAAGACATGTGGATGTAATGACTTGTTATTATTTCATACTTGATAATTGTTTTCATCTAAGACATTATTATGAGCTCTTCATCTCTGATGGGTTTGACAAAGGTTAATGGTTCCCTAATATATCCTAAGGATTCACTGGATAATTTCTTATACTCCCTTACTAAGGCAGTGTTATTATTTTCTCTCCTGCCAATTGTTTCCATTAAAGTGATTGTTATTTGTTTCTCATCTATGATGAGTCTTAACAAGGCATTGGGTTATAGTTTCTCTAATATCACTGAACATTTCATTTGAGAATCTCTTATGCTGGGCTTCCTTGCTAAACTAGTGTTTCTCCTTGTTGACTCATGTTGCTTGATGTTCTTGTCACTGGTTGTCACTAGTCTTCTGTTATCACCTTTGTCCATTGCAGGTAGGTTCCTCTCTTGGTTTCCAACTTCAACTATCTCACCATTGTGGTGAAAACATCCAATTACTCCAAGCAAGGATTTTACTTAGATGATTGTAAAAGAATGTGAGTTAATTTTGTAACATCCAGTTGCCATATGCATACAAGAATAATTTGTTAACAAGTGGGCCAGACTTGCCTCCAAATTACTGCTCATATACAATTGGATGAGATGTACTAGGTTATATGATCTTATGTTTGTTTGTGTATGACACTCAATTGTTTGAGTATACAAAAGTGTTCTGTTAACAAGGTGTACAAGGTTGTTACCAAACTACTTCTATATAACACTAACATTGGAGTATCACCCTGTTTCAAGAGAGTTAATAGGATCATATCAGGATATAAGAGTTTCCAAGTACTCTTATAGTAGGTTAGAGTAGCACTTCTAGAACACTCTAAATAATCTTCTTGAAGATCTTCCTGTGGTAGTTCCTCCTGTCTTGTGAGTTGCTTCTCTTGCAGAATGACTTAGAGAAGATTGGGAAACAAGATACATTGGTCTAGCAACATAACAAGATCTAGATTAAGAGTTAGTTCAAGCTTTTATTATCCTTCCATATATTTCTTATTTTATTTCCCAAAAGATAGGTACTTGTTCATACATGATTGGTTTTATTTAGCTTTCAATCCAATTCCTCTAATAGAGGTTATATCTTGTGATTATTCATTACTTGTATCCAGGGATACTTGATTTGTTGAATTATTGAATTTGAGTGGAGATGTGGAATACTTATGGAATGATGACTTAATAGTAACTGATCAAATGGTTCATTGATGTGTTGAGATCTCATATGCTCACTTGTATAAGATGAATGAGATAATGAGCATGAGAAGATTATTAAGGTTTAATGACTGATGTCATGGTTGTTAGTTGTTTTTCTCAGGTGTCATATTGTAACTTTATATCCTTCCCTTTATTACATTTTTCATTTATAAGGTAGATATAGAGGTGTGGAATTATCATATGTATTGATCAAGGTTTCACAGTAGGTTAAGAATATTTATTTTTTCTTTTAGGTACTTCCTTTATGGTTGAGGAGATATGTACATATTCGATAAATATGTTAATACAATTATTATATCATTTCCCACTTGTGGATTTTGAGTTAACACTTGTTTGTATCACTTGTGTTCAGTTGAACCTTTGTTATTTACTTGTGAAGGTTCACTTAGTGGTTATGAAATAATTTATAAAGGTATTATGTGAATGGTTGATATCTTAAGGTTTATTGTTTGAGAGAACATAACACCTCTGTTGATGAGATGGTTCAATTATGTATTACACATTGATGGAAGTATGATGATCAATTGTGTGATTTGGGTTCTCACCCCTCTTTGAGTTCTAGATACCTAGTGAATTATCCCAAGTCACTTATAGACTTGTGGTTAAGGTTGTTGAGAATTTGTGTTTGATCATAACCAATTATGGTTTGTATTATCAAATGATTTGGTTCCTTAAGATACTTGTTATAAAGTTCATTCCAAACGTACTCTTAACTAGATGAACTAGACCTATTTCATCATGTCAAGTGAAACTTTGGTCACTTTGATTCGTTTAAACTTTCGCGCCAAAATTTCCCGTACTTTTAGATGCATGCTTTGCAAATGCACATATTAAATTTAGATCCTTATAACCTCCCAAACACTGGGATGTTACAGTCGGACCCCAGTCCATTTTTCCTCATACTGATAAACATCTACTGCGTTCATACTGCTGCTACTACATTCATACTGTTTTCCACACCATACTTTTAACCTCTTTATGTTCAGCAAAACCGGTGAGATTGACAACCTCACTGCTTCGTAGGGGCAACGTGATTTGATTGTCTTGTGTAGATTCCACGTTGCTTCTGAACCGGTAGTGTGCCCTCCATCTCAGCTGCATCAACCTTCTGAAGTTACTCCTTCCTCCTACTGGTCGATTAAACCTTGGTTTCTTTCTGAGGGAAAACTGTTGTTGTGCTTCCTCTTTGGGTTTCCCAATGAGTGCAAGACCTGCACCATTAGACTCCCAAGTCTTCAAGGTCACCCTCGGTGAAGGTCAAATAGGCATGATACATCAAGTTCACTAGACCTCCACGAATCTCATCATTGTTTCCCGCACTAGGGGCAATAGTGTGGGGACCCCAGACTAGCAGTCTGAGACCTCCAGTATGCGTACATTCACGATCCCATGATCAGTCAGTCGTGAACAACATACTCGAGTTGGCATTGCAGATTACAACATCAATACAAGGTTTACACAGCTGGTCTCATGACTCAGTCTTAAATAACTGCCACACAGGGCAGGAGATACACCAAACAGCGGAAGTCTTCAAAACACAACCATGTTAAAACCCAAGTCAAGTCTTGACTACCTACAGGCTACTTACTGGGAGACGTTCCTAGTTCACATAGCCGTCATTGACACCATCGTCCTCCGGTTCTCTAGGTTGCTCCTCCGGTGTTGGCCAAGTAAATAGCCAGGGATGAAACCAATGTGAGTACGTTTGAAAGTACTCGCAAGACACTCAAAAGAAAGCTAAAATATGCAAGCATGTGTATTTAGCTGTGGTAGGTAGGCTATACTTAGGGTTCACTACCCATGATGGATTTAAGATACATAATGGTTGAAAGGAAATCTCTATATATTTGTTGAAAAAGGTTTTAGAAAATATAAGTATAGGTCATCTTATTGATATCGCTTTTCAACAAGGTTTTTGTAAAAATAATCTTCGTAAAAAGTTTTACTTTGCAAAATTTCTTGGTAAAAGGCACCACCCAGTTGTTTTTTCAAAAACATGTACCTCCAAGGTATGATCATTCCATGTTACCATTGTACCTCTGATGAGGACATGATCACACGCTCGTTGGGAAACCCCAAGCAGAAGGTATGATGCAGCCTAGAGTAAGTTTCCCCCACTAAAGAACTAGAGTTATCGAACCAGTAGGACTTCTAGTCTTGAAGAAGTTTGCTTTAGAAACGGCGTGAGAAAAGTACTGACGTGTAGTTGACGGGAGCGTGGAACCTGCACACAAACACAAACTCTCTCTTGCCCAAACTTTTCGGAAGGTTGTCAATCTTCCATTCTTGCAGAAAACACGAGAATTAAACGTATAGAGTCTTGGAAAACAATAAAAGTAAAAACGGAACAGCAAGGGAACAATGATGAAAGTGCTTAAAAAAGGTTTGCAATATGAGTGAAATAGGACCGGGGGCCATAGGGTCACGAGTGTTGTCTCTCCAAAGAAAGAAAACATGTTGGGCGAACAAATTACAGCTGGGTAAATTGACAAATCATGAACGTATAACAATACTATTATGACGAGATAAATTTCACGGGTTCTAACATTGTAGGCATTACGTCAAAGCATATGGACTGCTATATCTAAATATCCACATCAAGAAAGCTATCCAACAAATCCCTTGGTATTAAGTTGCAGCAACAAAGTCTTTGCTATATGTGCAACGGACAAATGCATTAGGATCAATACGTAATATAAACAGTGGTTCTCATTTGTCGGCAAGAGCACCGTTATTTTCTTCCTAGTGGCAACATCCTCCCCCCGCACATTTCTGTCACTCGAGCGCTCGCAACAAGGAAGCATGATCCCACTATCTAGCATCTAAACCCTCCCTTGGAGGTGAAAACATCTACGTGGCCAAGGTAATCATAAACACTAGAGAACATTGCAAGACAAGATTAAAGCTCTCTACAAATATAACTGAAGCGTATCAGATTGACATGAACAAAATAATCATAATCTCATTGTTCATCGAATCACAACAAACAAAACATGCACAATTACATAACGGTGGTCTCGATCATGTGAGGCAGCTCACGAGACTCTAAACATGGAGGCATAGGGGAGAAAACAACCATCTAGCTACTGCTATGGACCCGTAGTCTTGAGATGAACTACTCATGCATCTGTTCGGAGGTGTTCATGGAAATGTAGAGACCTCCTGTGACGATACCTCTCTCCGACAGGGTGTCGGAGCAAGACTCTAGAAACCCTAGATTGGACTTTTGAGGTGACGGTGCCTCTATGTATGTTTCGTGGAAAATAACTACGTCTCTGTTATTTTTAGGGTAAAAGGAAATTTGTAGGAGAAGGGGGGACGAGAGGCAGTGGCCAGGTCCCCTAGGGTCCCACTGGGCGCGGCCAAGGGTCAGGCTGCGGCTGGTGGCCCCCTGGCCCCCCTCTAGATCCCCTTTGGACCTTGTCTTCGTTGCGGGTAAACATTAATCTCCGTGGATTTTTTGCCCTTTCCGAGAATATTTCCTTAAGAACTTTTCTGAAATAGAAAAACAACAGAAAACAGCAACTAGCCTGGGGCATCTTGTTAATAGGTTAGTTTGTGAAGACATCCAGAAAACGAAAGAAAACAAGTGGAAAACAAAAGGTATTGGGTAGAAAACAAGCATGGAGCATCAAAAATTATAGATACGTTTGCCACGTATGAGCATCCCCAAGCTTAACTCCTGCTCGTCCTCGAGTAGGTAAGTGATAACAAAATAATTTTTGAGGTGAAAAAATACAAACAAAATAAAATAAATAATGAAACATTGAAAGTGATACGGTTGTTTCAATCATAAAGAAAAACATAATAAAGTGGTATCCAGCTAGTCTTTTGTGTGGTAGCAAAACGTAAATGCCAGGATACCTTCAAAGTTTAAATGGTGCCAGGTCAATAATAAATTTTGGGACTATGCACATTATACTCAGAATGACAACTATTCTCTCTTAGCTGGTGCATAAAGTAAGAAGATGAAGAATTAACTTAAAATTAAAAGAAAGTCCCTTCGCAGAGGGAGGCAGGGATTACTCATGCGCTAGAGCTTTTTATTTGAGAAAACATAGATATTGAAAACGATTTTGAGAGAGGTCTATGTATATGTCAACGATTGGTAATGAAAAACTTATCATAATCCATGTCAAGCAAAGTGTTTAGACCTTTGAGAGAAGTTTCCGTTGTTTATTAGTTTGGCACTTCCCCTCACCTTTCTTTCACAAACTAGGGATAGTCGTTTTCACGGGTACCCACCAGCTTTAATCAAACCATGGGGAAGTGCCTTTTGTTATTATTTGGCACCAGCTCTCTGCAAATTTATATGAGCACAAATTCCATACTCATCGGGTGAAAGATGGAAGAAGAAATTTGCTTGACGCAAACCATAATAAACTTTAAGCTACTTCCTCATAAGCTAAAACAACAACACAAAACACGTTATAATTTTAAAGGTTTAAAGGTAGCACACCAGAAATTTACTTAGAGTGGAGGTTAAATACTACATATAGGTTGATATGGCGGACACATTTGGCATACTTTGGTTTTTTGGGAGTTGGATGCACAAGTATAGCTCATACTCAGTACAGGTGTAGGCTAGCAAAAGACTTGGAGCGACCAAATAAGAGAGCAATAACGGTCATAATCATGCATAGAAACAAAACATCATTAATCAAAGAATGAAGTGATATTCCAAGTCAAAAACTAAATGATCATCAAGATAGAAGTGACTCTATTTTTAGTCATAGATGGTGCGAGCATGCGCCAAGTCAATCCAGATAAAGCATTCAAAGGATAAATACCACAATACCATGCTTCAAATGAGAGAACAACACATGATTAAATTCAATGGCACATTAAGCACTCTCAGCTATTTGAGACTGGTCATGATACATCATAAATAACTAATCACACAATTAAAATAACGTCTAACATGACATGCCAAAGCCTATGCCACGATCAAAACAAGCTTCCTATTGCACCACTATAAGCATGCAACAATTTACTCTTCTCCAAAACCAATCATCTTATTCGAAACAACTATCAAACTAAATAACCATTAAATACCAGAGATATAATCAAATATAACTAAAGCAAACCAACAAGCTCTGAACAAATTGAGTGAAAACAAGAGCTAAACGCAGTGATAGCAAAAAAACGGAACACTCGCAGAATAATAAGAGTAAAAAATAGAGTGTTCTAGGAAACAAAAACGGAGCGCGTCTCTCCCAAAATAAAAGTGATAGGATCCAACCAAAAGGCATAGAAAAAAAACTGAAAGCAAAATTAAAAAAACACTCCAAGAATAACACATATCATGTGAAGCAATAAAAATATAGTGTTTTGAGAGAAACCTGATATTTTTGTTCATGAAGAAGAGGATGCCTTGGGCATCCCAAGATCTGACGCTTGTACTTCTTGGATATGTCTTGGGGTGAGATGGGAATACCCAAGCTTGAGCTTGTGTCTATCCTTCATATGATCACATCATTCTTCTCTCCCTACACTTGAAAACTTACTCTACCTAAAACTTGTCACAATCTTCATTAGCAACGTTAGCGTAATCAAAATAATAAATCCACATTGGTTCAGTTTCAACACAAGTATCACACTTCAATTAAAACATTAGCTACTGTCACAACTTATTTTAAGCTCTCCCTCTAAAAAGACACCAAAATAAAGAGATTAAGACGCAAATGCAAATATTGGCAGAAATATTTCAAAACAGAACATTCGGTAAAGATGGATTTTTTTCAAAAATCTTCTTTAGCTCAAATCAAAAAGTGGAAAACTAATGGAAGTTAGATAACAACCTGGGGCATGTGACTATTTTTGTTTAAAGAAACACGATGTTTTGGCTGAGAGATATGAATTTTTTGGTAACATCCCAGAAATCTGTTTCAGAACAACAACTTCCCTAAATCGAACTACCTCTCAATTAGAGGTTACCTTGGCACAAAAACAAAATAAAAATTATAAAGAGAGGTTAATACAGAAGTAACAACTTCCAAAACAAAAATAACAAAAGAAAAAAGAAGAAAACAAAGGATAACGAAGGAAACAAAAGTGGGTTGCCTCCCACAAGCGCTTTTCTTTAACGCCTTTTAGCTAGGCATGAAAAATTAATCAAGTATTATCAATAGAATCATGGGTAGTCCTCAAAAGTTACTCAAAATGTAACTTCATTCTCTTTCTAGGGAAAATGTTCCATGCCCTTATTAAGGGGAAACCTAAATCTTGTAATTCCCTATTTCATATCAATAATTAGTGAAGAATTTCAAAAGGTTTTTGTTGCACCAGATTTTTTGCTCTCTAACAACCGTGTTATTCCTAGCTCCCAAAAATTTGGACGTTACAAATAGACTCATGGAACATGCAAAGCACAATCTCATACAGAGGAGCCCCTTAGCAAATCCAACCACACCACCGACTGCGTAGAGTTCTCCAAGCTTGTCCTTGTCGTATTATACTACATGAACATGCATCTGTGCACCCCGAGGCACCGAGAGACTGGCAAAGGGGTAGCCAAGAACAGTAGCAAACTCACGAAAGGTGGCTGAGAGTTGGTGATGCCCGGACATCCATGTCTTACCAATATCTCCAGAGTCGTTGAAAACCATAGTAGCAAAGAACTGTTGGATCGTGGGAATGTTGTAGGAGCATTGGATCTCCATGAGGTGATGAAGACCAAGTGCTTCCACAACATTGACTGCATTCCCAAAGTACTCAAGCCGAGAGGCCATATGCTGAAATTTGATTTGGTTCATGGGACAGATTGGCTTACTCATGATGTTGTAAACATGTTTGAACAAAGACTCCTGCTCCACATGCCAAAACCATGAGTCAATCTAGAGATCACACTCAGTAGAGGTAAATAAGTTCTTATTGCACCTTGAACTTAGCCATAGACATATTTGGAATGCAAAGGATGACCTTTCCTGGTGTTTGGCTACAACCCTAGCTGCTCTATTTTGCTCATGCTGGCGTTCATGTTACCTCTTCTCATCACGCTCACGGTGCTTGATGACAGTTTCATCCACAAAGACCCCCTCTTCATTCTGAATGAACTTGCGGTACCGCTTTGCGGCTACTTGTGGCCTTGGATGGAGAGCCGGACCCATCTGCACAACATGAGAGGGGATATGGGAGCAATAGAAGATGATCACTCATGTTCGTAAAAAGAAAGGCGAGACATATCTAAGACTAAAACTTCTCTAAAAATTCAAAATATGCCAGAAACTCCGGTATACAATGTGTTTTCCGGGGGGCGGAAATTTCCGGCCTGGGAAATTCAAGAACTGCAAAGGATAATTTTTGACTAGTTCCAAGTTTACCGAAAATTTATGTGCTAAGGTATGCGCTTTGGGGGAGTGGGCACGAGGGATGAAAAATAACTAGAGGGGAACCAACAGATCTAGAGGAAATAGCCCTAGATAAAGAAGTAAAGCAAGAAACCCTAGATTTGAAAAGGAGGAACCTACCAGATTCCATGGCAGAAAACGGGAGGAGGAAGACGACCTCCTCATCAAGGGGATCCCGGACGGGAAAGATCCAGGACGGAGCAGCCCCGGTGAAGTCCTTGGCGACGGCATCGGTACTAGGGTGGACGGGAGGAGCATGGACGATGGTGGACGATCTGCCCCGGTGAAGTCCTTGGCGACGGCATCGGTACTAGGGTGGACGGGAGGAGCATGGAGGATGGTGGACGATCTGGGTTGAGAACACAGTCCACCCCGTCGCCTTTAAATAATGACCCAAGACTTACCGCGGAATATTCCGGTGTGTGGGGTGATATGTCTCCAACGTATCTATAATTTATGATGCTCCATGATAATATTATGCCAATTGCTACATGTTTTCTCCCTTCTTTATTGCATTTTTACAAGTTTTCCTGGACTAACCTATTAACAAGATGCCAAGTGCCAGTTCCATGTTTTATGCTGTTTTTTATTTCAGAAAAGTTGTTCTGGAAATATTCTCGGAATTGGACCCCACAAATCCCGAAGTGCCTATTTTTTCCGGAAGCATCCAGAAGACCGAAGAGGAGTCGAAGAGGGGCACCAGGGGGCCCACACCATGGGGTGGTGTGCCCCCCTTGGTCGAGCCAGGGGGTGGTGTGAGGCCCCCAGGGCTCCATCGCCTCTGCCCTTTCGCCTATTTATTCCCCCCGGATGGAAAACCCTAGACAGTTGATAAAAAATTCCTGAAAAGTTCCACAGCCGCAGTCATCGTCAACCCTAGATCAGGGGGGTTCTGAAGCTGTCTCCGGCACCCTGCCGGAGACGAAATCATCACCGGAGGCCTCTACATCATCATGCCTTCCTCCGGAGTGATGCGTGAGTAGTTCATCCTTGGACTACGGGTCCGTAGCAGTATCTAGATGGTTGTCTCCTCCACATATGCCTCCATGTTTAGATCTCGTGAGCTGTCTAACATGATCGAGGTTGATCTTATGTAATTCTATGTGCTATGTTTGCTGGGATCCGATGAATATTGAACTTCTGCCAAGTTGATTATAGTCTTTATTGCATATGCTATTTGTGATCTTGCATGCTCTCCGTTGCTAGTGGTGCTCTGGCCAAGTAGTTGCTAGTGGCTCCAAGAGGGAGTATTTATGCTCGATAGTGGGTTCATGCCTCCTTTTCGCATGTGCTCGAGTGACAGAAACGTGATGGGAGAGGATGTGTTATTTCCACTAGGGAGAAAACAACGGTGTGAGTGCCCGCGTGTACAATCATTGCTTACATTACACACTTTGTTTAATGCACTTATCTGTTGCTTGCAACTTAATACCTAAGGGGGTTCGGATGATAACCTGAGGGTGGATAATTAGTCATAGATGCAGTTGGATTACTGTCTATGTATATTGTTGTAATGCCCGCACTAAATATCATAGTAGTCATCATGTCATGAATGTGCACTACGGTGCAGCCTTTATTTGTCAATTGCCCAGCTATAATTTGTTCACCGAGCATGCTATCTTTTATCGAGAGACACCACTAGTGAACCTATGAACCCCGGTCCATTTTCTTAGACTGTTAAACAAACCACTACAATTTCCTGCTTTCTTTACTTACTGCAAGCATACATTATTTTCCACACTATACGTCTAATCTTTGTTTTCAGCAAGACCGGTGAGATTGGTAACCTCACTATACCATTGGGACAAAGTATTTTGGTTGTGTTGTGTGCAGGTTCCGCGTTGTTGCTGACACTGGTGAAGCGCCAACACCACCGTCAGTGGCATCAACCTTCCAAAGATCCTCTTCGTCCTACTGTATTGATAACCTTGGTTCTTAACTGAGGGAAATTTCTACCGCTACACTCATCACACCCTCCTCTTGGGGTTCCCAACGCGTAGCATCAAGGAAATTTCTGGCGCTGTTGCCGGGGAGGAAGAAGTTTTCTGGCAAGGGGAGTCTCTCACTCTCAACCTCTTTATTTGTTTATTGTCTTGTTTTTATTTTTATCTTGTTTTGCTTCTCTTTATCAAAAACACACAAAAAATAGTTTACTTTATAGCTGTTATTATTTGCTTGCTTTTATTTTCCTAAAATGAGTTCCTCTGAGAATACTAAGTTGTGTGACTTCACTAGCACAAACAACAATGATTTTATTTGCACACCTATTGCTCCACCTGCTCCTACTTCTTCTTTCTATGAAATTAAACCTGCATTATTAAATCTTGTTATGAAAGAGCAATTTTCTGGTGTTAGTATTGATGCTGCTGCTGCTCACCTTAATAATTTTGTTGAAGTATGTGAGATGCAAAAATATAAAGATGTGGATGGAGATATTATTAAACTGAAATTATTTCTTTCTCTTTGATAGGAAGAGCTAAAGAATGGTTGCTATCTTTGCCTAGAAATAGTATTGATTCATGGACTAAGTGTACAGATGGTTTCATTGGAAAATATTATCCTCCTGCTAAGATTATATCCCTGAGAAGTGACATAATAATTTTAAACAATTTGATAATGAACATGTTGCTAAAGCTTGGGAAAGAATGAAAACTATGGTGAAGAATTGTCCTACTCATGTACCGACTACTTGGATGATTATACAAACCTTTTATGCAGGACTGAATTTCTCCTCAAGGAACCTATTGGATTCAGCTCCTGGAGGTACCTTTATGTCCATCACTTTGGGCAATGCAACAAAGCTTCTTGATGATAAATTATTCAGAGTGGCACACTAAGAGAGCTCTACAAGGTAAGAAGGTAAATTCTGTTGTGGAAACCTCCTCTTTGAGTGAAAGGCTTGATGCTATTATGTCTATGCTTGTTAATGGTAAAGCTCAAGTTGATCCTAATGTTCCTTTAGCCTCTTTGGTTGCTCAAGAAGAGCATGTTTATGTGAACTTTATTAGAAATAATAATTTTAACGACAATGCTTATAGAAATAACTTTGGTGGAAACTATTATAAGCCCTATCCTCCTAATAATGGTTATGTTAATTCTTATGGCAATTCCTACAATAACAATAAAAGATTTACCTCTGATCTTGAAAACATGCTTAGAGAATTTATTAGCACACAAACTGCTTTTAATAAATCTGTTGAGCAAAAGATTGGTAAAATAGATGTTCTTGCCTCTAAAGTTGATAGCCTAGCTATTGATGTTGATTTTCTAAAACTGAAGGTTTTGCCACATGATGTTAAAGAAAGTAAAACTTTGAATGCCATCCAAGTTCGAATTGATAATAATGTTAGGTTGATGGCTGAATTACGTGCTAGGTGGGAAAGAAAAGATGAATTGGCTAGAAAGAATAATACTGCTAGAGTTTGCACTATCACAACCACTCGTAAAACCGAAGCTCCAAGTGCTAGAAAACCTCCTACAATCAATGGTAACAAATACTCCACCCCTTCGGTGAAACGTGCTAAATTTCCTCAAACTGCTGAAATTGCTTCTGATAAAAGTGCTGGAATTTTTAGAGATGTGGGAGATAATGGTCCCATTAATTTTGATGATAATAATATTGATTTTTATGATTGCAATATCTCTGAAGTTATTATGTTCCTACAAAAGCTTTCTAGAAGTCCCAATGCTAGTGCCATGAATATGGCTTTTACTAAACATATTACCAATGCTCTCATGAAAGTTAGGGAAGAAAAGCTGAAACTTGAAACATCTATCCCTAGGAAATTAGATGATTGTTGGGAGACTATCATTAAGATAAAAGTAAATGATTTTGATTGCAATGCTTTGTGTGATCTTGGTGCTAGTATCTTTGTTATGCCTCAAAAACTTTATGATATGCTTGATCTGCCACCGTTGGAACACCGTTATTTGGATGTTCATCTTGCTGATAACGCTAAGAAGAAACCTCTTGGTAGAATTGATGATGTTCTTATTATGGTTAACAATAACCTTGTCCTTGTTGATTTTGTTGTTATGAACATTGAATGCAATGCTTCTTGTCCTATTGTTTTGGGAAGACCTTTTCTTAGAACTGTTGGTGCTGTTATTGATATGAAAGAGGGGAGTGTTAAATATCAATTCACACTCAAGAAAGGTATGGAACACTTTCCTAGAAAGAGGATGAAGCTACCTTTTGACTCTATTATTAGAGCAAGTTATGATGTTGATGCTTATTCACTTGAAAATACTTGAGTTGCTTTCTATGCCTATCTGAAAGGCGTTAAAGAAAAGCGCTACCAGGAGACAACCCATTTTATTTCTCTGTTTTCAACCCGTTTCCTTTGTTTTCTTTTGTGTGCGTTGCACCTGGGTATTGTATATTTCCTTAGCAACCACGCTATATCTTTTCCTTAGTGTTTTTGTTGAGCCAAGTAAAGCCTCTAGTGGAAAGTTGAGGCTATATTTCAGATTTCTGCGCAGGAAACAGATTTCTGCTGTCCACTGTTTATTCCGTATAAAATCACGGAAAATTCACCTGAGTTTTTTTGTGCGTAATCCTGGGTGTATACGAAACTTTTCTTAGTTTACCACTTTTTTATTTGAGAAACAAAATATTTTCGAAAAAAAATCATCTTTACCTGCTGTCCTGTTTTGACAGATTTCTGCCAATAATTACATTTGCAGCTTAATCTCTTTATTTTGGTGTTCTTTTGAGAAAAAGAGTTTTAAAAAAAGTTGTGACAGTAGCTAATGTGTTTCTGAGTGTTAGAAATGTGTTGAAACTGAACCATGTGAATTTATTATTTCGATTGCACTAACGTTGTTATTGAAGATTGTGAGAAGTTTGGTGTGAAGGAAGTTTTCAAGGGTCAAGAGAAGAGGATGATATGATGTGATCAAGAAGAGTGAAGAGCCTAAGATTGGGGATGCCCCGGTGGTACATCCCAGCAAATTCCATGAAGACTCAAGCGTCTAAGCTTGGGGATGCCCAAGGCATCCCCTTCTTCATCAACAAATTATCAGGTCACTTCTAGTGAAACTATATTTTTATTCGGTCACATCTTATGTGCTTTACTTGGAGCGTCTTTTATTTTTGCTTTCAGTTTGTTTTTATTTTTGTAATAATCTTGGTTGTACCCCAGCATTATTTTATTGGAGAGTGACACGCTCCGCTTTTTCACGGGAATACTTTGTATTCTTAATCTTTGTCTGGTTGCTGCATTTATTTAGCTCCTGTTTTGCATGCATCTCTTATCAGAGCTGTTATTTTAGTAATGTTATGTGAGTTCTATCATGTTTGCTTGCTGTATCATAAAGAGTATTTTGTTAAAACATATCTTGTAGGGTGCTTCTTGGGAGAAGAAACTGCTGTTTAAAGTAGAATTTATAACAGTGCAAGTAGAAGCTTGTATAGACTGTTGCTAGAACTTTTTCATGCCATGCTAAATGTTATTTTAGTTCTAAAGCCTTGTGATGTTGAGTAGCATGAATAGCCTCAAACAGCTGAGAGTGTTTAATATGTCATTGAAAGATTCATGAGTTGTTCTTGTCATAAGGAAGCATAAATTTATGGTATTCTCTTTCGAATGTTTTATTTGGTTGACTTGGCGCATGCTCACACCATGTTTATGACTACAAACCAGTCACGAATAGCCTCTATGACCACTTAGTTTTTGAACTTGTTTTACCGCTTATGCTTTAATTAATGATGTTTATGTCGCTATGCATGATTATGGCTCTTAAGCTCTCTTGATTTGTCCCTCCCAGTCTTTTGCTAGACTCCACCTATACTGAGTATGAGCTCTACTCGTGCATACAACTCACTAAAACCAAAGTTTTTCCCATTGTGTCCACCATACCTACCTACATGTGGTATTTAACTGCCACTCCAAGTAAATTGCTCATGTGTTACCTTTAAAACTTTCAAAACTACTCCTGCTTTATGTTCATGTTTTTTCTCATGAGGACGTAAATAGAGAATATTTATCTCACTTGTTGATTGGATTTCACACCCTAGACTAGTGGCTTCATCCGCTTATCCAAATGATAGAAGAGCTGGCAGCGGGGTGCCCAGCCCCAAATTAACGCAAACAAATTCTCTTCACTATTTTTGACCCTGATTTATCAGTCAAAACATAATTGTGTAAACAAAAGAGAAAGAGGGATGACCTTCTACCCAGATGCGTCCTTCACATGGTAGCCGCTCTTGTGAATCAAGATGGCTTGTGACGTACTGTATTTTTTGTTTACCATTCGTTGACATTAGCATACATCTCCCGAAATATAGACACTCCTCCACGGTATGTGATTGTTGGCAGGCACCTGAGGATTCGGTTAGCCATGGTTTGTGAAAGATGGATGGGAGGAGTTTCAGACTTTTAATACCTCTGTTTAATAAAATAAAAATCTCTAGCACATGAGTTGATCCCTGCTTCCCTCCGCGAAGGGACTTTATTTTACTTTTATGTTGAGTCTCCATCTTCTAACTTTATGCACAGTTGAGAGAGCATTTTTGCCATTCTGAGTTCTATGTGCATTTCTCCCATAAACATCAATAATTGCTTCATGATGTGATATTATTTGTTCTAAAATTATTTTCTCTAGTCTTCCTCATGAACTTTGAAGGTGTCCTGGCATTTATGTTTTGCCCCACTCTTAAGGACTAGCGAAATATCACTTTGCCATGCTTTCTCTATATGTGAAACAAACATTTATCTTTCTTTGGATTATTATTCATGATCCTTTATTTGAGATACTCTTCATGATGAAAAGTGATTGCTTTGCTTTATTATTAAAGTTCTATTTATCATGTTTGTGTTTGAAGTTCTATGATCTCAGCTTACATATGCCTTTACATTTTTATGATCAAGATTATGTTAGTAGCATGTCACCTCAGAAATTATTGTTTTATCGTTTACCTACTCGAGGACGAGTAGGAACTAAGCTTGGGGATGCTTGATAAGTCTCCAACGTATCTATAATTTCTGATGCTCCATGATAATATTATGCAAATTGCTACATGTTTTCTCCCTTCTTTATAGCATTTTTACACATTTTTCGGGACTAACCTATTAACAAGATGCCAAGTGTCAATTCCCTGTTTTCTGCTGTTTTTTATTTCAGAAAATCCTGAAGTGCCTATTTTCCCCGGAAGCATCCAGAAAACCGAAGAGGAGTCGAAGAGGGGCACCAGGGGGCCACACCATGGGGTGGCGCGCCCTGCCCCTTGGCCGCGCCAGGGGGTGGTGTGGGGCCCCCAGGACTCCACCGCCTCTGCCCGTTCGCCTATTTATTCCCCTCGGATGGAAAACCCTAGACACCTGATAAAAAATCCCCGAAAAGTTCCGCAGTCGCCGTCATCGTCAACCCTAGATCAGGGGGGGTTCTGAAGTTGTCTCCGGCACCCCGCGCGGAGAGTATATCATCACCGGAGGCCTCTACATCATCATGCCCGCCTCCAGAGTGATGCGTGAGTAGTTCATCCTTGGACTACGGGTCCATAGCAGTAGCTAGATGGTTGTCTCCTCATCATATGCCTCCATGTTTAGATCTCATGAGCTCCCTAACATGATTGAGATTGATCTTATGTAATTCTATGTGTTGTGTTTGCTGGGATCCGATGAATATTGAACTTATGCCAAGTTGATTATAGTATTTATTGCATATGCTATTTTTGATCTTGCATGCTCTCTGTTGCTAGTGGTGCTCTAGCCAAGTAGTTGCTAGTCACTCCAAGAGGGAGTATTTATGCTCGATAGTGGGTTGATGCCTCCTTTTTGCCTGTGCTCGAGTGACAGAAAAGTGACGGGAGAGGATGTGCTGTTGCCACTAGGGAGAAAACAACGGTGTGAGTTCCCGCGTGTACAATCATTGCTTACATTACACACTTTTTTTAATGTAGTTGTCTGTTGCTTGCAACTTAATACCTAAATGGGTTCGGATGATAACCTGAGGGTGGATTATTAGTCATAGACGCAGTTAGATTACGGTCTATGTATATTGTTGTAATGCCCGCACTAAATATCATAGTAGTCATCATGTCATGAATGTGCACTAAGGTGCAACCTTTATTTGTCAATTGCCCGGTTGTAATTTGTTCACCCAGCATGCTATCTTTTATGGAGAGACACCACTAGTGAACCTATGAACCCCGGTCCATTTTCATACGTTGTTAAACAAACCACTACAATTTCTTGCTTTCTTTACTTACTTCAAGCATACATTATTTTCCACACTATACGTCTAATCTTTGTTTTCAGCAAGACCGGTGAGATTGACAACCTCACTGTATCGTTGGAACAAAGTATTTTGGTTGTGTTGTGTGCAGGTTCCGCGTTGTTGCTGACACCGGTGAAGCGCCAGCACCACCGTTAGTGGCATCAACCTTCCAAAGATCCTCTTCCTCCTACTGGATTGATAACCTTGGTTCTTAACCGAGGGAAAATCCTACCCTCCTCTTGGGGTTCCCAACGCGTAGCATCATGGGGCCAGAATTTTTCCGTATCAGGACACGGAAATATCCGGTACCCGGAGATTTGCACCAAAAATTTCCGCCAAAATTTCCGCACCGTGATCAGAGAGCGGTAAATATGCAGCGCTTCGATCATGGGGGCGAATTGGGCGACTATTTCTGGGCAGATGTTCAGGGCACCGAAAATTTCCGGACCAGATGCCGGAATTTCCGAATTTCCAAAGCCAAAAACTTTGAGGAAAAGGAAAAAAAGAGGACACAGACGTGAGCGTTTTTAGATAGCAAGGTTTTCTGAGGTATGTGGGGCTTAGGATAGAAAGGCTCAAATTGAGGAAAGCTACGCACATGGTCTTTCAAGAACCAAAGATAGAAAATCCAAGCTTATGTATTTTTCTGTACAAAGAAGGAATAGAAAGCATGGCCAAACGAAGTCAGAATGACGCAACACATGTAAGATCCAACCCACAAAGGTGGGTTGGTGATAGAAGTCACCATGTATGAGTGTTTGGCTTGGATCCGGTGTATCTTGGGCCCAAAACCAGTACTCGTCGTTGAAGCACAATGAGTCACAAAATGACTAAAATATGCATGGATTCTTGTTTTACGCATAATATAGGGAATGTTGACTCATGAGTTGAGTTACATTACTCCTATGTCCATTCCTACATCTAAACAAAGATAAGAAGTATAGTGGAGGTAGCCAGGCAAGGTTATCAAGCGAAGTTGGGCGAATCTATGAAAATTTAGTTCATTCCTCAAAGCTCGAAACCTTGGTTCATGAGTGCCTTCGTGAAGATATTAGAAAGTAGATCCTTGGTGGAAAAATAGGAGAGGTGAATGTCTCCCTTCTCAACATGATCCCAAATGAAGTGATGAAGAATCTCAATGTGCTTCGTCTTGGCATGTTTGGATTGTAGGCGATCTTGATATGAATTTCATTGTCACATATAAAAGGCACTTTGTCATAAGTGACACTGTAATCCTTTAAAGTTTTCCTCATCCACAGCGAATGAGCACAACAACTTTCCGCGGTGATGTACTCGGCTTAGGTGGTGGAGAGGGCAATACAATTTTGCTTCTTGAAAGACCAACAGACAAAGGAGCGACCAAGAAATTGGCAACTTATACATCATAAATGTATCCTTAATTTCTGATGTTCCATGTTGTTTTCATGTTGTTTCCCACATGTTTTCCTTACACTTTATGTCATTTTATCGATTTCCCGGGACTAACCTATTGACAAGATGCCACAGAGCCAGTTCCTGTTTTCTGCTGTTTTTAGTTTCAGAAAAGTTGTTCTGCAATTATTCTCGGAATTGGACGATTCGAAAGCCAGAAGTCTTAGAAGTCCCGGAAGCATCCAGAAGTCCCGAAGAGCCCCGGAGGGGGGGGGGTCACAGGGTGGCGCCACCACCCCCTGGTCGCGCCACCAGGTGGTGTGGGCCCCCTGGAATCGCCCTTTCGCCTATATATACTCCCCCGAGGGAAAACCCTAAAAGAATCGACCTTTTCCACATAATACATCTGTAGCTCCGTTGCCGCCGACGACAAGTTTCGGGGGACAGATCTCTGTTCCGGCACCCTGCCGAGACGGGGAAGTGCCCCCGGAAGCCATCTCCGTCGACTCCATCGCCGTTGCTGTCTCCTATGATGAGGAGGGAGTAGTTCTCCCCCGAGGCCGAGGGCTCTACCGGTAGCTATGTGTTTCATCTCTCTCTCCCATGGTGTGATCTATATGTGATCGTGAGCTTTGTAATCTAGTTGAATTCATAGATATTATTCTTCATCTATTATGATACTCAAGTGGTTTTTGTTATGAGATCTCCCTAAACACTTTGATCACGGTGTAAAGGTGACAGTGTGTGCACCGTGTGGTTTAGAATTATATTAATATTTTGTGTTGCATAACCCTATGAAATTGTGGTGTTTGCGTGAAACCATCTGGGTCCCATGGTGATAGCATGGGGGTTACTTAGTTGGGAAAGTGCTTACTCTGAGGAGTGATGTTACATCCCTACGCAATGATTGGTGTTTGTTATTCGACCGGAGAGTGGTTCGGAGTAGCATAGTGAAGAAATGACATTTATGCATTCATTTATGTGACCATTGTTGAGAGTTTCCTCTAGTGAAAGTAGGAGCCCTAGGCCTTATTTCCAAGCATTGAAACACCGTTTCCCGCCTGTTCTGCTACATGTTTGCTTGCTGCCCTTTTTATTTCAGATTGCTATTATCACTCATTATCATCCATATTACTTGCATTTTACTCTATCTTCGTCGAACTAGTGCACCTATATACCTGACAAGTATATTGGGTGTGTTGGGGACACAAGAGACTTCTTGTATCTTAATTGCAGGGTTGCTTGAGAGGGATATCTTTGACCACACCACCCTGAGTTTGATAAACCTTGGGTGATCCACTTAAGGGAAACTTGCTGCTGTTCTACAAACCTCTGTACTTGGAGGCCCAACACTGTCTACAAGAATAGAAGTGTGCGTAGACATCAGCAACCCCCGGATGCAAACTTCCTATCCGTCTTATCGCCTGCATAATTCGCATCCGAGTACCCAATGAGGTCAAAGCTTGAACCCTTCGGACACCAAAGTCCAAAATTTTGGGTATAGACTAAATATCAAAAGATTCACTTAACCGCTTGCCAAGGGCTCTCCCTAGGGAATGCTTTAAACCTTGCACACTTACAAACACTATACATGATATCCGGTCTAGATGCACAAAGGTAAAGCAAAGATCCAATCATGGAGCAGTATACCTTTTTATCTACCTCTTTACCACAAATATTCAGATTCAAGTCAATTCTGATAGACATTGGGGTCTTCATAGGCTTGGCATCATGCATTTTAAATCTCTTGAGAATGTATTGGGTATATTTAGCTTGTTTGATGAAGATTCTTTCTCGATATTGCTTGATCTCAAAGCCAAGGAAATACTTCAACTCCCCCATCATAGACATCTCAAATTTATCTATCATTAGCTTGCAAAACTCATCATTTTACAACTTGTTAGTAAAACAAAAAATGATGTCATCCACATTAGTTTACATATGAACAAGTCACCTCCAACCCTCTTGGTAAAGAGAGTGGGATCGATTAAACCAACATTGAACCCACGATTTACTAAAAACTCTTTAAGGTGCTCATACCATGCACGTCTTGCTTGTTTAAGTCCATAGAGCGCCTTATCAAGTTTATAGACATATTCGGGATGGTTGAGATCTTCGAAGCTTGGAGGTTTCTTGACATATACCAACTCATTTATGGGACCATTGAGAAAAACATTTTTTAACATCCATTTGTTGCAATTTAAAGTTATGATGAGACGCATATGCAAGAAAGATACATATAGATTCAAGACGAGCGACGAGGGCAAAAGTTTCACCGAAATCAACACCTTCGACTTGGGAGAATCCTTGAGCCACCAATCTTGCCTTGTTGCAAATGACAATCCCATTAGAATCTTGTTTGTTAATGAATATCCATTTGGTGACAATGAAATTCTTGCAATCCTTGGGTCTTGGCACCAACTTCCAAACCTTGCTGCGTTTGAAATTGTTGAGTTCATCATGCATGGCTTCAAGCCAACCTTCATCCTCAAGTGCTTCATACACCTTCTTTTGCTCAATGAAGGAGACACAAGCATGATGTGTGATACGTTACAAACGTATCTATAATTTTTGATGCTCCATGCTTGTTTTCTATACAATACATCACATATTTTCTTTCGGTTTCTGGATGTTTTCACAGATTAACCTATTAACAATATGCCCAAGCCAGTTGTTGTTTTCTGCTGTTTTTGTATTTCAGAAAAGTTCTTAAAGAAATATTCTCACAAAGGGCTAAAAAATCACAGAGATAAATTTTTACTCGGAACGAAGACGAAGTCCAAAGGAGAAATGGAGGGGATCAGGGGATACCAAGAGGGTGTTAGGCGCGCCCCCTAGGCCGCGCCTGGTGGGCTCCTGGAGCCCCGGACACCGCCTCACGTCCCCTTTTCGCCCATAAATCGCCTTCAACACTAAAAATCACGGGGAAGGAGTTATTTTCCATGAAACATATAGAGAGGCATCATCACCTCTAAAGTACAACCTAGGGCTTCTGGAGTCCTGCTTCGGCACCCTGCCGGAGAGGGGGATCGTCACCGGAGGCCTCTACATCGCCATGATCACCTCTGGACAGATGCGTGAATAGTTCATCTCGGGACTACGGGTCCATAACAATAGCTATCTGGTTGTTCTCTCCCCTATGCCTCCATGTTTAGAGTCTCATGAGCTCCCTCACATGATCGAGACCAGCTTTATGTAATTGTGCATGTTGTGTTTGCCGGGATCCAATGAACCATGCGATTATGATTATATCTGTAGAGAGTTTTAATCTTGTCTTGCAATGCTCTCCGGTGTTTACGATTACCTTGACCACATAGTTGTTTTAACCTCCAGGAGAGGGTTTATATGCTAGATAGTGGGTTCATGCCTCCTTGTTGTCTGCGCCCGAGTGACAGAAACGTGCGGGGGGAGGATGTGTTGTTGCCACTAGGGAGAAAACAACGGTGCTCTTGTCTACGGATGGGAACCACTGCTTACATTACGTATTGATCTTAATGCATTTGTCTGTTGCACACATAGCAATCACTTCGTTGTTGCAACTTAATACCAAGGGATTTGCTGGATAGCTTTCTTGAGGTGGACTTTTAGATATGGATGCATGTTGGATAGCGTTCCATATGCCTTGACGTAATTCCTACAATGCTAGAACCCGTGAACTTTATCTCGTCATAATAGTATTGTTATACGTTCATAATTTGTTAATTGCGTAGCTATAATTTGTTCACCCAACATGTTTGTTTTCTTTGGAGAGACACCATTAGTGAAGCTATGGCCCCCGGTCCTATTTTCCTCTTATTGCAAACCTTCTTTTAAGTACTTTTAATCATTGTTTCCTCGTTGTTTCGTTTTTACTTTTATTGTTTTCCAAGACTCTATACATTTAATTCTTCTGTTTTCAGCAAGACCGAAAGATTGACAACCTTTCGGAAAGGTGGGGAAAGAGAGAGTTTGTGCTTCTGTGCGGGTTCCACGCTCCCATCAACTACACGCCAGCAACCTTTCTGGCGTTGTTGATAAATCAACCTTCTTCAAGACTACGAAGTCCTAGTGGTTCGATGACCTTGGTTCCATACTAGGGGAAAACTTACTCTAGACTACATCATACCTTCTACTTAGGGTCTCCCAACGAGCGTGTGGTCTCGTCAGCATCAAGTACTTTTTCTAGCGCCGCTGCCGGGGATTTCTAGCTTGATGCAAGGGGAGTCTCACACTTCCAATCTCTTTATTTTTTTCTGTTCTTGCTTAGTTTACTTTTGCTTGGTCATGTTTTTGTCTTTATCCAAAACCCACAAAAAATAGTTCTCTAGTTTCTAGTCCTTTATTTGTCTTGTTATTTAGCCTTCGTCTTCGTGTTAGTTTTTATTGTTGTTTGCTAAGATGTCTACTCCTAAATTTTCTATGAAAAATCTTAAAGTAGGAAGTGGATTCATTATTGGAAGAAACAATATTTAGGAATTCTTTAACCATGTTAACGGGCTTCGTGATTTTAATGCTAAACTTGTAGTTAAACTTGCCCATAACTATGAGACCGTTGTCGCCACTTTGGTTTCCATGACAGAAGCTAGGTTTGTTAACCTTAATCCTATTATACAACAAATGTTTCTTAAACTTGATAGCATGGATCTAGGAAAAGAAAGAGATTTTTTCTTGAATACTTTGCTCCTGGAATTTAATGACATTGCTATAGAAGCTGGAAAAGTTCTTGCTCGTTATAAGATGCTTGGTTATCGTCTTACCATCAATCGTACTTTGAGAACTTTAGATAATGATAGAATGGAAAATGAGGGAAGAGCTGAATGTGAAAAATAAATTAATATCCCTATACCATTCAAACGTTAGCAATGTTTGAGGCATTAGAGAATAATTTTGGTTGGATTGTTCCTGAGAATCTCTTTGATAAAAATAGTAAACCTAAAAGAAAATAGAGAGCACATTCTGAACCTTGTGTCTGGAAAATTCAATGCCTCTATGATGAGTTCGAGCTCCTCAAATTTAATGATGATACTTGATTCGTTCTTCATGCCTAGCTAAAAGGCGTTAAAAAAAGCGCTTGTGGGTGGCAACCGACTTTTGTTTTCCTTCGTTATCCTTTTTTTATTCTGTTTTATTTTGTTCTTTCTGAGTTTTGGAAGTATTTACCTCCGTAGAAACTTCTCCTTATCCTTTTTATTTTGTTTTTGTTCCAAGAGTAACCTTTAATTGAGAGGTAATGCGATTTGGGGAAGTTGTTGTTCTGAAACAGATTTTTGGGATGTTACCAAACAATTCATATCTTTCAGCCAGAATGTCGGACTGCTTTTAGAAAATATATACACATACCCCAGGTTGTTATCTAACTTACATTAATTTCACACTTTTTTGAGGAATATAAGATTTTCGAAACAATTTATCTTTACCGACTGTTCTGTTTTGACATATTTCCGCCAATATTTGCGTTTGCGTCTTAATCTTTCTTTTTGTGTTCTTTTGAGGGGAAGAGCTTTAAAATAAGTTGTGACAGTAGCTAATGTTTTAATTAGAGTGTGAGACTTGTGTTGAAACTGAACCAAGTGGATTTATTATTTTATTACACTAACGTTGCTAATAAAGAGTGTGAGAAGTTTTAGGTGGAGGAAGTTTTCAAGTGTAGGGAGAGAAGAATGATGTGATGAGATGAAGGATGGAAAAAATCTCAATCTTGGGGATGACCATGTCACCCCATGACATATCCAATAAGTAAGAGCATCAAAGCTTAGGGATGCCCAAGGCATCCTCTTCTTCATCAACAAAAATATTAGGTTTCTTCAAAACACTGTATTTTTATTGCTTCACATAATATGTGTTATTATTGGAGCGTCAATTTATTTTTCTTTTGGTTTTTTTCTTTGCTGTATCTTTTGGTTGTATCCTAGAAATTTTATTTTGGGGGAGTTATGCTCCATTTTCATAGCCTTGAACCCTCTAGTTTTCACTCTTATTGTTCTGCAAGTGCTCTGTTTTTGCTCGTACTGCTTTTATCTCTTGTTTTCACTCGAATTTTGTTCAGAGCTTGTTGGTTTGCTTCAGTTATATTTGATTATCTCTTCGGCCTTTGATTTTTTATTTTCTTTGAGAGTTATTTCGAATAATTGATTTGTGTTGGAGAAGAGTAGTTGTTTCATGCTTATAGTGGTGCAATAGGAAGCTTGTTTTGACTGTGGCATAGGATTTGGCATGTCATGCTAGATGTTATTTTAATTGTGTGATTAGATATTTATGATGTATCAAGACTAGTCTCAAATATCTGAGAGTGCTTAATGTGCCATTGGATTTAATCATGTGTTTTTCTCTCACATTGAAGAACGGTATTGTGGTATATCTGGATTGACTTGGTGCATGCTCACACCATGTTATGAGTACAAACAAAGTCACTTCTAGCCTTGATGATCATTTAGTTTTTTACTTGTAATATCACTTCATGCTTTGATTAATGATGTTTTGTCGCTAGGCATCACTATGGTCGTTATTGCTCTCTTAGTTGGGCGCTCCTAGTCTTTTGCTAGCCTACACTTGTACTGTGTATGAGCTCTACTCATGCATCCAACTCCCAAAAACCAAAGTTTTCCAAATGTGTCCACCATACAAACCTATATGTGGTATTTAACCGCCACTCCAAGCAAATTTCTCGTGTGCTACCTTTAAAACCTTTAAAACTATTAACCTATTTTGTGTTCCTGTTTTAGCTCATGAGGAACTAGTTTAATGTTTATTATAGTTTGTGTCAAGCAAAGTTCTTCTAAGGTGGGGCCAAGTGCCAAACTAACAAAACAAGGAAACTACTCTCAAAAGTCTAAACACTTTGCTTGACATGGATTATGATAAGTTTTTCATTACCATTCAATGACATAGACCTACACCTCTCTCAAAATTGATTTCAGTATCTCTGTATTATCAAATAAATGTCTCCAACACATGAGTAATCCATGCTTCCATGTGCAAAGGTACTTGCTTTTACTTTTAGGCCGAGTCTTCATCTTCTTACTTTTTGAACCAGCTAAGAGAGCATAGTTGTCATTATGGGTATAATGTGCATAGTCCTAAAATTTATTATTGACTGATTCATGATTTTGGTATTGCTTTCTCTCAAATTATTTGCATATAGTCACCATTTAAACTTTGAAGGTGTCCTGGCATTTATGTTCTGCTACCACATGAAGGACTAGATGGATACCTCTTTATTATGTTTTTCTTTATGATTGAAACAACTGTACCACTTTCAATGTTTCATTATGTATTTTCTTTTGTTTATGTTTCTTTTCATGTGCAACATGGCTAGTAAGTTTACATTAGTTGAAATGATATTATCAGGCCTTTTTTGAAGTACTTTGATCTCAGCTTGCAATGCTTTTACATAGCGTTGATCAAGATTTGTGTTGGCTTCATGTCACCTCAAAAATTATTTTGTTATCACTTACCTACTCGAGGACGAGCAGGAGTTAAGCTTGGGGATGCTGATACGTTGAAAATGTATCTATATTTTTTGATGCTCCATGCTTGTTTTCTATCCAATACCTTTTGTTTTCCACATGTTTTCTTTTGTTTTCTGGATGTTTTCATAGACTAACCTATTAACAAGATGCCTCGGGCCAGTTGTTGTTTCGTGTTGTTTTTCTATTTTAGAAAAGTTCTTAAGGAAATATTCTCGGAAAGGGCTGAAAATCCACGGAGATCAATTTTTACCTGGAACGAAGATGGAGTCCAAAGGAAAGACATAGGGGAGTCAGGGGGCCACTAGGAGGGTGCCAGATGCCCCATATGTCGCGCCTGGTAGGCCTGTGGGAGCCCCAGGCACTGCCTCACGTTACCTCTTTGCCCATAAATTGCCTTCAACCCTAAAAAACACGGGGATGGAGTTATTTTCCACGAAACATATATAGAGGCGCCATCACCTTGAAAGTTGAAAGTACACTATGGTCAACTAGAGAGGGTGAATAGTGTCGTGGGATAATCACGGCAGACGTTACCGAGGGTAACTTATCTTGGGGAAATTCGACTCTGGTGTTTGGGAGAGGGTTTAGCTCAAGGGAAACCATGGTGATATGCGATCTGGTAGCCGGCAATCAAGTCGCCGAGTCTCCGATCTGAATATATTATCTCAACTCTCGTGTTACAATGGATACTTGAATATCTTGTGTTCGTGTGGTTGTGTGTAATCTAACCCTAGGGGCCGGCTTATATGATATCCGGACCCCCTGGCTTACCATCCAAGGCATACTCGGAGTCCTACCCGGACACTGCTTACAAACCCTAAGTTTCCCTATCGGAACCCACAAATCGGGTTACGAGGCCTACACTCTTGGGCCTTCTAGAAACTCCTTTTCCCTAAGCCGGGTCTTGCGCAGCGCCCTTTGGGCCGAGTTACACCTTGGCGTTAGCCTACCGGGTTATCATCCCTCCATCAGTAGTCCCCAGAATAGCTTGGGCTTCACGGGGTCCTCCTTGAAGCGCATGCTATTCCCTGCAAAAATAATAAACATACAAATTCATAAAAGGCCGGGCTAGGTTGCTTTGATAAACAGCTAGGCCTAACTCCACTGGTGGTCCATATAGTAACCCGGCTTTCCCCGAATCCTCCCTTATTTTCCCGGGTCAACACTCCGAGGAAAACACAGAAGACCCGGCTTGCTTCGCTCGTTAATTAGCCCGGATATCGCGGAAGTGATTTGCTCTCATAATTTCCGGATATCGCGCACGGGCACTTAACTGCTTATCCCAACAAATCCGGGCAGATACCCCTTATCCCGAAATTTTTGGTTCCCGCTCGCCAGCCTAGGTTTCCCCCACCCGCACCTATAAATAAGGGCCTTGGGGGGTAACCTAACCTAACTTCTCATTTCTCTTCCATCTCTTTCGCCTCCGGTGCTCCCTCACTCGAGCTCGCCGTCGCGCCACCACGGAGACCCCGGACGCGCCGCCGGAACCGAGCCGCCGCCAGCTGCGCTCGTCCTCGATCCGCGCCGCGCCGCCGTCAGCCTCTGCTGTCGTGCCCTAGAGCTGCCCGCCGGGAGATCCCGCAGGCCACCGCGGCTGCGTCATCTGCCACCGCCGCAACCTCCTCCGGACATCACCGGTAAGCTTCCCTCCATGAATCTCACCTTCAAGCTTTTTGCTCGAACCAGATTGGATCTAGGTCCGCCCTTAGGTCATCTTCTTGTTCCGTACCGATTTAGATTGATCAACTCTACTCTTGCTTGTCTAATTGCTCAATGGTAGATCCAATAACACTCTCCTGTCACTCGCAACCATTAATCTCTCCGCAAATTTCTCTGCAAATTTTCCAATCTAGGTGTAGTCTGTCAAGATTTTCCGTAGTTGTTCTTCGATACCCGGACAATCCACTACTTCCGGATCTTTCATTTACTTTCTAGTTAACCAGCCAATCAATCCTCTTTCACAATCGCTCACTGACATTCGGATAACCTGTAATCTCTGTAGCTGCTCGTTGCCACTCGGGTAACCCGTAATTTCCGTGTTGCTAATTGATACTCGGATAACTCGTAGTTTCCGTACTGCTTGTTGATACTCGGATAACTCGTAGTTTCCGAGTCTTAGTTACTCATGTTCTGCACTCTTGCCTTGTGTTTTGCAGACCGAACAAATGGCTCCCAAGAACAAGGCGAAACAGCCGGCAAAACCAAAGTCAACTCAGTCCATCTCTGCCAACTGGGCACGGTCTACCGTGACCAAGGCGAAGCTAGAGGAGCTTGCCGAGTCTGGCGTCCTTACATCTCAGGAGGATATCCTTTGGAGAGTACCGGGCGACGAGACCCGGCCTACCCCCAATCCGAATGAGGTAATATGCTTTGTGGAGCACGTGATCCGGGGATTTCGTCCCCGGGTCACTCCTTTTTTCGTGAGCTCCTTAGCCACTACGGCCTCCGAGTATTCGACATAGGGCCTAACTCTATGTTGAATATAACTCACTTCATCGTCCTTTGCGAGTCTTACCTGTGCATCCCACCAAACCTTGCCCTCTTTCTAGAAATGTTCCAATGCAAACTGTGTTGCGAAAGCGGTGACGGGGCCCTTTTGGCCTGCGGCGGTGTGTCTATCCAACGCCGAAAAAATTCACCTATGCCGACTCTTAGCTTAAACTCCCACGTCAAACATTGGCAAAAATCCTTCTTTTATTGCCGGGACGCCTCCCCACCCGGCGAAAAGAGATTGCCGGGTTTCTCAAAGGGCCTCTTAGATTTGTCCGACACTTTCAATGCATTCGCTTCTGAGTCAAACAGGGAGTCCATCCAGCCCCACTTAGCCAAGATAGCCGCCCTTTCCGCTCATGGTCTCCTTGGGCTTAATCTAGTAAAAACTTGGGTAAACTTCCGGATCCAGCCCAACTCCATTCGTCCTAAGTTGATGTGCGAGTACTCGGGGCATGTCACGGATGCACTCCGATACTCTTCGAGGAACTATCCGGCTGGCGACACGAACAAGATCATCAAAAGCTTCCTAACTGAGAAAGTGGAAGTGATCAAGAATATAGCCGGCTTAGAGCCGTATACTCAAGATAACCCGACTCCAGCGGTAAGTTCCGACACTTATTCACTTACTCTTGTACTTTTACTTGATACAACTACTAACTCTCACTTTTATGCCTTTATCTCAGGCTGATAATGCTTTTTGGAACATCGAGACCCCCCCAACTCCGAAAACCCGGAAGAGGAAGAAGAGCCGGCTGACACCGATGAAGGTATCATCCGAGTTTCAATCATCTGAACTTCCGTCACTTTGCTTTCCCATATTTTCTCTTTTTCCGACTATGCATTTGTGCTTCTCAGGGATGGAGGATAGGGAGGACAAGGATGACCAGGGAGACCCGGAAGAAACTGAGAGCGACGAGGAGGAGGTTGAACCGGAAACAGTGGTTGGAGCCAAGAGGAAACCCCGAGGGGTTGTTTTCAAGGTTCCATATTCCTCCATGTCCTCCAAACCCTATTCTTTTGATAATATGCGTGAACTTAACCGACAATTATCCAATTCGCCACACTTGAAGGATCCGCCTCCGGCCAAGCGCAGGGTAAGCCGGAATTCCCCGGGTGATGACCCCCTCAACCCGGGTATCCCCACGTCCCCAGCCCGCCGTACTGGTACTTCCCCATCTCATCCTTCCAATCCACCTCAACGTCACCCTTCTCCCAACCATCCATTAGCCGGACAGTTCCGGGTCTCACTCTCGGATTCTGTAACAGCCTCGTCCGCGTCTAGCAGCGAGCTTCCGGTGGATTTCGTGGTGAATGCCGGGTAAGTTATATTTCCTGCTAAGCGATATACTAGTCCTTTTGATAAATTTCACTTTTTGCTACTAACCACTTCTCTTTTCTTTCCTTAGTGCCCAGGTCTCGATCAGTGACCCGGATAACATGGACACGGATAACCGGGAGACTGAAGGGCCGGTTGATGATATGGACGCAACTGGCGGTGCTTGTGAAGAAAACCAAGGACAAGACCCCCTGACAGACTCGGCCCGGCAGGAAGCCGGGTCTCCCAAGCCATCTGAGGAACCTGAGGACGACGACGTCGAGATCCTGGACACGAGGATGGGCACTCCCAATCCTGACACCTAGGCAGCCCGGGTCTCGACCCCAAAGCCGGAGAAGATTCCTCCTCCGAGTGATCAGGCCGCCGGCTCTTCCGGTACCAAGCCCGAGGATATGACCTTTACCCAGATGCTCGACGCCCTGCACACCTTAAGGGCTGACGAAGAAAATGTCCTAGAAGCCTTGATAGCCAAACATGAGGTAAATCCGAGTAATATTGCCTGTATATTTGTCTAGTCCCCAAGTTCCGAGTGAACTTATTGATAATTTGCTTGGAACTTTCATAGTGTATCCAACTGATAGTTTGCTTTTATCCGGCTAACCCTTCCTTATGTTTCCACGCATGCCTTCATAGCCCACTCTGAGAAAGCGTTGGCGAAAGCCACCAAACTCCTCGAGGCGGAGACGACGCGGCGTGAGTCGGCTGAAGCTGATGCCAAAAAGACAGGGAAACTTGCAAGAAGGTATAGAAAGAGAGCTCATGCGGCAGAGGATGAATTAACCAAGCTTTCTGTTCAGATTGCCGACACGTATCGCGCTTTGTCTGGTAACGATTTCCAACTTAATAACTGTAACCCGGATTCTCATTTTGCTAACCAGTCGGATTTCCTTACTTAAAGTTATTTCTGTTTTCTGCAGGGCCGGATGATGAAACTCCGGATGAAGATGATATCGCAAAGCTGAAGACAATAAAGAGCACAATCCGGCAGCTCTGTGCCGGAACCAAATGGATTCTTCAGGCTTTGAAGTGGCCGGGTGTTGGACATGGTAGCTTGAAGACACTGCTTGACGCATGCTCCACCAATCCTGAGTGGATCGAGCACTGGAAACGCTCGTCCTGCCGGATTGGAGTAACCCGGGGGGCTTGCACTGGCTAAGGCGTATTTTCCAAAACTTGAGCCGGCAAAGCTCGTAGGCGGGTTTCCAGAGTTCAACCATGACGGCTCCAGGTTCTCAGCAAAAAACTTCAAGGCGATCCAGAAGGAGGTTCGTCACTCGGCCAGTATTATTGCCGATAGTCTGGACGTCATTGTTCCACCATACGATGCTGACGATAAGGCAATTAAGTCAGATCTTCCAAAGCCGTATGACATGCTGGCACGGTGGAAGGTGGAGGCTGCTCAGGCGAGGGAGGAAGCCGCAAAGAAGAAGGCCGAGGCCGACACTGCGCCCACTACCTCCACGCCGGTTGTTCCTCCTCCCGAGCGCGCCGGCACTGCTGCTGACCCGGGTGCCGCTGCCGCAAAGACTGCTGAAGAACAAGTCAAGGACCAAGACCCGGCTGCCAAGGGCAAGGGCAAGATGGACGACTCGACCCAGGAGGCCGAGTGAACTCTTTATCGGCAACCGTCTCAAACACTTTATTCGGCCAATGGGCCTTTTTAAAATAATTATTCGTTTGACAGTGCGCCTGTGCACTTTATGATACTGCTATCCTGGTTTGTAATACGTTTTAAAACCTTAATATCTTTCATGGCCCTTCTGGTTTGCGTGAATTTGATATTTTCGAGCTTTTTTCATCCCTGATTTTCCGACTTTCTGCTATGGTTCCTTTTGTGAGACTCGGTTTCCGGGTCTCGTGGGTTTTGACTAGTGGACTTTTTTCTAAGTCCCCAAGACTCGGATTTTTGGGTTTTTGAGCTGAACAGCTAGATAATTTGTTTTCTTTTTTCAAATTCCCAAGTCCCCAAGGCCCGAAATTCCGAGTCTAGGGTGTTGGGTCTTTCGAAAGGAACAAATTGTTACTGCTAAGCCCAAAACCTAGAGCCGTTTCACATAGGATTTGAAGTTATGCTTAATATACTTTGAGTTTCCGGCTATTAACCTTGTACTCTGCATAACTTGTGGTTTAGATGACCCTTTTGACCTTCTTCTAGTGTAAGCCGGCTTTCGCGTGGATAATCAATGTTGCTACAGCTGTACGAAGACAGGGCCAGGCAAGTCCCATTGGGCATCATGACTGATTGTAATCATACGCTAGCAAAGCATGCCACTTAGTGCGAGTCACATCAAGCTTAAGCAAGAAAAGTCAAGAAAGTTTGGCTCCTTTGTCCGGTTATAAGCTTGCAGCCGTACTTATTACAACTAATCGGCCCTTATAACTCAATGGCATCGTGGCCGGGTCTTTGAGTTTGCAACTGTGCTATTCAAGCAATCAGCCCCCAAGACCTAGATATACGCAATTTACTAGAGAAACTAATATACTAAGAACAATAAATAATGCTTACCTGGAAGAAAAAATAAAAACATAACAGAAATATAAAAAATTTGATAAAAAATACACAAAAAAGGACAATATATTGTTTAACCATCTCTTTTATTGATATGAGAAAAGTTAGGTCAGCAAGCCGCCTCATTAAAAACCCTCCAGTCCCCTTAGGTACCCTCGATAGGAAAAGAGTGCGTCTGAAACCTGCTGCCTGTTACATCGTGTAATTCCACTTGTGAATCTAGCCTAAACTAGGTATAGTAGGGACGCAGCTGAGCCACGTTCCATGGTCTTTCTCTTTCTTGCATAGATGAAGTGGTATGAGTGGTGTCATTAACAGTAGCCGACTCTTCCCTTGCATCTACCAAGTAATATGATCCATTGTGCAGATTCCGGCTTATGATGAACGGTCCTTCCCATGGTGGGGATAGCTTGTGTTTTCCTTCCTTTGACTGTACTATGCGAAGAACCAGGTATCCTTCCTGGAAGACCCGGGTTTTGACTCTCCGGCTGTGATATCTCCTCAGGTCCTGCTGGTATATGGCTGATCTCTCCAAAGCTTGTTCCCTGTGTTCTTCTAGCATATCCACGGCGTCCTGCCGGGTCTTCTCGTTCTCCACCTCGACGTAAGCCGACACTCGAGGCGAGTCATGGATAATATCACTCGGTAATACCGCCTGTGCACCATAAACCATGAAAAACGGTGTCATCTGGGTAGATCTGTTAGGTGTGGTGTTGATACCCCAAACCACTGAAGGTAACTCCTCGACCCATGCTCCAGCAGCTCTGATGCATGGGACTCGTAGCCGTGGCTTTAATCCACGAAGTAACTCCTGATTCGCCCTTTCCACTTGTCCATTAGCTTGTGGATGGGCTACCGAGGCTATGTCAAGCCGGATTCCATTGTTCCCACAGAATTTCTCCATCTCACCTAAGGACATGTTAGTTCCATTGTCCGTAATTATGCTGTGAGGGTACCCAAACCGATAGATAATCCTTTTCAGGAACTTGACTGCCGTGACTGCTTCACAATTGGTGACTGGCATAACTTCAACCCACTTGGTAAATTTATCAATAGCCACCAAGATATGTGTATTTTTGCAAGGTGACATGTGAAAGGGGCCAACCATGTCCATACCCCAAACGGCAAACGGCCAGGTTAAAGGAATTGTTTGCAACTCCATAGCCGGCACATGGATTTGGCGGGCATACCTTTGACATCCATTGCACCTTGCCACCAAGCGTTCCGCGTCTGCTAAGGCTGTGAGCCAGAAGAAACCGTGCCTATATGCTTTGGCCACAAGGGACCTTGTGGATGCGTGATGCCCACAGTCGCCTTCGTGGATCTCTTTCAGGATTTGCCGGCCTTCTTCTGGTGCCACACAGCGCAAAAATACTCCTGCAGCGCTCCTTTTATATAACTTCCCATTGATAATGGAATAACCTTTTGCTCGCCTCAGAATTTGCCTTGCTAGTACCTCTTGCTGTGGTAACTCGCCCCGTGATAGGTAAGCCAGAAACGACTATGTCCACTCGGGAACAGCACGTACCGTGGCCACGAGCTCCAAATCAGGGTCTTGGTTAGCCACCTCTTCCTCAGACTCGGTTTTAACTGATGGTCGCCATAGCTCGTCTAGAAAGACATTGGGTGGAACCGGCTCTCTGCGCGAGCCGAGTCTGGCGAGTGCATCTGCTGCCTCGTTCTTTCTTCTATCTATATGCTCCACCTCATACCCGGAAAAACACCCGGCAACCCTGTCCACCTCTCTGCGGTATGCTGCCATAGTTGCATCTTTTCTATCCCAAGTTCCCGAGACCTGCTGTACCACAAGGTCCGAATCTCCATAGCATCGTATCCTCTTAATGTTCATCTCCTTGGCTATCTTCAATCCATGCAATAATGCCTCATATTCAGCCACGTTGTTGGAACAATCAAAGTGAATCTGCAACACGTAGCTCAACTTGTCTCCTTTGGGTGATGTGAGCACCACTCCAGCTCCTGATCCCTCGTATTGCTTGGAACCATCAAAGTGCATTATCCAAGACTCGGAACTTGGAGTCATTGTGGGCATGCCTGTGTGAGTCCAATCATTAATGAAGTCAACTAGAGCTTGAGATTTGATTGCTGACCTGGGCTCGTAGTTGATGTGATAATCTCCCATCTCGATCGCCCACTTGGCTATTCTACCTGTTGCATCCGAGTTTCTGATGATATCCGACATTGGTATGGAGCTAACCACTGTTATGGGGTGTTCTTGAAAATATGGCTTCAATTTCCGGCTGGCCATGAAGACCCCGAAAACCAGCTTCTGCCAATGTGGGTAGCTCTGCTTTGCCTCCGATAATACCTCACTGACGTAATAAACCGGCCTCTGAACTGGGATATCTTTCCCGTCCTCCTTGCGCTTAAAAACAACCACCGCGCTGACCGCCCGGGGCCCGGCTGCCACGTACAATAACATGGGCTCTTTAGGACCCGGGGCTGCTAGGACTGGTGCCTCAGATAGCTGCTTCTTTAGTGCCTCGAACGCCTCATCCGCCTCTTGGTCCCAAACGAATTTATCAGATTTCCTCAAGAGCCGGTACAAGGGTATTGCCTTCTCTCCGAGTCTTGATATAAACCGGCTCAGCGCTGCTACACACCCTGTAAGCTTCTGAACATGCTTCAGGGTTTCCGGCTTTTTCAGACTCTGGATGGCTTTGATTTTATCCGGTTTTGCCTCAATCCCTCTTTCTGACACGATAAATCCGAGTAACTTCCCTGCTGGAACTCCAAACATACACTTTGTGGGGTTAAGCTTCATCTGGTATCTTCTCAGGTTCTTGAATGTTTCCTTCAGATCATCAATAAATGTCTCCGCTTTCCTGGTCTTGATCACCACATCATCCACATAAGCAAGAACGTTGCGTCCGATTTGGTCCTCAAAGCACTTCTGAATGCACCGTTGATAAGTTGCGCCAGCGTTCTTCAATCCAAAGGTCATGGTCTTGTAACAAAAGGCCCCAAAAGGGGTTATGAATGACGTTTTCTCCCAGTCTTCCTTCTTGAGCTTGATCTGATGATACCTGGAATATGCATCCAGGAAACATAATAGGTCACTTCCAACCACTGCGTCTATGATCTGATCTATCCTTGGAAGTGCAAACGGATCCTTTGGGCAATGCTTGTTGAGACTCGTATAATCAATGCACATCCTCCACTCGTTAGTCTTTTTCATCACGAGAACTGGATTTGCCAACCAATCCGGGTGAAATACTTCCATGATAAAGCCGGCTGTCAACAGCCGAGCAATTTCTTCTCCTATAGCTCTTCTTCTTTCCTCATTCATTTTTCTCAGGCCCTGCTTCACAGGCCTGGACTTGGGGTCAACATGCAAGCTATGTTTAGCCAACTCTGTAGGGATACCCGGCATATCGCTGGGCGTCCAAGAAAAAACATCTTGATTTGAACGAATAAACTCCACGAGTGCTTTTTCCTGCTCATTGTCCAGGTTAGATCCTATAGCAAATTGCTTGGAGGGATCACCTTCGACAAAGGCCACCATCTTGGTGTCCTGTGCTGCCTTGAATTTCGCTCTCTCATCCTCCGTATTCGGCCTTTTTAACGCTGTTCGGTCATCCGGGTCTACTTGAGACCGATAATACTTGAGCTCCTCCTTTCTACACGCTTGTTCCGCCATTGCCGCATCTCCTTCGTCACACTCAGCCGCTATATCCCGGCTCCCATGTATGGTGATGGTCTGCTTAGGACCCGGGATTTTTAGCTGTAGGTACACGTAACACGGCCTGGCCATGAACTTGGCGTAAGCCGGCCTCCCAAATAGCGCGTGATAAGGGCTGCGTAACTTCACCACCTCAAACGTGAGCCATTCCACCCGGAAATTATCCTTTGATTCTCCAAAAGCAACCTCCAAGGTGATCTTTCCCTCAGGGCACGCCTAGTGACCCGGCACGATCCCGTGAAAAACTGTTGAACTTTTCTGTAGCTGAGACTCCTTGAGACCCATACGTAAGAAAGTTTCCCAATATAGGATGTTGATGCTGCTTCCGCCGTCCATTAAGACCTTTTCAGCTCATAACCATTAACCTGTGGCGCAACCACCAATGCTAGGACTCCCGGGTGTTCTATCCTTTCCGGGTGATCTCTTCTGCTCCATGTTACATCTTGCTCCGGCCACCTCAGGTATCTCGGGACGGCCGAGGAAACCGAGTTTACTGCCTTCTTCAATATCTTTCTATCCTTGTTAGAAGTTCCTGTGGTGTGAACGTGATACTGGCCCAATTGCTTGGGGTTGGCTTGGAAACCTCCAGCTCCTCCCTGATTGTTACCCGGATTTCCAACTCCTGGGTTGCCTGCTGGGGGTGGGCCGTTTCCCGGGTTTCCGCCCGGACCCGGTCCTCCTCCCCGGCCTGCACCTCGCATAGCCTTGTTTACTTCCTCGTTCTTCCATCTCTGTAAATCCACACACTACTCCAATGAGTGGTTAGCCGGCCTTCCGTTCCTGCTGTGTTTCGGGCACGCCATTCTGAAGATATCCCAGTTATTACCCGGCCTTGGTGGCCCTTGATAGTTTCCTCCGTTATGATTACCTCCGTTGAAATTTCCTTCTGCTCTGGGTCTCGAAGACCCGGCTTCTGTGCTGGCGACAAACTCGGAATTCCCATCGAACGGGCGCTTGTTCTGGTTGTTCCCATTGTTACCTCCATGGTTACTCGGCGTAGATCCATTGCCGGTTCTTCCATTATTACCCGTATTTGCTTTTGCTTTCTTGTCATCTACATCCTCTTCCGTGGTATCCGTAGCAGCGTGTTTGTTGCACGCATCCATTAGCTCTCCCATCGTAACCTCTGAAGCATTCCGACTAGATTTCATGCCAGTTAACTTCTGCACTAAAGGTGTGTACTTGCATGTCTTGGCCATAGCTTGCAACGCGTCCTTTGGCTGTATATCTGTAGATGAGTGAAGTATCTCCATAACCCAGCGCACCCAGCTGCGCGCCGATTCTCCCTTCTTCTGGACACACCGTTCTAGGTCATCAATAGTAAATAGCTTCCTGCACGTTCCATGAAAGTGCTTGATAAACGCAGTTTTCAACTCACTCCACGACTTGATAGATCCTTCCGGTAAATTGTTGAACCACAACTTTGCTGCTCCTTCTGACATCATTAAGTACATGAACTTGGCTTGAAGATTTTCAGATGCGTTGCGAATCGACATAGCCATCTCATAACTGCTCAACCCCGTTTCTGGATCCATAGTCGGCTCATAATTCACCACTTTACCCGATTCCTTGAATTTATCCGGGTAAGGCTCAGCCCTGATGTTATCCGACAGACACTTGAGCCCAGCGAGATTAGTCGGTACTGGCCTCACCCGGGAAACATGCGATCCTGCGGGGGGTATGGCTGGACGTGGCGCTGCTGCTGGTCCGTGCACCGCAGACCCGGCCGCAGCTCGCCTGGCTCTCGAACTATCCACAATAACTTGTGCTGCTGATGCTGCTGGTGCTGCTTGGACGCGGGGAGGAGGCGGCATTTGCTGCTGCTCTGCCCTCCGTCGCGCTGAACTTGACTGAATATTGCCGGTATTGCCATGTTGCTGGCTGATATAAGGTGTTCCATGCATTCCACTCCTATTATCCGGGTAATTAACCTGCTGAGCCACTGCCGTACGCAGCAAATCGATCGCCCGCCGGGTCTGCTCCGCATGGGGTGACTCTCTTACGGGGATCTGATTCAATGCCAATGTTGCGGCATACACATTATCCATGGGGTTATTGAAGTGACCTGGTGGCGTACGAAATCGTGATGGTGGTGATGGTGGTGCTGTGTTGCCGACAGTGGCCCCAGTCTGCAATGTGGGTAACCCGGCCTGCACATTTGTCGGCTGTCCTCCTCCGGTTGCGGGCTGATGCACAGTTTCCTGATTCACAACCGGAATTGGCTGATCCTGGGGCGTGATGAACAGCGCGTTCGGGTTTATAACTCCGCCTGTTGCCGGTAATCTTGTCTGATATCTTTGATGCATTCTAGTCGACTCAACCCGGAGCCGGTTTTCCAAAGCTTCCAGCTCACGTTGGCGCGTGGCTACCCCTTGTTTCTCTGCTTCCACATCTCTTCTTTGTTGCTCCAGCGCGCGGCGTGCTACCTCCAGGTCCCTGGCACGCGCCGCGGCGTTTTCCGGGGTTATCACAGTAGCTAACACTGTTGGGTCCAAGACCATATTGTTGCTGAACAGGGCCGGGTGTTGTGGATTTGAAGGACCCGCTCCTGGCGTCCTGTTCGCCAGGAACCCAAACATGTTTGCCTGTAACTCGCTATCCGCCGCTCGGCTGGTGACTGAAGCCGACTCTCCGTCAACCCGGGTCAGAACCGGATTTCCGTCAGCCGGATTTTGCTGCTGGGCCAATGCTTGCGCCGCTTCGACCGCGGCCGTAGTCACGTTCCCCTGATTGAGATTGGTTGCAGGGGCCATGTAGACCGCGACCTGGCGCGCAATGCTTGGTGAAGACTCATATTCCTCCTCATCACAGCTATCTTCCTCGTACCGGCCCTCCAGCAGGTGCAAGATAGACTCGGTATCATCTTCTGACCCGGCCACGCGGGGTCCATGCCGGCTCCTCCGGCTGTTCCCTCTTCGTGGTGGGCTCTTCTATCGGATCCACCGTCCCAACCGATTCTTCTCCGTCCGACTGAACGTGGGTGGCCTCTCCTGACATAGAATCAAATCCAAAATCGTCAGGGATTGAACCGGACGTACGTACCATGCCGACGAAGACGTTGACCCGGCCGATTGTCACGACAGATCCGGATTCGAGTAGATCCGACTCTGGCCCCCAGCCAAAATCGTCCACCATCTTCTCTCCGTCGGGGTTGGTGTAGATCTCACCGATGACGAGGTTCTTCATGTTCTCCCGAGCTTCTCCCGTGATGTAAACACCCTTGGACGTAGGCCCCACGGTGGGCGCCAACTGTCGTGGGATAATCACGGCAGACGTTACCGAGGGTAACTTATCTTGGGGCAATTCGACTCTGGTGTTTGGGAGAGGGTTTAGCTCAAGGGAAACCATGGTGATATGCGATCTGGTAGCCAGCAATCAAGTCGCCGAGTCTCCGATCTGAATATATTATCTCAACTCTCATGTTACAATGGATACTTGAATATCTTGTGTTCGTGTGATTGTGTGTAATCTAACCCTAGGGGCCGGCTTATATGATATCCGGACCCCCTGGCTTACCATCCAAGGCATACTCGGAGTCCTACCCAGACACTGCTTACAAACCCTAAGTTTCCCTATCGGAACCCACAAATAGGGTTACGAGGCCTACACTCTTGGGACTTCTAGAAACTCCTTTTCCCTAAGCCGGGTCTTGCGCAGCGCCCTTTGGGCCGAGTTACACCTTGGCGTTAGCCTACCGGGTTATCATCCCTCCATCAAATAGGTTACCTACAAAATTTAAGTCTTTTTCACTTTTAGATAGGCTTTAACAAGTAAAAGACAAGGTTGTCTAGATGTGCAACTAGATGAACACCCTAGGTGGCAAGAAACAAGTATGCAATAGAAGTAATATGCAAAGCACAAGATAACCACAAGTGTAAACAAGGAGACAAGGATATGTTTCCCGTAATGCTTTCTCAATAGAAGTATGTCTATGTTGGAGAGGTGGGGAGCCACCTAGGCGCTCCTCAATAGCACGGATGTGCACACCTTGTTCTCCTTGAGCTTCTCCGATGAGGGAGATTCTCGTTTCCATTATGAGGTCGACTTGAAGGCGTTGACAAAACTTTTACACGTGGTTGAGGCTACTCCACAAGTGAGTTAGAGGCTCTCAACGATCCGAAGCTTCTTGCAACAAGGTGGAAGCTACAAGCACTAGGGTTTCTCTAGGATGACAGGGCAACCAAGAGATTTACAAGATCCCAAGGGGTAGAGTAAGGGAAAACGATTTATGGCTTGGTAAAGATGTGGATCTAGGCCTCCTCCATCAAATCCTTGAAGGGCATCGAGTTTGGTTGGACGAGGAGGCAGATCTAGGCATTTAGAGCTCTCAAAAAATGGAGGAGAGAGAGGAATGACGAACAAGTTGTCTAGAGGAAGAAGACATGTATTTGTAGCCTCCTCCGAAATCTAGCCGTTGCTGTCTTCTAGGGCCGGAATATTCCGGTATTAGTACCGAAAATTTCTAGGGTAGAGGTCCGGATATTTTCAAATGTCTGGGGGCGGATTTTTCAATAATCCGGTGGCCGAAAATTTCCGGCCAAAATTCCGCCCCCATATCTGAGAGCGGGCATCAACGACGTGTGCTTTTTCTTCTAAGGAAACATGGGTTGGAAATTTCCCCCGGAATATTCCGGGCAAATTTCCGCCCCAACATCCGAGAGCGGGCACTTTGGATGCCCAAATCCTCAGCGGCTGATCTTCGCGCGGTCCGTAATATTCCGGGGCCGGGGCTGGAAATTCCTCCCTTTAGGCACCGGAAATTCCGGGCTTGTGTCGTAAAATATCCGGATTTAGAGATAACAATGACTTGTTCAGAATTTCCCATGAATCTTTTCATATAGATTTCTGCTAATCTTGATAGAGACTATAATGCGAGCTGAACACTTAAACACGATGTTAGTAGATAAACCCGTGTTGTTATCACCACCAAAATCATTAAAGGAGACATGAGATTTCAATCTCCCCCTTTTCAGTGAGTGATGACAACACGGGTATTTGCATAGAGATAATCATACGATAGAAACTAAACATCACAAATGAGCATAACTAGGAGACATGCCTGCCAATAATATAGGTTCACAAATAGGACTCCACAAATAAAAGTTCACGAATAAAAAGAAGTCGAAAAGCACACGAGAGATAGCGAATAAAAAACATAAAAACAGCCCACCCAAGCAAATCCCCGATCTCTAGATCTTCTCCCCCCTTTGGCATCAGGATACCAAAAAGGTAGACGAATGAACTACGTCCCATGGAACAAGCTCTAGTTCGTGGCACCATCATCCTCAGGATCCTCCTCGGAGTCTTCCTCCTCACTAGTAGTCTCTAGGTCATCATCATCAGGAATACCGAGATCCCAATCAACATCGCGATTGTTCCAGTTGCGGTAAAGAATCTGAGCACGTAGAGGAGCAGGGACATCTGGCATGGTTAGGGCAGTCATGATAGCACGCTGATTATCGAGAATGCTGCGACGCTCAACATAGGCATTGTAGTTCTCCTTGTGGATGTATACATTCATGCACAACACTTTCTCAATGGCACAAACACCCCAAGATATCTTCTTATTACCTCTCCTAGCAGCAGCATATCTCATGCGAGGATCACGGTGTCCATGTCCTGTAGCGCCAACATCATGTGCAGCTTGCTGAGTATGAGCACTCTTCTTGTACAGTTTACATCCTTGTGAGCCTCACAGTCCAACTCAAGACCCTCACGCTCGTCAGTAGGATACCTAGACTTGACGAGCTTCATGATGTAGGGTGCATAGGGAGGCACCTTGCGGTGAAAAATAGAAAAGTGAATGTCGTGAAAGATGAAATCCATCACGTCAATCTTGTGGGTGTCGGTATCCTCCAAGTCACCTTATGTGAAGATCAGGTAGGCATGATGCATGAGGTTGACCAAACCGCCACGGATCTCATCATTATTTCCCCCGCTAGGAGCAATGGTCTCCCTGAACATGCGTAGAAGAATATCATAGATAGCAAAGAGTCCCTTTGAGGACCCCACAACATCTCGAGCCCCATACAGCTCAGCCAGATTGTTCTTGTCATACTCCATGCCATGGATATGCATCCGAGCACCCTGAGGAGATGAAAGGCTAGCAAACAGATACCCTAACTCAGAAGCAAAATCATGGAACGTGGCTAAGAGCTTGTATGGTCGAGACATCCACGTCATCCCAATCTAATCAGAATCATCGAATACCAGGGTAGCAAAGAACTGTTGGATGATAGTTCTATTGTAGGAACACTAGATCTCCATCGGATGACGCAAACCAAGGAGCTCGGCAAGATGGACAGAGTTGCTAAAATAATCAGTGAATGGTGCCATGTGCTGAAATTTGATCTGCTTCATGGGGCCGACGAGCTTTCTCATGACAGAATAAACCTACTTGTACAAAGTCTCCTGTTCCACGTGCCAGAGGCAGGAATCAATGGTGGTGTCCTGAGGACCAGATGTGAACCAATCTTTGTTGCGCCAAGTCTTGAATTCAGCCGCGGACATAGTTGCCAGGTTAAAAGATGTCTTGCCTTGTTGTTTGCTGGAAAGGCGAGCAACCCTATCTGCATTGCGCTGACTCTCATACTGGCGCTTCTCCTCGCGCTCACACTGACGGATGACAGTCTCATCCACATACACTCCTTCATCATTCTGGATGAAACGACAGAATCTCTTGCGACTATTAGTGCCTTTGGGCCGAGAGCTTGAACCATCTGTGAGAAAAATCAAAAATGGGGGTCATGTTTTGTAGAGCGGAATAGAAAACAGTGAATATATCCTGAATACAGAGCCAACTGCAAGATTCAGAGCAGGCCGGAAATTCCGGCTCTGGCAGAAATTTCCAGGGGGCGGAAATTCCGGTGGGGAACCGGAAATTTCCGGCCGTGGAAATATGGCGCCAGGGATGCCAATCCAGGCCTGCGGAGAATCTCGAAGTTGTAACAACGATTTGGAGTGAGAGAAGAACGAGGACGGGAACAAGGGTAAGCAGTGGTTCAAACCCTAGATCAAAGGAAAACACAAAGAAAGAACATGGATGCCCTAGATCTCGGAGAAACTAGGCCACTTACCAGGATCCATGGAGGAAACGGGAGGTGGCAGCCTCTTGATCTGAGAGGAGAGGCCGGTGGTAGAGGGGAGGAAGCGGAGGAACTCCCGGGGAGCCCCTGTGATGGCGGCGGCAGTTGGAGGCGATGAGGAGTGGGCGATGGGGGAAAAGGCTGAGACAGCCCACCCCGTTGCCTTTTTATAGGCTCCAACTGCTTACCACAGAATATTCCGGTAAGGGGGCCGGAAATTTCTGGGGGCATCGGATATTTGGCCGGAATTCCGCCCCAATATTCCGGCTGTGTTCAGAGAGGGGGCACAAAGGAACGTTGGTCGAATTTCTGGGAAAATATTGAACGCCAGAAATTTTCGGGTCTAGGACACGGAATATTCCGGCCTCCGGATATTTGGCCCGAAAAATTCCGCCCTAAATTTCCGGCCGTGTCGAGAGAGCGGGCACGGAGGAAATGGGGGAAGTTTCAGGGACAAAAATGAGATGGCTGGAAATTTCCGGGCCCTCGACCGGAATTACCGGGCTCCCAAACACAGGTTTTCACATAGATATTTAAGAACACGACATGAGCCACCAAAACATGAAAAACAAAAACTATGGCAATGGAAGCACAAACACAAATGAAGGAAGAACAAGAGATGCAATCAACACATTGAAGAGAAAAATGTTGGTGGCCGTAGCCACCGTGCTTGAGTATATGCCAAGGAGCCGCGGAGATATATCTTGAGCCCAAAAGCATGACTCACGTTGAAGCAAAATAAGTCATAAAATAACTAGATATGCATGAAGTTTTAATTTATTTGCGCATGATAAGAGGAGTGTTGGTTCATGAATTGAAATACGCTCCCCCTATGTCCATGCCTACATCCAAACCTAGATAGCACGTGTAATGAAGGTATCTATGCAAGGTATCAAGTGAAGTTAGACGCATCGATTGTAACATCCCAAATTTGCTAATTTAGGGTGTGTGGTGTTGTGTCATCTCATACATGCATGAAACAAAAATTTAAATCATGTTGAAACAATTTAAATTGTGAATTTCAATGGTTCGAGAAAATCTCACAGTTAGTACTTATTTTGATTTTCAAAATCTTGTGTTAGAAAATATTTCAAATACACCAAAGAAACACATGGTTTTGTTAGAATTTTTACAAGCTATCCAAAAGTTGTTTTTGCCAAATTTTTTATTTTGCAAAAAGGCCCTCAACTAATGGTTTCTATTCTGTTTTTAAATGGAAAAGGACCTCCTCGCAATTCTCCAAAGTTTTCCAGGGGGTTATGGGGGAAAAACTTCCCTGTTGTCTTCCTCCCCGGGACAGGCAGGCAGCTCGCCGGAGCTGCTGCCACGCAGATGCTACACCCCCCTCGCGTGGATGACCTCCCTGAAGCCATGCTCTTCCTCTCCTCTTCCTCCCTATCCTCTCTCACTCTCTGTATCGCCGAAAGAACCGAACCCGACCTAACCCTAGCCCTACTGAAACGGTCGTCGCTCGCCGCCGGCGACACGACCACCGTCGAGCCCCGTGGAGGTCCCCATCGTCGCCCTCATGTCCTCCGCTTCCTCCTGGAGCCTGCACATAGGAAGGGAAGCCAGGGAGGGCCCTAATTTTTCCCGCCGGTGTGCTCTCCGGCCTTCGCCGCGATTGGCGATTCCGGCGAACCCCGTCGCTGCCTCGCTCCTCCGACCACTCCACGAGCTCCACCGCGTCGTGGTGAGCCTCCAGGACCCCTCCTTTCCCTTCCTCTCCTTCCGAATCGACGCGTCGCCGAGGACCACCGCGGGCCGCCGCCGCGCAAGCTCGCCGGCGAGCTTCCGGCCACCCTAAGCGAGCGGCGCCGCCACCCTTAGGTCCGGTTTGGCCTCATCTACCCCGTGGAACGTTTGGATTCGGGTATTTCGCGATCAATCGATCGATTTCTTCCTCAACAGGGTCACTGTGGCCATTGATGACGTCATCCCGACGTCATCATGATGTCAAAATACAGTTTTATCTTTTTCCCAGAAAATGTTTATATTACAAAAATGTTTAATAATGGTAAAATCAATAACTAATGTTTTATAATTCAGAAAAATAAAAGTGAGGTACTAAAGTGTTCAGAAAAATGTAATCTACCCAAATATGTCATTTTCACACATGTTTGAGAAATTCCAAAAAATGAGCACTTATTTAATTTTGTTTAATTCGTTTAAAATAGAAAATAAGTTTTTATTCAATAAATGTAGAAAATTAAAAGTTATATGCCAAATTGCTCAAAATGACAAATGCAACATGTTTATGGTGTTTTCAAACCCATTTGAGCAATTTAAATTGTACTCCCTTTCATAATCGCCCGAATTGCCCCTCCGGGTCTATTTTCGGGATATTTTCAGTAAAACTGCATAACTGACAGATGAACCCTAGCAATCCAATGATCATGTTTAGGGCTTTAATTTATTGCATTAACTTGCTCATGCATACATGTTGTGCATTGCATCGATGCCATGTGTTGATTGTTATTCTTCTTTTCGGTGTTTGTTCCCCCTCGATAGAACGTGACTCCGAATAGAAGGCCAACAGTCCAATGGTGAATACTTGATCTTAACCGACAAGTCAAACACTTATTCCTGAAGCCTCTATCTGGTTTTCTTATAATCAAGGCAAGCATAACCTCTTATCTGCTCATATATGTTTTCGAACAACATTTGATTCTCGTACTTTGCATTCGATTCCAAAGTATTTGATGCTAGTAGATATAGATCACCTATATACTGTATTGCCTCAATATCCTGATCCACTGCTCCTAACCGCCATAGATTTGCTTGTGCGCATCGACAGAGCCTCATACCCGCTTCTCTTAGCTTTACATGCTTTTTTACCTCTGCTCCATACGGTTGATGAATGAGAGCTGCGATAACCTAGTATGATATGATGACGTGGTAAGATGAGCACTGTGTGGTTAACTTGACTAAGGCTTGGACGGGAGGCCACTTGGGAAGTGGTTGTTCGTTTCGTACTTGCCAACCCTAGGATTAAGGTCGGGTGCAGAAGCCAAGACTGAGCGTACAACCACGCGCGATGGCCATGAGCCTCGCCGACCGACTAACTTAGCTGGCTTTGTCCATGAGTCACGTAGTTTGAGATTTCCATTCGACACCGCAAATAAATCCTTTTAAACGTTTTTGAAAACAAAATGCTCTTCTAGAGCGTGACCGGGGCCAAGTGATGGACGTACACGGATCTTGACCCCGCCTCACAGAGACAGGTGCCGTCAGGAGGATGGCCAACTCCCTGTTGACGGGGTGGCCCTGTTTTGGGTTGACTCATGGATAGGGTCGGGTAAGGTAAAGGTCGTGGCCAGCCACCCTCTGCCGCGTTCCATGGAAGAGCGTACATGCGGCGCTAAGAGTCGGATGGTACGTGTGGGTAAAGTGTACCCCCTGCAGGGATAAATATTTTCGAGAAGCCGTGTCCGCGGTTAAGGACGACTTGGTGAAAGTAGTTGGCCATAGATAACATGAACATGACGTAAAAGATGTTGACAAAGCATGGAGGTAATGTTTGAAGGGTGCCTCCTCAGAGATGCCGAGAGGGGTGATCCTTGTAGCATGTGAGATGCTGGGGATTGATGTTGGTGGATTGAAAAGATGATGAGTACAGTAGCTGAGTTTCTCGCTGTTTTGAAAACACTCTTTGAGACGTTCTATTCCTCCTCGATTTGGAAAACAAAGATTGCTTTACGCAAATCAGCCTTTCATAAAACCCTTTCAGAAACTAGAAGATATATAATAGGTTAACTAAGTCTTGTTGAGTACCTCCCGTACCCAGGTTTGCTTAATTTTGGTTCAGGCGGAGTTCCTCACTTCAGTGGTGATTCAACGTGGAAATCAATGAGTAGTTTGGGGTTCCCAGGTAGCAGCCTGGAATCTATGGGCTGGGACGTCGCCTTATGTTGCGGCCTCTTAGGCCTTTTTGTTTCTTGTTGATTAGCAACATAATTTGCCTTCCGTTGTCTGATGTAATGTTGGGTCGTGTGACCTCTGTTTGTACAGTTATACTCTAGTAACACCTGTTTAATAAAGTTTCATGCCTAGAGTGCTGCTTTGATCGGTTGTTGGTTTCGAGCTCATTGTTATACAGTTTTGGCTATGCCTACATAGTTGTCGCAGTCGAGGGGTTGTGGAGCCGATGATCCATATCCGAGCCCGCCTGCCGATGTGATTCGGCCTAGGGCGAGGTAACCCCAGTAACCCTCGATTGTTGTTGCACTTTCTGGACACATAGCATCTCTGTATAGCTTTGGTCCCGTTTCCTTCAGTTTCATACGATTCGTGGACGCTTTGATATGCATAGTTGGTTATGACTAGCATGGATACAAGGAGTAGTAGACTGGGGATCCGGACTACGTGCCGATGAATCCAGTCTGCCTGCCGTTGTTTGTTGCGGCCGGGGCTGGTAACCCTGAAGCCCTTGTGAGTCCATGGCTGGGAGCACATAACAGTATGTATATCTCTGGGTCCGGGGTCGTGACAAGTCATGGTATCAGAGCAGGACTGCCTGTAGGAAAACCTTACTGCTTGGTCGATGCCGAGTCTAGAGTTTATGAAAACTATTTTTAAACTCCAAATGGATTGTGAAAAAACCTTCTTAGGATTCTTTTTACTCCTTATCTGGTATCTCTCTAACTCTGGGTCTCCTTACCTGTTTTGATTTGAAAAGGTTTTAGTCATTCAAAACCTAGGTGCCTTCTTTGGCAAGGACGTTCTTTTACCCAAGTTGACCTAGTGTTCAGTTTCTGGAGTCGTGTGTGTTTCATATTCCGTTATCTCTCGTTTCAAATGGGAGATTTCCTTTCCATTATAATCTATCAGAGTTGTCTAGATTCCACATTCTTACATGTCCCAAAGTCTCAAATCTTGAACCTCGAGATCTGCTTTTCATCTTGAATGTGTTTGTTATCCTCTGCTCAAATACTTCTGGAGCTAAGTTTGTCTTCTTGGAAATATACTCCGTGATTGCTATTCATAGTGTCCTTTAAGACACTTAGATAGTAGTTACTCCTCTCCCTGGGTTTCTAACCCTTGGACTTGAACCAAAGGTCCCGGAATGTGCTGAATTGTGGTGTGTTGAATCATGTGGTTTCTTAACCATGCGATGCTCACGCTATCAGTACCAGATGCTAACCTTTAACCCAAGTTCTGTTTCTTTGGATCCTGAGGAATCTGTTCTACCTCGGGATAACTAGGTAATCTTAGCTCCAATAGCCATAGTTATTCTTTAGGACTCAAAGGGATCACAACAAGAGTGGTCATCATGAATTCCAAGTCTTTGTTCTTGATTCAGCTATACTTTTCTTCTTGGCATGGATTCTACAAATGAGTATTAACCTGTGCATCATCTTGATCTTAGGATCTCCCCTGAGCATGATTTCATCCTTTAGCTGCTCTCAAGTCTCCATCTGTTGTGTTGGACACCAAGTTACTCATGTGTATTGGATTCCTCCAATGCATTTGCTCTTGTTTTCCGTTAGAACGTTCCACCTTGGGATGTCAGGAGAAACAAACTCCAGTACCTAGTTCATCTCTAGAGCCAGGTCAAAGTTTTGTAATCTGCAGATTAAAGAAGTTTCATCAGCTTCTACTCTGTTCCATCTTCCGGTATCACACTCTTACATATCAAGAGGTTTTGTTGAGTTTCATGGCCTTATTGATGAAGTGATGCTCCTACACGTCTCCACTCCCCCTTCCTCCAAGTTGTAATGCTCAAGAAGGTTGGGTGTGTGCTTTGATGTGCGCATCAGATATTCCTAGCAATTCTTATTGCTTCGAAAAATTCAAGAAACATCTGTATCCTTCTTAGCACTATTGGACACCCGGTCTCTACTTGAAGTTGACTGTGTTACCAAATCCGTTCATTCCAGTGCACGTTCTTGCTCAGAGAGTTAGGTTCATGCCAAAGCTCTCCAGACCATATCAGTTGCTTTGAAAAGCAAACCTCCTTTCCAACTCCAAGACATACCGGTAGGTTGTGATATTCTAGTTTTCATTCTAGAAGTATCACCAGGTTGTTACCTGACCGTAATGTCTAAGCAAATGGTAATTTGAACTACTCCTTTCTCCAAGAAACTGTGCTGGATACCCTAGACTAGTTGGTTGAGCTTAAACAATAACTTGGAGAGTTGAAAGACATGACCTCTCCCTAACTTGATCCTTTGTTAAGGGATGTCTAGTTTCCTTTATGCTGAACCATGATAGTATCTCTTGAATGGACATGCTATCATTCTAACCTTGATTTGATTTGGGCTATCGTCAAATTGAGAAAAGATCCAAGGACTATCTTTATGGTGTTTTCACTCATGGTGTTTTGCCCGAGTACACCTCCAAGTCCTTTATTCCAACCAATACTCTGCCTTGTTCATATATCATATGAATCCCTCTACTTGGAGTGTTCTGATAAGCTGTTGTCGAGCCCATCGATGACATTCCTATTTTTCCAAGTTGTAAGAGGTTCATGTTGAACATTTGGCACTAATGTTGGAAACTTTTGAGAACCATCTTTGTGTCATCACAAAGTTGTGTTCTGGATGTTCGAAGTGACTTTCTCGGGTTCGTGTGCTTATGGTGAAAGTTGTCACCATGGATCCGAGTAGAGTTTTCTTGTTCCTTCGGGAATAATCCCAAGTCGGGCATATATGTGTGTACTATTCTGGAGATGGTAGGTTGTTACCTCCATTTACTTGAAGAAGTTTGCATCCACACCAAGCCACCGACTGATTACCCGTGAAAGATAAGAAGTCCAAGAACTTTTTTATCTCGGTAATCATCTTTCCCACAAGGACTCCGATGTGTTTTGTTGCAACTAAACCATGTAGGTGCAACCATCTTTCACAAGTTGCTAATACATGAGTTCTGCAATCTTGCTCATCTTCTTGAGCATGGGATCGTAGTCCATGTCTTGAGAATCTAGTAAATGTATCCCCTTGATAACCGATGCAACCTCCTTGATCAAAGATGCTGAGTCCGAATCATCCTCCCGCTAACCAGAGCTGAATCTCAAGCAACAACGATGGTTGGTGTTTCCTCAAAGGTGTTGAGGTAGGTCCATTTTAAAATCCAGCAAGGTTGATGTTGTTGACACAACTAGCTGGAAGACCTAATATCATCTTCCTTTGAATTAGAGAAAACAACCACTCTCCGTGAGAATTCTTATGTGGCTCATTCCAACAAGTTTCCTCTCCGTTCTTCTAATCCGAAGTTCAACTTTCATCTAAGGACCTATTGACGGCTTATCGTAAAACTGCTCTTCGTATCAATAACATCCAGGAGGACTTGGAAGTTGATTCCTCCAATGTTTCCCTATCCATCTCCCAAACCTCTGTCCCAGTGGAAACAAGTTCATCGTGAGAAACATCTCGTGGTGTTTCGTAACCACCATCGATCAGTTCCCTTCTTCAAGTTGTTTATACCTAAAGTTTTGTTCATCTCACACATTGTGTGAATTTGTCAGTCATTTCAGCCAGGGGTTCTTAACCATGTGATAAACGTATTGCTACGGATAACCCACAATAGTAAAGAGATTCCCTATTTTCTCTCGGTATTTCAATCCTCATTGGTTACTCATTCTTACAGTGTGACCAAGAATACCTTCTTAATTATGGTGTTCCAACGTCCTTTGGTTACTCATCTTCTGTTGTGAAGTAACATCCTAATATTTGAAAATGATTTCAACAAACTTGGATGGATAAAAGTTCCGTTATCTTCCGTGTCCACTTCGAAGAGTGAATATGATCATGTATCAAATTTTTCTTCGACGCACGATTGCAGTGTTTTCTCGTGTTTTCCCTCGTCTGTGGATGTTATGTTTTGGTATCCAAGACCAACCTCTCCATATTGGCATTCTGTCTTAAGGAAACCTCGATGTCATAAGTTGTTCAACTTATCTTTCCCAAAAGGATTTAAAGTCTTGTGCAAAGCTCATATTCTAAATCCTTTTAAGAACCATCGTCCATAAACTTGAAACCATCTTCTACTCACTCCGTTACCTTGATGTGTTTCATGCATGTAAACTCAAAAGTTCTTTACGAACATCCCTGTCACGAGTTATCCATGAGATACTCGATCTTCGTGAAGATCAATTCCTAAGAGTTTTCCCTCTACCTAAGGTTTAGCCGCTGGATATCTTTGCAAGTTTTGCGGATAAACCTCGCCAAGAAGAGAACCGTAAGGTTCGAGAAGATCATTCAAAACCGGTGTTCCTTCTTTCTTCTCCTTCGGGAATCTCGGGACGAGATTCTTGAAAGGGGGGTAGATTTGTAACATCCCAAATTTGCTAATTTAGGGTGTGTGGTGTTGTGTCATCTCGTACATGCATGAAACAAAAATTTAAATCATGTTGAAACAATTTAAATTGTGAATTTCAATGGTTCGAGAAAATCTCACAGTTAGTACTTATTTTGGTTTCCAAAATCTTGTGTTGGAAAATATTTCAAATACACCAAAGAAACACATGGTTTTGTTGGAATTTTTACAAGCTATCCAAAAGTTGTTTTTGACAAAAAATTTACATTGCAAAAAGGCCCTCAACCAATGGTTCCTGTTCTGTTTTTAAATGGAAAAGGACCTCCTCGCAATTCTCCAAAGTTTTCCAGGGGGTTATGGGGGAAAAACTTCTCTGTTGTCTTCCTCCCCGGAACAGGCAGGCAGCTCGCCGGAGCTGCTGCCACGCAGCTGCTATGCCCCCCTCGCGTAGATGGCCTCCCTAAAGTCGTGCTCTTCCTCTCCTCTTCCTCCCTATCCTCTCTCACTCTCTGTATCGCCGGAAGAACCGAACCCTAGCCCTACCGAAACGGTCGTCGCTCGCCGCCGGCGACACGACCAACGCCGAGCCCCGTGGAGGTCCCCATCGTCGCCCTCATGTCCTCCTCTTTCTCCTGGAGCCTTCACATAGGAAGGGAAGCCAGGGAGGGCCCTAATTTTTCCCGCCGGTGTGCTCTCCGGCCGCCGCCGCGATTGGCGATTCCGGCGAACCCCGCCGCCGCCTCGCTCCTCCGACCACTCCACGAGCTCCACCGCGTCGTAAACTAATGTTTTATAATTCAGAAAAATAAAAGTGAGGTACTAAAGTGTTCAGAAAAATGTAATCTACCCAAATATGTCATCTTGACACATGTTTGAGAAAGTCCAAAAATGAGCACTTATTTAATTTTGTTTAATTCATTTAAAATAGAAAATAAGTTTTTATTCAATAAATATAGAAAATTAAAATTTATATACCAAATTGCTCAAAATGACAAATGCAACATGTTTATGATGTTTTCAAACCGATTTGAGCAATTTAAATTGTACTCCCTTTCATAATCGCCCGAATTGCCCCTCCGGGGTCTATTTTCGGGATATTTTCAGTAAAAACTGCATAACTGACAGATGAACCCTAGCAACCCAACGATCATGTTTAGGGCTTTAATTTATTGCATTAACTTTCTCATGCATACATGTTGTGCATTTCATCGATGCCATGTGTTGATTGTTATTCTTCTTTTCGGTGTTTGTTCCCCCTCGATAGAACGTGACTCCGAAGAGAAGGCCAGCAGTCCAATGGTGAATACTTGATCTTAACCGACAAGTCAAGAACTTATTCCTGAAGCCTCTATCTGGTTTTCTTATAACCAAGGAAAGCATAACCTCTTATCTGCTCATATATGTTTTCGAACAACATTTGATTCTCGTACTTTGCATTCGATTCCAAAGTATTTGATGCTAGTAGATATAGATCACCTATATACTGCATTGCCTCAATATCCTGATCCACTGCTCCTAACCGCCATAGATTTGCTTGTGCGCATCGCCAGAGCCTCATACCTGCTTCGCTTAGCTTTACATGCTAGTTTACCTCTGCTCCATCCGGTTGATGAATCAGAGTTGCGATAACCTAGTATGATATGATGACGTGGTAAGATGAGCACTGTGTGGTTAACTTGACTAAGGCTTGGACGGGAGGCCACTTGGGAAGTGGTTGTTCGTTCCGTACTTGCCAACCCTAGGAGTAAGGTCGGGTGCAGAAGCCAAGACTGAGCGTACAACCACGCGCGATGGCCATGAGCCTCGCCGACCGACTAACTTAGCTGGCTTTGTCCATAAGTCAAGTAGTTTGAGATTTCCATTCGGCACCGCAAATAAATCCTTTTAAACGGTTTTGAAAATAAAATGCTCCGCTAGGGCGTGACCGGGGCCAAGTGATGGACGTACACGGATCTTGACCCCGCCTCACAGAGCCAGGTGCCGTCAGGAGGATGGCCAACTCCCTGTTGACGGGGTGGCCCTGTCTTGGGTTGACTCATGGATAGGGTCGGGTAAGGTAAAGGTCGTGGCCAGCCACCCTCTGTCGCGTTCCATGGAAGAGCGTACATGTGGCGCTAAGAGTCGGATGGTACGTGTGGGTAAAGTGTACCCCCTGCAGGGATAAATCTTTTCGAGAAGCCGTGTCCGCGGTTAAGGACGACTTGGTGAAAGTAGTTGGCCATAGATAACATGAACATGACGTAAAAGATGTTGACAAAGCATGGAGGTAATGTTTGAAGGATGCCTCCTCGGAGATGCCGAGAGGGGTGATCCTTGTAGCATGTGAGATGTTGGGGATTGATGTTGGTGGATTGAAAAGATGATGAGTACAGTAGCTGAGTTTCTCATCTGTTTTGAAAACACTCTTTGAGATGTTCTATTCCTCCTCGATTTGGAAAACAAAGATTGCTTTACGCAAATCAGCCTTTCATAAAACCCTTTCAGAAACTAGCAGATATATAATAGGTTAACTAAGTCTTGTTGAGTACCTCCCGTACTCAGGTTTGCTTAATTTTGGTTCAGGTGGAGTTCCTCACTTCGGTGGTGATTCAACGTGGACATCGACGAGTAGTTTGGGGTTCCTAGGTAGCAACCTGGAATCTATGGGCTGGGACGTCACCTTATGTTGGGCCTCTTAGGCCTTTTTGTTTCTTGTTGATTAGCAACATAATTTGACTTCCGTTGTCTGATGTAATGTTTGGTCGTGTGATCTCTGTTTGTACCGTTATACTCTAGTAACACCTGTTTAATAAAGTTTCATGTCTAGAGTGCTTCTTTGATCGGTTGTTAGTTTCGAGCTCATTGTTATACAGTTTTGGCTATGCCTGCATAGTTGTCGCAGTCGAGGGGTTGTGGAGCCGATGATCCATATTCGAGCCCGCCTGCCGATGTGATTCGGCCTGGGGCGAGGTAACCCCAGTAACCCTCGATTGTTGTTGCACTTTCTGGACACATAGCATCTCTGTATAGCTTTGGTCCCGTTTCCTTCAGTTTCATACGATTCGTGGACGCTTTGATATGCATAGTTGGTTATGACTAGCATAGATACAAGGAGTAGTAGACTGGGATCCGGACTACGTGCCGATGAATCCAGTCTGCCTGCCGCTGTTTGTTGCGGCCGGGGCTGGTAACCCTGAAGCCCTTGTGAGTCCATGGCTAGGAGCACATAACAGTATGTATATCTCTGGGTCCGGGGTCGTGACATCTATGACATTTAGTTCATTCCTTAAACCCCGAAATCTTGGTTAATCAAGAGCCTTTGTGAAGATATCCGCAAGTTGATCCTTGGTCAGTGCATAAGAGAGATCAATATCGCCCTTCTCAATGTGATCCTGAATGAAATGGTGCTGAATCTCAATGTGCTTCGTCTTGGAGTGAAGGACGGGGTTGTAGGAGGTCTTGATGGCACTCTCATTGTCGCACAAGAGAGGTACCTTGTCGAAGTCGATATCATAATATCGCAAAGTTTGCCGCATCCATAGCAATTGAGCACAACAACTCGCCGCAGATATGTACTCGGCCTCAATTGTGGAGAGAGTGATACAATTTTTCTTCTTGGAAGACCAACATACCAAAGAGCAACCAAGAAATTGGCAACCCCCAGATGAAGACTTCCTATCCGTCTTCTCTCCCGCATTATCTACATCCGAGTACCCAATGGGTTGAAAGCTTGAACCCTTGGGATACCAATGACCAAAGTTTGGGGGTATGAACTAAGTAGCAAAAGATTCATTTAACCTCTTCAAAATGACTTTGCCTCGAAGAGTCTTGAAACCTTGCACATTTACCTACACTATACATGATAGTGGGTCTAGATGCACAAAGGTAGAGCAATGAGCCAATCATGGAGCGGTATACATTTTGATCTACCTCTTTACCATTCGGATTGGGTTTCAAGTCAAGGGTTGTGGACATGGGGTTTTTAATAGGCTTGGCGTCATGCATGATGAATCGTTTGAGCATATCTTGTGTATACTTGGCTTGCTTGATGAAAGTGCCTTCGGGGTGTTGCTTGATCTTAAAGCCAAGAAAGTACCAACTCACCCATTATAGACATCTCAAACCTATCCGTCATAAGCTTGCAAAAATCTTCATTGAACCTGGTATTATTATACCCAAAAATGATATCATCCACATAGAGTTGGCATATGAACAAGTCACCTCCAACCTTCTTGGTAATAAGCGTGGGATCGATTAAACCAACATTGAACCCACGATCCACTAGAAACTCTTTAAGGTGCTCGTACCACATATGTGGAGCTTGTTTAAGTCCATAGAGCGCCTTATCGAGTTTGTAGACATGATCGGGGTGGTTGGGATCCTCGAAACCCGGAGGTTGCTTGAAATATACTAACTCATTAATTGGACCATTTAGGAAAGCACTTTTAACATCCATTTGTTGTAGTTTGAAATTATGATGTGAAACATATGCAAGCAAGATACGAATTGATTCAAGACGAGCTACGGGAGCGAAAGTTTCACCGAAATTGACACCTTCGACTTCAGAGAAGCCTTGAGCCACCAATCTCGCCTTGTTGCAAATGACGGTGCCATCTTCATCTTGCTTGTTCTTGAACACCCATTTCGTGCCAATGAAGTTCTTGCAATCCTTGGGCCTTGGTAGTAACTTCCATACTTTGTTGCGCTCAAAGTTGTTAAGTTCATCATGCATAGCTTCAAGCCAATCTTGGTCTTCAAGAGCTTCATAGACCTTCTTGGGCTCAATGTGAGCGAAGAAAGCATGTGCCTTGCTAAACTTCGCCAATTGCCTCCTTGTGACTACCCTTCCTCGAACTTGTCCAAGGATCATGTCCTCTGTGTGACCGACACGCTCAAGATTTTCTAGCTTTCTCTTTGCTCTACACGCTAGCATCTCCTCCAAAGTCTTATCGGATATGGCTTGAGCATCACCTTCATCATCGGAGTCATGTACATCTTGATCTTGGTCTTGTTCATCGATGGGAGATGGATCACTTATTTGTTGAGTTCTTTCACCAACATGAGATTCTTGTCCTTGTACCTCATTGTTAGTTTGGCCTAGATCATTAACTTGGCCTCGATTGATAGAGTGATCTTGATCATTAGCTTGGCCTTGATTAGTAGCTTTAGGGCTTGGTGCATCTTTTTGGGTATCTTGTGTATCAATGGGTGTAGTCAATGGCTACACTTGAGTGTAGCATATTCCTTCTCCCTTCGTCATCCGGTAACCCTCAATGGGGATTATTTCACCAATCACCATTCTTCTTATGACGATGGGAGGAATTGCCTCTTTTACAACACCATGATCTATACGGACCCCTTGGGACCCATTATCCTCATCAAACACCACATCTATAGTTTATTCAACTTGTCTGGTGGACTTGTTGTAGACTCTATAGGCGTGAGCATTTGTGGCATAACCAACAAAGATACCCTCATATGATTTGGTCTCGAATTTTGACAAGCGTTTACCTCTCTTAGGAATGAAGCATTTGCACCCAAAGACCTTGAATATGATACATCCGGCTTCTTGCCCGTGAGAATCTCATAAGGAGTCTTGTTCAAGTTCTTGTGGAGATACAACCGGTTGCTAGCACGCCAAGCGATGGAGACGGCGTCGGCCCAAAATTGTAAGGAGAAGAGAACTCCGCAATCATGGTCCTTGCCGTATCCATTAGTGTCTGGTTATTCCTCTCTGCCACACCATTTTGTTGAGGGGTGTAGGGTGTGGAATATTGATGAGAAATCCCCTCTTCTCTAAGAAATCCCTCCACGGTGTAGTTCTTGATTTCGGATCCATTATCACTCCGGATTGCCATGATGCTTGCATTATGTTGGTGCTCCACCAATGTGATGAACTCGATGACTCTCTTTTGACTCTCACTCTTCCTCTTGAGGAAATACCCCCAACAATATCTTGAAAAGTCATCCACAATCACCAAGCAATACTTCATTCCTCCAAGACTATCAGAAGATAATGGACCAAAAATATCCAAATGAATAAGCTCAAGGACTCTTGAAGTGGTGATGGTGGCCTTGGTGGGGTGAGATTCTCCATGTTCCTTTCCAAGCACGCAAGAGCTACACACACGATCTTAGGAAAACTTAGCATTCGTTAGTCCTAGAAAATGATTGCCACTTTGAAGTTCATGCAACATCCTCATATTGGTGTGGGCTAGCCGGCAATTCCATAGCCAACCCACATCAACTTTAGCCATTAGGCATGTCGCGGAACACGTGTCTCCTTTAGAGAAATCCACTACATCTCTACTATATAATGTGGCCTGAGGTGATTGTTCCCGATGGTACGTCGTGTTTTTTTTACCTATTTGCCCTCATACCGAATTACATATTACACCGATGTGCCAACGGGTACGCTTTGTTCTTTTTATTCCCGTACTTCCTTCCCTGGCATTCTTGGATACGGTTGGGTTGTTGCCGCAGCTCTGGACAAGCCGCCGGTGACCGTCACGCGTGACAGCCCAAACGCGCTCCAGAACCGACGTCCCTGCCTGCGTTGCCGAGTACGCCCGCCGCCGTGGCCGACGCGTCTGCGTGCTGAGCATATTGGGCGTTGTCGCCAACGACGTCTTCGATTTGGCCCCCGGAACCGACGTCCCTGGTTGCGCTGCCGAGTACGGCCGCCGCCGCGGCCGAGCCGTCTGCCTGCTGGGCGAGTCGTGCACGGCGCCGCTAGGCCTCTACTCGGGTACTTCGAGCTGCTCTCCGTGACAGGCACCGTGCTACCACCTCCGTCCCTGTCCGAGGTGTCGGGCCTCGCCGTGATGCTCTCCGCTGCCGGCCGAGGCGTCTGCGTGCTGGGCGCGTCGGCCGACGACGATGTCGTGCGCGGCGCCGCCGGGCCGCTACTCCAGCGCTTCAACCTGCTCTCCGTGTCAGGGCTGGCGACGAACGTCGTGCGCGGCACCGTCGAGTCGCTACTCCAGCGCTTCGAGCTGCTCTCCATGACAAGCAAGGCCCTGTCTGAGGCGTCGGGCCTCGCCTTGCTGCTCTCCGCCGCCAACGACATCTACGAGCGCCTCACGCTCCAGCAGGATACAACGACGTCTTGCACGTCGGGCGCCGCGCCGCTACTACAGCGCTTCAAGCTGCTCTCCGTGACAGGGCCGGCGACGACGTCGTGCGCGGCACCGTCGAGCTGCTCTCTTGACAAGCAAGGCCCTGCCCGAGGCGTCCGGCCTGGCCTTGCTGCTCTCTGCCGCCAACGACGTCTACGAGCGCCTCACGCTCCAACAGGATACGACGACGTCTTGCGCGTCTGTGACGACGTCGTGCGCGGCGCCGCCGGGCCGCTACTCCAGCGCTTCGAGCTGTCCTCCGTGATAGGCAACGTGCTACCACCCCCGGTCCTGTCCGAGGCGTCCGGCCTCGCCGTGCTACTCGCCGCTGCCAACGACGTCTATGAGCACCTCACGCTCCAGCAAGATACCGTGGATGCCGACGTCAAGCCCGACCTCTCGAATGCCATTGGCGATCTCTCAGGCCATTGCCATGGGCGGGGACTACCCTGGCCAGGTGGTATGTCATGACGTACGCGTGGGGAGGCAAATGTGGCCAATTAGGTTTTGTCAAGTTGATTAATTCATGGAAAGCTGAATTACTACTCTGTTCCGTATCCTCCTCCTTAGCTATTTCCCCGATGTCACGTACAGAACAAAGCAATGTGTATCTGTATCGGTATAGAACTTCAGCCGGACCCTCTACTCTCTCGTTTGCTTTAAATAGGACACGAGACTAGACCACAGAATATAGCCCCGCCCTGAAATCTTTCTCAAGCTGGAATCGCTGTCGCTGCAGGTGGTGGAGAAGACCAGCATCGCGCTCTCCATCGCTTCCGCCCTCTCCGACAGCCGTGTAAGTCTCCGCCAAGTTACATACGGCTTCCCCTTATTTTTCGTACCGTATAGGCATACGATCGTAAGAGCGTTCAGCTAATTAGCAGGCTAGCTAGCTGATGAGTTGCTCGAGGTAGTTGTCGTAGAATCACATAAATCAGTCAATCTGACATATCCAGTAGGACTTCAGGTGTAGCAGCAAAACGGTTGTCTGATACAAATTCACCACTTATTTCTGCATTTTAATAATGTGCTTGTGCTTACCGGATAGAGATATTTTTTTTCTAACAAGCTTCCACATCTAACAGTCCGTTAATACTAACATGGTAGCAATATCACACCTTTTTAATGCATTCATTTGTAAATTATTATTTCAAACTGAGTATGAGATGTTTAACTCTTAGTTTTTGTTTCAATTTCATCAGGTCTTCAGCTAAGCTAAGGTGATGGCAGAGCAAAACCAGCCAATTGCAAACCTGTCAGAAGATAGAAATCAAGCAAGACGTGTACGTGAGCTAGCTCGACGGAATAGTTTGACGGCCGAGCAAAAGGAGGAGATTAATGCACGTAGAAGAGCAGCCCGCCAGAATAAATCAATGGATGAAAGAAACGCACGACAAAGAGATAGCAGGCAAAATCTATCCATGGAAGAGAGGCGGGAGGAGAATGAGCGAGAACGTAAATATTGGCGAGCTCAACAAAATAATTTGACGACCGAACAAAAGGAGGAGATTAATGCACGTAGAACAGCAGCGCGGCAAAACAAAGATATTGATGAAAGAAACGCATGCCAAAGGGCTAGCAGAAAAAATATATCCACAGAAAGAAGGGAGGAATTGCTAATTCGGCGCAAGGAAAACGCTTTAGCAAGGAGAAACACCCCGTGCGCTGAATCCATCGCAATGCCGTGCCCAAATGCAACAAAATTGCAAACGAAACCTTCAATGATCATGCCAGAGTATACCATCAAGACGAACGGTAACACATCGACCTTTACTCCCCTTATTTATTTATGTCATATCGCATTGAATCATCGTACTTACAAAATCGAGAATGTTATAGGCGACATGGAGGCCATCCTGAGCAGTATCATAGACGAGACTACCATACGCGACGGCCTGATGGATAAGGAGTGCTACACGTATGCCCGCGAAGGTACTTATGGAGGCCTTTCATTCATCCTCTCGGTTACGAGTCAAATATGAACATAATGATTTGAGATCCTATGCATGTAGGTTTCGATGATGATGATGTGGACCTCGATACACCGATAGACCCACCAGGCGAGGGTGTTATCGATTCTTTCGACTTTGTGTACTCCAATCTTCCGGATAGCACACACATACTAGAGCAAGTCCCCAACTGCAACCACTGCCATGCCATGAAGTTTGAGCATGAGACCCCCGGTTTCTGTTGTCGAAACGGACAAATCGAGTTGGCTGAACCAGAGCCTATACCGGAGCTAGCAAGGCTATGGTCTTGCACCGATGCGGATTGTCGACATTTTCGGGAGAGCATACGATTCTTCAATGGGCACTTCTCCTTCACAACCCTTGGCGTCAATCTCGACAACGAATGCACAAATATGAGATCCGGGGTGTACACATTCCGGGCGCAAGGCTCGCTGTACCACAAAGTGTATTCGTTTGGACCAGGCTCTCGACCGGAACATCTACAACTATACTTCTACGACAATGATACAAGCCTGATCCATCGCAGGGAAGCCACCAAGGAACTAGACCAAGAGGTTGTTCGTAAGGTTGTGGACATAATGAGAGAAAATCCCTACTCCAAGTTGTTTAGGAGTTTGGGTGCCCATAAGGATAACCTCGAGGACTACCGTATAGACCTTAACACCAACAAGAAGTTAGATCAACGGAGATACAACACTCCAATGTCATCTGAGGTGGCTGCGATTTGGGTCGAGGGCAGCAACCGTGAAAATAGGTTCAAGCGCAGTATTACCCTCTATGGTAACAACAACGAGAGATATAGTATACAGGCCACACAAGGATGCTATGACCCACTCTCCTACCCCCTCTTCTTCCCAAAGGGGGAGCTCGGTTGGCATCCAAATATACCTAAGCGTAATAAGTCTTGGAACGTTGCACAACTATCGAGAGAAGAGCGTGAAGACGATCCAGGTTTGATTATCTTAGATACTTCTTAATTTATTTTTCTATCATTCTCTTTTTGCATAACCTTCTTTTTTCAATCACAGAGGGGAGTGGAAGCTTATGTGTATCCGTGAGGGACTACTACTGCTACCGTCTGCAGACGCGTCCTGCTATATTCAACCCCATACTACATGGAGGACGACTATTACAACAATGGGTGGTGGACATGTACATAAAGATCGAGAGCTGCAGGTTAAATTGGTTCAGGAAGCACCAGCCAGAGATTCGTGCTGATCTATATAAAGGCATCGTCGATAGCATTACGGCCGGAGAGACTCGAGCAAGCGCTGTTGGCACAAGGATTGTTCTCCCCTGGAATTTCCAGGGGTGCTTCCGAGACATGAAGCGGAGGCATATGGACGCCATGGCATTGGTACAGACGTACGGAAAGCCTGACATCTTCTTGACTATGACATGCAACCCTAACTGGAAGGAAATACATGATGCTCTTCTACCAGGTCAAACCCCGCAGGACCGGCCAGATATTGTGGCCCGAGTGTTTAAAGCCAAGCTCGAGAAGATGAAATACATGCTTACCAAGAAGAACATCCTGGGCGTTGTGAAGGCGTACGTCTACGTGGTAGAGTTCCAGAAGAGGGGCCTCCCGCATGCCCATTTCCTATTGATCATGGATTCCAAATATAAACTCGTTGTGCCAGAGCAGTATGACTGCCTCATATCTGCCGAGCTCCCAGACAAGGATAAATACCCGGAGCTATACGCCATGGTTGTGAAGCATATGATGCACGGCCCATGCGGTGTCCTAAAGAGAGACAACGTGTGCATGCAAGATGGATCGTGCAAGTGTAGGTACCCATGGACATTCAACGAGACCACCATACAAGGGAAGGACTCATACCCTATTTATCGGAGACGTAAGGACGGACGTTCGGCAAAGGTCCGTGGTGCGATGCTCGACAACAGATGGGTTGTGCCTTACAACCCTTACCTCTTGCAGATGTTCAACTGCCACATCAACGTGGAGGTGTGCTCCAGCATAAAGGCAGTAAAGTACCTATACAAGTACATATACAAGGGCCACGATCTGACTTCATTCAACATCGACAAGCCCGACTCCGATGGTAATATAGACGAGATCAAGAGATACATTGATGCAAGGTGGATTACTCCACCTGAAGCCATGTGGAGGATATTTGGCTTCAAATTATGTGAGTGCCACCCGTCTGTACTACAGTTGCCGCTTCATCTCCCAAATATGCAAAGAGTCACATTCAAAGCAGGAGAAAACCTGAACGACGTTGTTGCCCAGGAGCACACATCCATGCTAACAGAGTATTTTGTGGCTAACCAAAAGCATGAGTGGGCTCGAGATATTCTCTACAGGGATTTTCCAGGAAGTTTCACATGGCAACCAACAAAGTACTGGAAGAAAAGGACAAGGGATCACCAAGTAGGCCGAATCGTCACAGCCAATCCCGCCGAGGGGGAGCGGTACTTTCTTAGGGTGCTTCTAAACCACGTACCAGGTTCTACGTCTTTTGAAGACCTGAAAACCGTGGATGGTGTGCTATGTGATACCTTTCGTGAGGCCGCAGAGAGGAAGGGTTTAATCGAGGCCGACAACACGCTCGATGAGTGTCTTACTGAGTCAGAACAGTTTGCTATGCCAGCCTCGCTCCGGAGGCTCTTCGCTACGATCTTGGTATTCTGTGAGCCTGGCGATGTGTGTGGTCTTTGGGATCGACACCTTGAGGCGATGTCTGAAGACTACCAACAAAGCATAACGTGTAAAAAATCGGTGGAGCAAATGGTCTTGCTTGATATTAGGGGCATGCTACAATCCATGGGCAAAGACATTAAATCGTTCCCTCTTCCGCACATTGACGAGACATATGACAACACTGGGGGCGAGTTTAGAGAGATAATTGAGGAAACAAACATCAAGGTTGACGACAAAGACGCTTATCTGGCAGACTTACTAAACCTCGAGCAGAGGCTTGCCTACGAGGAGATACTAGAAGCAGTTGATGGCGAAAAAGGGGGCACATTCTTTGTTGATGGTCCTGGAGGCACTGGGAAGACCTACCTTTACAGGGCATTGCTCGCTAGGGTTCGTGGACAAGGGAATATCGCGGTGGCTACAGCGACGTCCGGTGTCGCCGCTTCGATCATGCCTGGAGGCAGGACAGCCCACTCGAGGTTCAAGATCCCATTGAATCTTGAAGAAGGGGTATTATGCAGCTTCACTAAGCAGAGTGGGACAGCCAAGCTCCTGGAGAAGGCTAAGCTAATACTATGGGACGAGGCCACCATGACAAAACGACAAGCGATTGAAGCCTTGGATAAAAGCATGTGTGACATCATGAACTGCCAGGACCGACCTTTCGGGGGCAAGACTGTCGTGTTCGGTGGGGACTTCAGGCAGGTTCTTCCGGTAGTGAGGAAAGGTTCGCGGGGTCAGATAATCGATGCGAGTCTACGGAGTTCGAATCTATGGAAGGGCATGCGCCAACTAAGCCTCGTAAAGAACATGAGGGCACAAAACGACCAATGGTTCGCGGATTACCTGCTAAGGATAGGTAACGGCACTGAGGAAACCGACGAGGAAGGAAACATCCAGCTTCCGGAAGATATTTGTGTGCCATCTACGGGCGACGCGGCCGACATAGAGAAGTTGATCGACCATGTGTTTCCTGCCCTAGACCAAAACTTGGAAAACCCAGATTACATGACTTCTCGAGCAATCCTCTCCACAAAAAACGACAACGTCGATGGAATAAACAAGCGCATGATTGAACGTTTTCAAGGCGACGAGATGATCTACCATAGCTTCGATAGTGCGGAGGACGATCCACATGGCTACTATTCTCAAGAGTTTCTTAACAACCTGACTCCTACCGGGATGCCCCCGCATGCGCTTAAACTAAAGATAAACTGCCCAGTTATACTGTTGAGGAACATTGATCCAGCTAACGGATTGTGTAACGGCACAAGGCTTGTGATCCGCGGGTTTCAAAGGAACGCAATCGATGCAGAGATCGTGGTGGGACAACACGCTGGACAGAGGGTTTTTCTTCCTAGGATACCACTCTGTCCGTCCGATAATGACATGTTTCCGTTCAGATTCACGAGGAAACAGTTCCCAATAAGGCTCAGCTTTGCCATGACGATCAACAAGGCACAAGGACAGACCATCCCAATTGTCGGTGTCTACCTTCCGGAGCCGGTATTCTCTCACGGTCAGTTGTACGTCGCGTTGTCTAGAGCCACCGCGAAAAGTAATATCAAGATTCTCGCCATCAAGGTCAATGGAAAGGACATGACCAAGAATTCAAAGAAGAGAAAAAGAACCGAGACCATACCAACGACCACGATGAACATAGTTTACAAAGAAGTCCTTACAACTTGAACTCGCTGGACCAGATTGAGTAGATTTATTGATGCTTATTGAATCTTTCATTCAAAATATAATGGATACAAACATTTAATTTTTGTATTATATAAAAAATATGTGCATTTTGTGTTGACACATGGATAATTTTTATGACATGAAAAATTAGAAGGTGCACCACTCAGTTTACATGTAGCAGTTTAAATATTTCAATATTTGTTATGTGGGTGTTGTGATCAATGCATTTCTATTTTAGATTATTCGCACAATAGAAAAACTAAATAGGTTAACTTCAATCGAAATAGAGAATATCAAATTCTACATAGTCCATCTGTTGCCCGTAGCAACGCACGGGCCAATTTGCTAGTACATGTTATTCTCGGCATGCCCAACAAAGAATACTTTAAGAGTCTTTTCCCAAGTGACAATCACATTCTCGCTATTCAAGAATGAGGTAAAGCCACAATTTGCAAGTTGAAGGACCGACATGAGATTGTAACCAAGGGACTCAACAAGCAGAACATTCTCAATTGATAAATCATTTGAGATAGCTACCTTTCCTCGCCCCAATACCTTTAGCTCGGAGTTATCACCAATAGTGACACAATTGAGATGAGGTGAAGGAGCATAAAGGTCACTCATTCTGTCCTTGCTTCCGGTCATATGTTGGGATGCACCACTATCCACCGTCTATTTGCCCGACCCGGAAGCACTTCCCTACAAGAGATTAGTGTCTTGATTTAGGTACCCATCATTGAATGGGTCCTCTTTTGTTAGCAACAAGGGTCTTTGGAACCCAAATAGTCCAATAGTAATCATCACCATATGAAGTACCAACATATTTAGCATACACATGACCATCTCTAGATTTCATAAGAACATAAGATGGGTTATATTTTCCGGCAAAGTCATTGCGAGTGGCGCTCCCCCTAGAGGTCTCACCACCCATAATGGTTTTGGTTTCCTTCTCTTTTATCACCTCTCCTCCTTTCACAAAGTTTACTTCTTGTGAAGGAGAAGTGGTGTTCTTCTTGTTCTTCTTGTACTTCTTCCTTGACTTAGCAACATAGCCAAGTCCCTCCTTTCCATTCTTGACTCTTTGAGGCATCAACACCTCATTGAGAGTCTTATAACCTCCTACAAGATTAATTGCACCAAAAGAGTTTCTAGGCAAAGTAATAATGCTAGTAGATGAAGGATACATAACTTTCTTATTAGATTGTTGAGCTAGAAGATTGTCACGGTATTTGGTTAGCTTGTCATGAATTTCTTTAAGAGACATGAACTCCTTTTCTAGTTTTTCATGACGAGCAACAAGTTCCTCGTGAGCAATTCCTAGCTTAAACTATTCATTTTCAAGGGTTTTAACAAGAGCAAGATATTTTTCATTAAACTTCCTAAGTTTAGAGACACTCATAGCAAAAGTCTCTTCAAGACTAGATAATTTCTCCTCAAGAGAAGCTCTAATGGAGCGATCATTTTCAAGAGCCTTTTCAAGCTCTTTGTCATTGCAAGAGTGACCTCCATGGCTTTCCAAGGTCATGATAATTTCTTCATTTTCATCTACAAGAGAGTTAGCATCATCAAGTTGCCGCAGAAGGGCTTTAACTTTCTCTTTAGTCTCACCTTTGAGGCTAGCCAACCAAATGCCTAGTTCTTTTTGCCTCACTATCTTCCTCGCAAGAATTTTCAACACAATACAATAATGAAGGAGGATTAGTGACAATGGTTTTGGAGTTGAGAGAGCATACCTAAGTGGATTTTTCCATAAGACACGTTGGTCGGATAGGCGCATTCTCATTGGGGGATTCAAATAGAGAGACCGATGGAGATCAGGCGGTAGCTATGGCAACATGGGCCACGCCTACCACTTCATATTCTCCTTCATCTCCGGAAATATAGGTTTCCAACACCGCCCCTTCTTGAACATAAAGAGACCTTGGCACTCTTCTAGCGAAGTTCTTGTTTTGTGGAGCCTTGGTCTTGTTTTTGCAAACAAACTTGCCTTCATTTTCTTCTCTTGGATCAAAAGGGCACTCCTTCACAAAGTGATTTTCACTTCCACAATTGTAGCATGTCCTTGGTCGCTCCCCCTTCTTCTTGCAGTTCTTGTTTCTAGGGGGTCTTGGAGAGCTGGCATTGTGAGCTTCCCATCTCTTCCAATAACCATGCATGGTGAGAGCAGTGCATTTGTGAGCACCCGTGTAAGTGTCCTCATACTCCTCCTCCTCCTCATCATTCTCTTCAACCTCTTCAATTCGAGTAATCGCCTTTGACTTCAAAGCTAGGTTGGGTGACTTTCCCATTCCTCTAGAGCGAGCAAGAGCATCATCCACACTCTTGTGTGATAGGGATATGGCGATGAACTCACTAAGAACACCAATGGAGTTAAGGGAATTGTAGTCCGCTCTTGTCCGGATGCTAGTGGAGAGGTTCTTCTCGAAGGTTGTAATTGCTTTGATGAACTTCCTCTTTATCCACTCATTGGAGATTTCTTCTTTTCCAAAGTCCCTCAATTGATTGGCAAGGGTTACAACTCTTCTATATAGCTCCTCGGAAGACTCATCCTCTTGCATAACGAAGTTCTTGGACTTGTCAATGGAAACATCATACTTGGATGATTGGATGCTAGAATTCCCTGGAAACAAAGTATCAAGCTTGTCCCAAGCTTACTTGGCGGTCTTGCAACCACGGATGTGAGTGAGGTGATCCCTTGGAAGAGCCTTTTGAATCATGACAAGGGCGGTCTTGTTGAGTTGGGATTCCACATCCTCCCTAGGAGTCAAGTTTCTTGGGTCGTGGGGATGGAACCCATGGACCACACTTCTCCACAAGACGATGCACGAGCCAGATATATGTGACTCCATTTCAAACTTCCAAGAAGAGAATTCATTAGTGTTAAGCATGGGAGGAAGTCCAACATTAGGAATGTGTGGCATGGAAACAATTGGATAAATGGATTCATAATTTTGAGTTGGTGGAACTTTTGAGTTGTACCCTGAACCATTAGCCGTTTGAGACTTGGAGCCTCTGGAATTCTCCTTTTTGTTAGCCTTTTGTGTGGCTTTCGCCTTAGCTTTGGCAATGTTTTTTCCGATTTTGGTATCGTCCGGAATAGTTTCCTATTCCGAACTTTCCTCATCGGAAACATGGGGAGAATTCACGTGCCCCTTAGGTTTACTGATCATGTTCTCCAACATGTTCTTAATGGAGGAAACCTCCGAGACAACACTAGATCTAACCTTGGACAATTGGGTTTGGATGGTTCCAACCGTTGTCTCTAGTTTAGCTTTAGTCTCGGGCATTTCGGAGAGCTCCTCCCTAGAAGATTCGGGATCATCTCCGTTGGCCATAATACTCTTAGGCGGTTAAGCCCGATATAAGAGCCGAGGCTCTGATACCAATTGAAAGTACACTATGGTCAACTAGAGGGGGGTGAATAGGTGACCTACATATTTTAATTCTTTTTCACTTTTAGATATGCTTTAACAAGTAAAAGACAAGGTTGTCTAGATGTGCAACTAGATGAATACCCTAGGTGATAATAAACAAGTACGCAACAGAAGTAACATGCAAAGCATAAAATAACCACAAGTGTAAAAAAGGAGACAAGGATATGTTTCCCGTAGTTCCTTCTCAAGAGAAGTACGTCTACGTTGGAGAGGTGGGGAGCCACCTAGGCGCTCCTCAATAGCACGGATGTGCACACCTTGTTCTCCTTGAGCTTCTCTGGTGAGGGAGATTCTCGTTTCCGCTATGAGGTTGACTTGAAGGCGTGACCAAACCTTTAAACGTGGTTGAGGCTACTCCACAAGTGAGTTGGAGGCTCTCAACGATCCGAATCTTCTTGCAACAAGGTGGAAGCTACAAGCACAAGGGTTTATCTAGGATGACAAGGAAGCCAAGAGATTTACAAGATCCAAGGGGTGGAGTAAGGGAAAATGATTTATGGCTTGGTAAAGATGTGGATCTAGGCCTCCTCCATCAAATCCTTGAAGGGCATCGAATTTGGTTGGATGAGGAGGGAGATCTAGGCATTTTGAGCTCTCAAACAATGGATGAGAGAGAGAGGAATGGATGAACTAGTTGTCTAGAGGAAGAAGATGGGTATTTATATCCTCCTCTGAAATCTAGCCGTGGTTGTCTTCCACGGCCGGAATATTCCGGTATTAGTAACGGAAATTTCCGGGGTAGAGGTTCGGATATTTTCAAATGTCTGGGGGGGGGGGGGTTTCAATAATCCGGTGGCCGGAAATTTCCGGTCAAATTTCTGCCCCCATATCCGAGAGCGGGCAGAAACGACGCGTGATTTTTCTTCTAAGGAAACACGAGCCGGAAATTTCCCTCGGAATATTTTGGGAAAATTTCCGCCCCAGCATTCGAGAGCGGGCATTTTGGATGCACAAATCCTCAGCAGCTGATCTTCGCGCATGACGGAATATTCCGGGGCCAGGGCCGGAAATTCCGCCCTTTAGGCACCGGAAATTCCGGGCTTGTGTCCTGAAATATACGACTTCAAAGATAACAATGACTTGTTCAGAATTTCCTGTGCGAATCTTTTCATATAGATTTCTACTAATCTTGATAGAGACTATAATTCCAGATGTGAACACTTGAACACAATGTTAGTAGATAAAACCCGTGTTGTTATCACCACAAAAATCATTAGAGGAGACATGGGCTTTGAAAAGTCCAATCTAGGTCTTCTGGAGTCGTGCTGCAGCACCCTGCCGGAGAGGGGGTCGTCACCGGAGGCCTCTACATCGCCATGATCGCCTTCGGACAGATGCCTGAGTAGTTCATCTTAGAACTACGGGTCCATAGCGGTAACTTGTTTTTTATTCTCTCCCATATGCCTCTATGTTTAGAGTCTTGTAAGATGCCTCACGTGATCAAGACCACTGTTATGTAATTGTGCATGTTGTGTTTGCTGGATGAACCATGAGATTATGATTATTTTGTTCATGTCAACCTGAGATGCTTCACTTATATTTGTAGAGAGTTTTAATATTGTCTTGCAATGCTCTCCGGTGTTTGTGATTACCTTGACCACATAGTTGTTTTCACCTCCAAAAGAGGGTTTATATGCTAGATAGTGGGTTCATGCCTCCTTGCTGTCTGCACTCGAGTGACAGAACGTGCGGGGGAGGATGTGTTGTTGCCACTAGGGAGAAAACTGCGGGGATCTTGTCTACGGATGGGAACCACTTCTTATATTACATACTGATCTTAATGTATTTGTCTGTTGCAAACATGGCAATACTTCGTTGCTGCAACTTAATACCAAGGGATTTGTTGGATAGCTTTCTTGAGGTGGACTTTTAGATATGGATGCATGTTGTATAGCGGTCCATATGCCTTGACCTAATTCCTACAATGTTAGAACCCGCGAACTATATCTCATCATAATAGTATTGTTATACATTAATGATATTTCAATTTCCCAGCTGTAATTTGTTCACCCAACATGTTTGTTTTCTTTGGAGAGACACCACTAGTGAACTTATGGCCCCCCGTCCTATTTACCTCATAATTACAACCTTTTTCAAGCACTTTCATAATTGTTTCCTTGATCTTATGTTTTTTTACTTTTCAAGACTCTATACGTTCAATTCTCCTGTTTTCAGCAAGACTGAAAGATTGACAACCTTCCGGAAATTTGGGGAAAGAGAGAGCTTGTGCTTGTGTGTAGGTTCCACGCTCCCCTCAACTACACGCCAACGACCTTTTCTAGCGTTGTTGATAAAAGCATCCTTCTTCAAGACTACTAAATCCTACTGGTTCGATAACCCTGGTTCGATACTAGGGGAAAACTTACTCTAGACTACATCATACCTTCCACTTGGGGTCCCCCAACGAGCGTGTGATCACTTCAGCATCAATGTGTACTAAAACTTGCCAATTTCCTACGAGTGACGACCCTTCCTTGAACTCTACCAATAATATTGTCTTTCGTGTGTTCCTTAAGATCAAAGTTACGAGCTCTTCTCTTTGCTCTACGAGCAACCATCTAATCCAAAGTTCCTTGAGATATGTCTTTATCATCACCTTCATCATCTAAGACTTGTCCATCTTGAACTTGGCCTTGAACATCATTTGGTGAAGGGTCACCATTAGGTTGAGAGCTCTCAACAATAGGGGGATCTTGTTCTTGGCCTTGTTCATTAGCTTGAGGGCTTGATGTTTGTTCTTGGATAGCTTGTATATCATTTGGTGTAGGTGAGGGATCCAATTAAGTAGAGCATAGTCCTTCTCCTTTCGCCAAAAAGTGTCCCTCGATGGGAATTGTTTCACCAAACCCCATTCTTCTTATGATGATAGGAGAAATTTCATCACCTGCAACACCATGATCTATGCGCCCCTTGGGAGCCATTATCCTCATCAAATAGCACATCTACAGCTTCCTCAACTTGTCCGGTGGACTTGTTGTAGACTCTATAAGCATGATGATTTGTGGCCTATCCAACAAAGATACCCTCATATGGTCTAGGCTCAAATTTTTACAACCGATTACCTTTCTTGCGAATAAAGCATTTGCAACTGAAGACTTTGAAGTAAGATACATACGGCTTGTTTCCAGTGAAAATCTCGCATGGAGTTTTGTCCCAGAGCTTGCGAAGATATAACCGGTTATTAGCATGACATGCGGTGGAGACGGCTTCGGCCCAAAAGTTATAAGAAGAAGAGAATTCCGCAATCATGGTCCTTGACGCGTCCATAAGAGTCCGGTTCTTCCTTTCCGCAACACCATTTTGTTGAGGAGTGTAGGGAGTGGAATATGGATGAGCAATTCCCTCATGACTAAGAAACCCTTCAACCGTGTAGTTCTTGAACTCGGTGCCATTGTCACTCCGGATTTCCAAGATATTTGCATCGTGTTGGCGTTCAACTAAAGTGATGAAATCAATGACCCTTTTTTGAGTGTCACTTTTCCTCTTGAAGAAATACACCCAACAGTATCTTGAGTAGTAACATAAACAATCACCAAGCAATATTTCTTGCCACCAAGACTATCATAGGATAAGGGACCGAAAATATCCAAATGAATTGGTTCAATAATTCTTGTGGTGGTGATGTTGGTCTTGCTCTTGTGGGGTTCTCCATGTTGCTTACCAAAGGCGCAAGAGCTACACACACGATCTTTAGAAAACTTAGCATTGGTTAGCCCTAGAGTGTGACCTCCAATTTGGAGATCATGTAAAGTCCTCATATTGGTGTGGGCTAACCGGCGATGCCAAAGCCACCCCACATCAACTTTAGCTATTAGGCACGTCGCGGCACACATGTCTTCTTTTGATAAATGCACTACATGCATGCCATTCTTGGCAAACCCAACAAAGGCTACTTTAAGAGTCCTTTTCCAAGTGACAATAACATTCTCATCATAAAAGTAAGATATGCAAAACCACAAAGTGCAAGTTGATACACAGACATCAAATTAAAACCAAGAGAATCGACAAGGAGAACATTCTCAATGGATAGATAATTTGAGATGACGACCTTGCCTCGTCCCAATACCTTAAGCTAAAAATTATCTCCAACTGTGACGCAATTGAGAAGAGGCGATGGAGGAATAATATCACCCATTTCACCCATGCTTCTGGTCATATGTTGGGATTTATCACTATCCACCGTCCATCTTCTTGACCCGGAAGCATTTCCCTACAAAGAATTAATTCTTTGGTTTAGGTCCCCATCCTTGAATGGATCCTCTCTTGTTAGTAATAAGGTTCTTGGGAACCCAAATAGACCAATAGTAATCATAACCATAATAAGTACCAACATATTTAGCATAAACATGACCATCTCTAGATTTCATAAGAACATAAGAGGGGTTATATTTTTTGGCAAAGTCATTGTGAGTGGCAGTGCTACTAGAAGCCACAATGCTACTAGAGGACTCACCACCCACAATGGTGTTGTTATCCCTTTCCTTAGTCATCTCCCCCTCCTTCACAAAGACAATATTTTCGTAAGAGGGAGTAGACTTCTTCTTCTTGGACTTCTTATTTGACTTGGTAGAGAACCCAAGTCCTTCCTTCCCATTCTTAACCTTTTGAGAGATCACAAGGTTATAGAGAACATTCTCACTTCCTATAAGGTTAGTTGGAGCACAAGGGTTGCTTGAAGCAGAAATAACAATAGTAGATGACATAGATGCAACTTGCTTATTAGATTGTTGGGCTAGAAGTTTATCACAAAACACATTGAGTTTTGCATGAATATCTTCAAAAGACATGAACTCCTTTTTTAGTTTTTCATGATCCTCAACAAGTCTATCGTGAGAAACACCTAGCTTAAGTTTGTCATGTTCATAGATTTTACAAGAGTAAGGATGATTCATTTTCTCTCCTAACTTTGGATAGGCAAACAGCATATGTTTCTTCTAAGCTACAAAGCTTCCCCTCAAGATAAACTCTACGAGAACTTTCCTCCTCAAAGGCCTTAGCAAGACCCTTATCTTCACTTGGAAGAACACCACCATGGCTTTCCAAAGTCACGGTGATCTCTTCATTTTCATCCACAAGAGTGTTGGCCGCATCAAGTTGCTCTAAAAGATCATCTACATCGATTCTATTTTCACCTTCAATATTATCCAACCATAATTCAAATTATTTAGCTTCATCATCCTCATTATTAGAATTTTCTACACAATTCAACAAGGAGGGAGGAGTAGAAATTATGGGCTTTGTAGATGTAGTTACCGGTGAGGCTTTTGCCATGAGACATGTAGATCATATTGGTGGATTCTCATTGGGAGATTCAAAAAGGGAGGACGCTGAAGAGTATGATGTAGCTATGGAGATGTGCGTCACACCTACAACTTCATCTCCGGACATGTAAGTCTCCAAGATGGGGCCTTCTTAAACATATAGTGCCCTTGGTGCTCTTCCCGCAAAGTTCTTGTTGGGAGGAGGATTGGACATGTTCTTACGAATGAGCTTCCTATCATTCTCTTCTCTTGGCTCAAATTGACAATCTTTGACAATGTGACTTGGACTTCCACAATTTTAGCATGTTGTTGGCCGCTCCCCCTTGGGTCTAAATACTTTGTTTCTTGGAGGCCTAGGTCCTCCCACCTTCCTTGCTTCTCTTCTCTTCCAATAGCCATGAGTGGCTAGAGCAATGACCTTATGAAGTCCCTTGTAAATATCATCATCATAATCTTCAACTTCCTCAACCTGAGGCACTGCTTTCGACTTGAGAGCAAGGTTAGGAGTTTTTTTTCATTCCTCTTGATAGGGCAAGGGCATCATCCACACTCTTCTGGGCTAGATTGATAGCAATAAACTCACTAAGCACACCAATAGAGTTGAGAGACCTGTAGTCCGATCTTGTTCTTATGTTGGTGGCAAGATTCTTATCAAAGGGAGTAATGACTTAGAGAAACTTCCTTTTGACCCAATCATCACTAATCTCATATATAAAGTTCCTAAACTCATTGGCAAGAGTGGTGAGTCTTACATAGAGATCTTCGGGAGACTCATCTTCATGCATGACAAAGGGTTCGGCCTTGTCAAGGGAAACATCATACTTAGAGGATTGGATACTCTCGTTGCCTTGGAACAAGGTGTTGAGGTTATCCTAAGCATCCTTGGCGGTGGCACATCCACGAATGTGAGTCACATGCTCTCGAGGTAGAGCCTTTTGGATGATGTGAAGAGCAGTCTTGTTGAGTTGAGATTCGACGTCCTCTCTTGGAGTCAAGTTGTTTGGGTCATGAGATGGAGTCCATGAACAATACTCCACCATAGAGAGGTGCAAGATCCTGAAATAGGACGCTACAGTCTACTCGTCAGAAGTTCGGTCTTTTATCAGCATAACTGAATTTGGATCACACCAAAATAGCACTTTTGATTGCATCATATACAACAATAACTGCACCTATATACAGACACGGGGCTTAGTGCAGCTAGAGGGGCCACCCCCCTAGATTAGCACAAACATGAAGGTTTTTTTTTTAGAGCTTAGATATAATTTTTTGGGTGTTTTGCCTAGGGAGTTGTGGCAAGCTCCGCCGGTGTCGAATCTGGGCTTTGAGGCTACTCATTGTGGGAGTAACATTAGTAGTAACTTCAACGCCATATAGGTAAAAAATCTGATGTGCCAAGTAATTAATGTGGAGATAGATGGTGGTGGTAATATAGCTAGTTACCATCACATCACATACTCCCTCCGTTTCAAAATAATCGTGTCAAACTTGGATAAAAGTGGATGTATCTAGACATGTTTTAGTGTTAGATACATCCACTTTTGTCCAAACTTGAGACAACTAATATGAGATGGACAGCAGGGGCCTTGGCCCCCCTATGCATGTTGCGTCAAGCTAATTTTTAGATGTATAAGCCTGATTAGAAACATTTTTTAGTGAAAAGTAGCACATTTGCCCCCCCTAATGAATGATTACCATTTTTGCCTCCCTTAATCTTAATTCCTGGTTCCGAGGGAGTATTTCAATGCATTTTGTGTCTAGAACCTAATAAATGCATATTTGCATGACACCACATATATGTTACTCTCCACTATAGAGGTAGTAACATAGACTAGTAACATCGCCATGTTACTACTCTTAGTTAGTTAGTTACTCCCCACTACGACCAGACTAATACAATCGTAGAACACAAGCCATTGGGCATTTGGGCTTTGGGAACGGCAAAAGGCATCTTAGGAACAAGCTGAGACAAACGGAGTCGAATTTTGGATTTATATCCGAAAAGTTATAGGAGTATGAATAGAGGGTTAGTTTGAAGAAGAAAAAAATACAGAAAAATCAGCACATCCTTTTTCTCTGCTGCAAGCTGCAACGAACCGAACGTGCACAAGTGGTCGGACTCCCTGCTAGGCCGGCTGGTCAGCCCATTTCCGTCTCATTTGTTTTTCTGTTCGGCGGGGCAAGTTTGTTGCTGGGCCAGTTTTCGGCCGGCTGTGGCTGCTCTGGTTTTCTTTGTTTAAATCCTCAAAGTGATTCCAAAATACAGTACATCAAACAAGTTTAGAAAAAACAGTATCTAGCTAGTATCAAGCACGTATCCTCTTGTTCTTCTATAGTCGAATGCGTCAAAAACGCTCGGTAGAATCACGTAACTTCCCGCTCAGCAACAGGTCAATGATCAGTGGCTGTCCAATTTGTCTATGGCCTAATTTCGTTAGTACAGTACAAGGTACCCTTACCCTCGGCACATCAACGCCGGTACCAGGAAGTCCGAAGATTCCAGAAGAGCTGCAAGTCCAGAGACAGGATTCTCACAGAACCTCAAGCTCGTTCCCTTGACAAAAACACAAAACGCAAGCGGAAAAACCGTCACGCTCTATAAAGCGACATAACTAAAATACGGTAACAAACAACTAAGACGTGCAAGTCAGGCACAGTACCATCGTGAAGGAGTATATACATGGGCAGACCGACGACTTGGGACCTGCAGTGACTTGCTCGAAAGCAAAAGGCAAGCCGGCGACATCCAACAATCAAGATCGAGCCTTGCACGTTCAAATCTTTTTTAAGCAACAGTTCAACTCTTCTAAGCCAGTGGCGAGCCGTAGCTTGCGATCGCCAGGTCTACTGTCCTGTCCACCGACGTAGCTGCCCAGGCGATCGACGAGATGCGTATCCTCGTCGACCACAGCGCGAGACGGCGACGCCGCCAAGGAATCGGCAGGTTCACCGCCTCGGCACGTGAAAGCGATCGGGAAGTAGTACATGTACAGATTCAATCTACTCTACGTATGCAGCTAGCTTCTTGCGTTACTCCTTGGATCTTCTCCTCCTCCGTGGAACACCGGGACAAGAAGATTAAGCTTGGAAAGGAACGTCCACCTCGCTGTCTCCGGAGGTAGAAACTTGCGTGCTACCTGCAAGTGAGCACACCGGTCCGAACACTTCCGTGGTTTCTCGTCGGGCTGGACGCTGGCCGGGGTTTCAGTCAGGTCCATTTCGGACTGAAACGCATTGTCGTCGCGCGCGGTCGATGGTGCCGATGAAAACAACTGAAACCTAAATGTTTCCAGGTAAGGTCGGCCGTTGGCTCCAAGGTGTTTAAGAGATAATATCTAAATCCGGGAATCTCTAGGTCAAAGTCTCGAGCCCAATAGCTTTTGTTTAGCCTAACCATTGGGAAAAAAATTACACGATGCATGGTAGCGTAAAACATGTTTAATCTTACTCGCATGACAGTATGGCAGTATGTGGGCACGCAGGCCTGAACTGAATTGGGTGATTTTCAGACCGGATATGCATTACCACAAAGCATCATCGTGGCGATCGCTGATGAAAAACCACTCAGACTATGTCTCCTCCGAGATTCGTTTTGCCGTTGGCCACAAAGGTGCTCGTAGATTAGCACCGTGTCGACATAGTACATGTTTGTGCAGATGACTTCTTGTAGTATATATTAAGATAAATCAAGATAATGCACAACAGATGGCGTACCGAATCGATAATATACTGAACATTACAGCTGGCATGCATCTGCATTTGCTTCTTAGTTCTGACAATTTCCCTTCACGTATTGCGTGATTTGTACTATATATATACACATAAGGAAGCTGTGAGCATTATATTCCTGTCTACCAAGTACTGATCCAGCAACATGTTGTATCTGGATCGTGGAATCTCTAGGATTTTTTTATCAGCAAGGTCAGAAAGCTCGATACAGCCTGACCATTCAGCTAGCGGCACGCTACATGCGGGATGTGCCTGCATACGAACGAACGTTACGTGTGTTCGTGTGATTCGCATGACGAGATCTATCTACAACTCAGAAATATGAACATCAGATGCTCTCGTATTTAATTTGTCCTAGACATGCATGCTGCACACGATTGATCTGGCGCTGACCCGCCGCGCACAGCACGGACGTGCACCGCACACCAAATCCACGAACTTCTCAGCGCCGTACGTCCCGATCGGGGTTTTTCACTTCCCGCCTTCCCGGTCGGTTAACTGTAGTTATCTGAAGTTCGGGGCCATTTCACTAGATGGATTATTATTGTAAACTTGGTGGAGCGCGCTACGGATTATCCGAAGATGTGATTTTTTGGGTCGAGAAAAAATCCTGTCATCTCGGCACTGATGCGGAGAAACTTTGAGCGTCGTCGTTCCCTCCTGGAGGGCGTCGAGTGTACCTCTTCCCCACTACCTCCAGCGTATCGGGGGAAACCAGTCCGGGCAGCAGCGTCGTCGTCGCTTTCCTTCTTGGAGGTGCTGCTTGATACGCGGCGATTCAGAGTGCCAGAATCGCGGTGGTGTTTTTTCGGAGGACGCATCGGTTGCGAGTCTTTTTCGTTTTCCTTTGGTCCGCTATTGTCTGCTTTATTTCCTTTTTCTCTTTCTTTTCTTTGGATTTAACTATGTTATTTGTCCCAGCAGTAGTCTCAATATTATACTGGGTGGTTGCTATATTAATATAGCGGACAAAAGCCGTGTTTCGGAGGAGGAGGAAATGGATTATTATTACCTGAGCTGACAGTATCAAAAGGTTGTGGGTTTGCTTGAACGACTCCTGTGTCCAAACCTAACGTGGGCGGCTTTGGCGGAAGTTAACTACAATGCGAATGCTTTGCTGAAATCTTCAAATGCGCTACGATGCGGCCGAGCATACTTTCTTGTCGCACTCTGCATCCGGCCACATTTTTCCCCGGTGTTCCTCTGCAACTTTTGTGTATACGTCCTGAATATGTCAACAAACAGCTACAGAAAGCGACGCCTTTTCCTCGTTCGCGGCACGCACGAAGCCGTGGCCGCATTGGCCAGCAGATCGAGCAGCTGCCGATGTAACCAAGTCGACCTAAATCTGATCCATATACTCCGCTCGAATCGTGCTTGTTTCCAGAAGAAACTTTGCTCTAGAAGGAACAAAAGGATTCATGAGTAGCATCACTCTTCGGTCGTGACGGCCTAATTAATCCCAGTGAAAGAAAGTTGGAACGGGAGGCTCTCGTCTAGTCAAGCCGCATTGCCGCCGCGGTATTGGAACGGGAATAGGTCCGGCACTCGGGGAAGTAAGTAGCAAGTGATTCCGATGCAATTAACAAGTCGTGGTGGTACAATCACCTCCCACGGACTATGGAGAACAGCTTGAACGACGTCATAGCGGATTCGAATAGCACGCAGATGCAACTCGCAGGAATCTTATGAATGGGATCCAGATGCACAGAATATCAGTACTGGAGTATAATTTTTCACGCGAAGAACAATCTTGTTGAGATTTGGGGTGAATTATTTTGCTTTCGAGGGAATATCTGGCCGAATTATTTTTTCGGTTGCAGGAAAAATGTCGTGTCAATTACGCAAAATCAAGAGACATGGTCGGGATTATCTAATGTGCGGACACAGGGAGCGATCGTTTCAACGACGGGCAGCGCACATGCGAATTGTTGGGGTGCGCCAAGGTCATGAGTTGATTCCGTGATGAGCGTGGCCATTAGAGGACCACGAAAGCACGATTACCCATCTTCCGACTTGTATCACACTCGACCCAGATTCCTACACGGGAAAAGTCATTGGAAGTATAGTAATCATATCTATTGGCAACATACAAGGTGAAAATAGAGATGTTCCTTTCACATATTTTCTATCTCAAGTCAATATCCTAAAATATACTGTATTGTTAGACACAAATACAAGTTTTGGGTAACACCCATCTCTAAAAAAGACGGGACTTGATTGAGAATAGACTGGTAGCTTGGAGACATGGTTAGAGCAACTCTAGCAGTAACTGTCAACACCGAACTGAAAAACTCGTTTTCAGATCACCTTTTCGGGGCTTTTTTAGTTTTCCGATCCGCTGGCAGAGTAGAACGTCTACTCGAACTTGTAAATTCTTAATTTTTGATTCTCGCGGGGATTCAAACGAACGCGAACATAAACTAGCTAATTTACATTATGTCGACGAACTAGACTAGGGTTCATCGCCGCATCTTAAAACCAATATCTCCAAAAGGCCCGCTGGGGCCTCCTTCTTCGGCGGCGGCGCCGTCTTCACTCGTAGTCGAGCTGAGATGCAGCGATGACGTCCCATTGGCGGCCTTCGCCTGCAGCTCGGCGTTCGTGCGAAAGCCGCGCTTGAGCTGGTCGGCGTTGTACGCTTCCAACGCGTCCTCGAAGCGGTGGCGGCACTTCTCCGTGCGGGCGAATTCCCGGATGAACTTCATCTCCACGAGGTTGAGGAGCTCGTCGTCGTTGTCGACATATTCCGACTACTCCGCGAGCACGCGGAACACCGTCAATGGCGAACACGGGCAAACCATGCTGCCGTCGGCCTAATGGTCATTGGCGCCGGGCCCGAGGCTACCCTAACCACAAAGTTGCCCGCGACCGCCGTCGTCGGCCACCTTTGCGTGGGTGCGGGCTGCTCGTGGACGTGGACGGCCCGCTCAACTTTCGACGGGGTCGTCGGCGGTGGTGTGGGTGGGTGGTGGTGGGGGGGGGGGGCTAGGCGGGGAGCTTATCCGAACCCGTGCGGCACCGACGTGGCTGTTCGACAACAACATGGCGGTGGGAGCAAAGCAGCCGATTCGGCGCGAACCCCGTTTAATTGCTATTCCAAAATTTTAAAGGTGAAATATGTATGCTCCGTACATGGTAACCACGTATATATGTGCAGCTGTAAAAAAACGTTTTATTTTGGGTTACACAAAATTACAAACCTGTGGTAGAAAAATCTTATTTTCCCCGAAATTTGCCATTCTTACATAGGCCAGCAAAAATTGTGACATGGTTTTTTTGAAACACGATTTTAGAATTCTTGAAAAAAAGAGCTCGTACCAACGAGTTTTCCTGAACAACTCCACTATCTGAACCGCTCTGGGACCAGTAGTCAGTAGGCCAACGAATATTGACATGATCAGACGTGGAAAGATAAGACGAGCCGCATCCGTGCACCGAATGCACGCACCTTGGTACCGCTGCATGCACATTGGGTCACGTGTGCGCTGGCGTTCCACCGTATCACGCCACAGCTTTTTTCACTGAACGGCAAATCTCCACACCTTTTCGCTCCTGTCCCCGTACCTCACGTGCGCTCCACTCCTCGTAGTTTCTCTCCTCGTCACTCCTGTCCCCGTACCTCGCGTACTGGCAAGGGAGTACATTTTTGTACTGCTCCCGTGTTACAAACGTGACACAATCTTTACTGGTCTTGCTGGGTGAGCCGCAGTTTGGCGCGTTCAGATCCTCCGCAGTTATTGCCGCTGACTCCCTTGCCAGTAATAAAACACGTCAACGATTTATGAACTCGTAATCAAAGCAGTGCAGTTTTGGTAGGAGGAGGAGAAGATCCCTGGCCTGGCCAGGCCCCGGGAAGATTCCAGGAATCTGCACTCCCATGCTGGTGAAAAAGCAGGCTGTGTGGGAGTGGCCAGCATTATTGAGTAGTAGTACGCTTATCAATAGATCCAACGAATTAAAAAAAGATACTACTACATCCAGCGAATTTTCCAATCAATTTATTTTATTTCCGCTTTGGAGTCCTCTCCAAATCGTTGGAAAAGCTATACGCACCGGATTACCCCTATGCTCGGAACTCATAATAAAATCGGCCGGTAAAGCTGCCCGCCCGCGATACATATTGTTTTCCCCGCAACAAACCGGTTCAAACTAGTTGCGTCCCAGCCCGCTCGCTGACAGACGGTCCCGTCTTTGTCCGGTCCCGCGTGTCATGGCGGACGGCGGCGGAGGCGGGTGCGGGGGCCGCAACGTCAGCGCGCACCTACCCCCCGTGCGTCGATCTCATCAAACCACCGGAAATATTTTATCCCCGGAACTAACCAAAGCCCACAGATGCACCAAAGAGAATCCAATAATATTATAATTATTATTGTGAAAACGAAGAAAGATAATTACATTTTTCTTGAAATTGAAGTTATTTTTATATTATAGAAAAGGAATAATAATCATGATTATTTGGGTTTGAAACCGAAGTATCCGCACGTATAGCGGGCGGTGATGTACACGGACACGTTGTTTTCTGAAGTGTTTTGTACACGGATGCGTACGGCTGGTGCGAGGCCAACAACTTGCTTCCTTGCTGGGCCGACGCGGGTATATAGCCGCCCTCCGATCTCCCTTGGCGACGCACCAGCACAACCCCCTTCCCTTTGCCTGCCTTCCACCCCGGCCCTGCTCGCTCGCCCTCATCAGTCCCCCGGCTTCCCACGCCATGGCGCTCCTCACCGACCTCCTCAACCTCGACCTCTCCGACACCACGGAGAAGATCATCGCCGAGTACATATGGTACGGCCCGCCCGCTTTTACCTCTCTTTCTTCTTCCGGATCTTCTCTGTTATACCATCGTGGCGTATTGGCCGCCGGGAGGGCGTGGCGACTGGCTCGTGGAGGGATCGTTATCGTTCGTCAGGGGGGGATGCGTTTTCCTCCTGATCGTTATCATTCGGGGGATCGTCTCGTCGGAGGCGGGGTCCGTCGTTGTAGCTTGCGCCGTTGCGCAGATTTGTTCCTAGTGGAGTATTTTTAATTTTATTTCCGCTTTTACGATCCGTATGAGCGGCGGGCTGTGCTCGTGCGGTGGCCACCTTTTTTTTTTTCCCGTCTCCTCTTCCGCTCTGTTCATGGGGGAGAAAGAACAGTTTTTGGCCGGGTGATGAGAAGCGGTTTTGGGTCGCGATTTGCTCCCCGTCTTGCATATGCACTTGTGCTTAGGATCGTACGGGACTAGTACTCGTGCCAGTACGTCTCCTCGGGGTTTGTCCTGTTGGGGAGAGGATCTCTGAAGTGGCAGGCTCTGCTGTCTGCCACCGCCTGGTCCTCCCCTCCCCTGCGTAACATGGCCACGGGGTCAGATGTTTTGTTTCCATCTCCTGATCGGGTGACCCAATCCATCCCCGGTTGAGATGCAAACACTTGATCCGCAGTAGCATGTTGTGATCATGTTACCGTGGTCGGAAAAAATTAACCAGGGTGACCAGGGTGAATAGTAAATCGGTTAAGTCATAAATTTGTGCTGGTATTGATCTTGTATATTCTCTCTTTTTAATGCAGGATCGGTGGATCTGGCATGGATCTCAGGAGCAAGGCCAGGGTAAGATAAAGATTTCCCGGCACAGCGAGGATCCCATGAGGATGTTCCTTGCCTTGTCTTATCACCTTTTTGCTAGTTATCCACTGAGCTGCTCCCCTGCTTATATCAGAGCTTGCGAGGTTCTTTTTCACTAACTGAATATACTGTTCTGGTTGGTTGGTGCAGACTCTCCCCGGCCCGGTCACCGATCCCAGCAAGCTGCCCAAGTGGAACTACGACGGCTCCAGCACCGGCCAGGCTCCCGGCGAGGACAGCGAGGTCATCCTCTAGTAAGTGCCATGCCACTCCAACTCCAAGACTAACTTAGTTTCTGAAGGTTTACTCTGTTTTTCATGCTTGTTTACCTGGACCCGAGGAGTAATTTTTTCCCCATGTGCCATCTTGCAGCCCACAGGCTATCTTCAAGGACCCATTCAGGAGGGGAAACAACATCCTTGTGAGTGACCACTCCATGACTCCATCTCTAGTGCAAGTGATCTGTACTGTGCCTATAGTAGTTGTCACTGCACTTGACTGACCTGAATCTTCAGGTCCACTATTCGTGGGGAATCATCTTTAATCTTTTTTCTGATGTACAAGCTGAATTATTTTGGTCCACTATGTGTTGCTTCTACCTATATTTCTATCGCAAATGTTAACCCCAAGTCTAGGACCACCCACGGAAAAATAGATATATTTGGTTTAGTAGGCGTGCCTGTCTGGTCTACCTAACTACAGTGAAGGAATCCAATGGTCGTTTTGTCAACATCCTTAATAATCGAGACCCCCTTTACTAAATTCGAACAACTTGCAGGTCATGTGCGATTGCTACACTCCAGCTGGTGAGCCAATCCCCACTAACAAGAGATTTAACGCTGCCAAGATCTTTAGCAACCCTGCTGTATCTGCCGAGGAGCCATGGTATGTATAATATACGTAGTATCTGATTAGTAATTATCGCAACACTTGAAATAGTCGTCCAACTGTTTTGTGATTATAATTGATTGACTGACCTTGTTCATGGTAGGTATGGGATTGAGCAGGAGTACACCCTCCTGCAGAAGGATATCAACTGGCCTCTTGGCTGGCCCGTTGGTGGGTACCCTGGTCCTCAGGTACATTTCCTTGCTTGCTTGAGGATTGATTGCTGTTGAATTTTGCACTAAGATGTTGAAGTGTGACCTCACTAATCTTAACTTTATGTATGCGTAGGGTCCTTACTACTGCAGTATTGGTGCTGAAAAGTCGTTTGGCCGTGACATTGTTGATTCCCACTACAAGGCTTGCCTGTTTGCCGGCATCAACATCAGTGGCATCAACGGCGAGGTCATGCCTGGCCAGGTGAATACCACTACTATACATTATCATCTTCTGTATCAACAAAAATTATTGTCTCATCTGACTAGGTAAATTATGATTGGGTTTCAGTGGGAGTTCCAAGTTGGCCCAAGTGTTGGCATTTCTGCTGGTGACCAAGTGTGGGTTGCTCGCTACATTCTGGAGGTATAATATTATTCTGATCATATCATTGTAATTGAATGTTATCTCAAACATCATTAGTTGTCAATGTCAGTTAAAATTATTGCGATTACTAAATGGCACTCTCCCTTTCTTCAGAGGATCACTGAGATTGCCGGAGTCGTGGTCACATTCGACCCGAAGCCCATCCCAGGGGACTGGAACGGCGCTGGTGCTCACACAAACTACAGGTAAGATGAGGATCCTTCAACAGTTGGAAGCGCTTTGTTCATCTTATTACTGCGCTACTTTGCTGATCGTTGTTGTGTTTCATGCAGCACTGAGTCGATGAGGAAGGACGGTGGGTTCGACGTCATCGTGGCTGCCGTCGAGAAGCTGAAGCTGAGGCACAAGGAGCACATCGCCGCCTACGGCGAGGGCAACGAGCGCCGTCTCACCGGCAAGCACGAGACCGCGGACATCCACACCTTCAGCTGGGTACGCGCACGCGAGCCTTGTATCCTCTGTTCTTCCTCCCCTGAATCCATGTCAGGGTTACGAGATTGGTACTGAAAAACTGTTTTGCTCTGCAGGGTGTCGCCAACCGTGGCGCGTCGATCCGGGTCGGCCGCGAGACGGAGCAGAACGGCAAGGGCTACTTCGAGGACCGCCGGCCGGCGTCCAACATGGACCCTTACGTGGTGACGGCCATGATCGCCGACACCACCCTCCTGTGGAAGCCCTGAAGCGCTCCCAACTCTCCTCTTCCGCTCGCCGTGTGATCAGTGGGTTAATTTGGTGGTGGCCATTGGAGGGTTTGGTGGTGGCATTGTGATGTGGACAAGATTCTTGGAACATTTCCTTTCCGGTTTGGTTGCATGCTAGTCCATCCTATCATTTAGTTAGGTGTCATCAGGGTCTGGGTCTCTTCTATCTTTGGGTGGTGGGTGGCGAGCGGCGTGTCAGAATACTTGCTGTTTTCCTTTTGCCGTCTGGTCGTGTAATCAATTGATGATAATAAACTTGGTCCGTACCGCAGCCGTGGTACCAAACTAGTTGTCTCGTGTTCCGGATGGTGCTGGCCTAATTATTATCTTTAGTTGCTGCTTTATTGCTAGTGATGCAACACTTTGTAAAGCACTTGTCGCACTTCCAATGGTCGTGGATGATACTTAGGTGACGCTAAATTATTAGTGCGCGACGAGTGGGAGGCAACATCATAATTAGGTTATACTAATAATTTGGAATCTTGAGCAAAAAAGAATGGCTACAAACTAGAAAAAAGATGAATAGGGTTTATGACTAAAAACCATCTAAATCACTTTGAATCAGAATGGCTACAAACTAAAGAATGGCTACAAACTAAAGAGAGAGGGACCAAATGTATGTCATAAATGGCACTCTCTCTTTCTTCGGGCAAAAGAGGGAAGAAAAATGACTAAAAACCATCTAAATCACTTTGAATCAGAAAGACCATGAGCTTATTCAATCATGCCATGATGCCAATTGGAAAACAGCCTCTCGAAATATCATCAACGAAAGAGATAGCACTCTCCATTGCCTCTAAACGGTCCACAGGGGTCCAATAGAGAGGTCTGGACAAAAAAAAACCGCCACGGCGGCACCCCAAAGGTATCCACCCACCAAATTTATTTTCGGCACCCGCAACCTTCCCGTCAAACTTGGGGGTCTGCCAGGGGGCGCCAGACATCGTCCGCTCACACCGCCCGACAGCGGCGCCCGCCTGTCATAGAGACAAGCCCGCAGAAATTCACGGCTAACGGTCGATAAAGGGAAAATGGCGTGAAAACGCGCGAAAAGAAGTCTGCGGCCCTGTCATCTCATCGCCTCGACTGCCGCGCGCATTGAATAGTTGTCAGAATCGTGATTCTACCATGCGATTCTACGACTTTGCAACCCAAATTGAGCTGAACGATTATGCGATTCTACTAGGTAGAATCTAAGATTTTACGATTCTTTAAGTTGTGATTCTACTGTTTGCGATTCTACCGTAGAGGTTCCGATCCGATTCGGAATCACGATTTTGACAACTTGCAATTGACGCCGGTCAGTCCAGACGACATGCGGCGCCGCGAAGCGGTCCAATCGCGCACACGGTAAAATTACGTCGTTGTCGCCGCCGCTTCGTCTATCACGCCCTTTCGCTGCTACGTAACCCGGCCCCCGGAGGCAAACTTCTCGCCATTCTCTTCTGCTACCCCGCTACCATTCTCTTCTGCTGCCCCGCGCCATGGTTCACGGCTAACCCCTCGGCGGCGCGGCCGCCGTACCCTGACTCTGGGAGGCCAGGCTGCTCCACGAGATGAACTTCCACGCGCCGCCTGGCATGAGCGCCTCCGAAATTGAGTAGATCAGGGAGCGCCTATCGAAGGAGGAGCGGCGCTAGCCGCAATGGCATCCAGCTAACAACGCCTCCTGGACGACGTACTTCCAGGAGCGCTTCGGGGTAGAGTTGGTCGAGATCTCCACCGGCGGCGCTATTTCAGGGCGCAACAACGTCGGGGGGCCGCCGCCTCTGGTGGAGCAAACCTGGGCGCAACCTCTCCCAGGTGCTCGCCCACATCGAGCAGCAGATGCGCATGGGTAGGAAACGCCGCTCACCAACGGCTGCTCCCGTTCCTCTTGCCGTCGTCAAGGCGGAGCCCGAGGAAGCGCCGCCGCGTCGCCGGACCAGGAGCCAGGCCCTCGTCATCAACGAACTGCGAGCTCCTCAGCCCGCCGGTGATGTATCATCCTCTCCGACAGTGATGACGATGAAGCCTACCCTTTCTCGTCGTTGTTCGTCTTTGACCCAGGGCAGAGCACCGGAAGCGCCCCGAAGACCGAGCCGCTGAGCGACTCAGATGACGACGATGGCGGCGACTACACCAAGATGTACAAGGCCCTCGGCATGAATTAGCACTTTTTTTAATCGCCTCTACTATGTAAAAATCGACTATATTTGGCCAACTTTAATGAAATAGTCTAGAATTTCGCCAAATTTTCGCCGTTTTTGTGAATTTTTCGTGTTTAAGTTTTTTTTTCCTTGGGAGGGGGGGACACAATTTAAATGGGTTGTGGTCTTGTGGAGATGCTCTCAGTTGATAAGGCCATCTCCTGCAGGGCTGCTCAATTGCCCCGGACCGGTCCGTTTTGAGTAGCCTGGGCCGAAACCAGACCCCTGCGGCGCTGCTCATACGGACCACAGTCCGTTTTTTGTCCTCGGATGCTCAAATCCAGACCAAATTTGGTCCAGTTTTGAGCAGCGCCCGGACAACTTGGGACAACAATATGTGTCCAGACACCCCGCCGTGGCCCACAGCGAAAGTGCCACACATTTTGCCCTTTCCTCTCCCAGCCCCATCCGTCCCCGCTGCTCCACTGCCCTAACCATGGCCGACGCAGCAGCAGCCGCCGCCGCCACCGTCGCCACTGACATACTCGTCCCGGCCCGTCCGGCGACGGCCCTAGCCACCGCCCCGCCGCAGAAGCCGAAGCCGAAGAAGCCCAAGGACGCGATTGCGGAGGCGCAGACGAAGGAGGAGTCGGCGAAGAGAGCGGACCGGAGGAGGAGGGCGAAGGAAGAGAAGGCACCGCCGCCGCAGATGGAGGACGAGCGGACAAGGATCGCCCAGGCCGCGGTGTAGGCCGCCATGATCATGTTGGGCGTGCAGCCGCCGCCCACCATGAACGTGGCTCCGGCGCAGGCATGCAGCTCGAACGCCTCAGCGGCCCGGCCGCGGAGCGTCCTCCTCGACGCGCGCCCAAGGACGGAATCGCCCGCGCCGGCTTACGGGTACCTGCCCGGCCGTGACCCGACGCCGCCGCCCTTCTTCTCCGTCGACATGGAGGACTCATCGCCGGCCCGAACTAGGGTCTCGATCGACCTAAACACGGCGCCCGTGTCCGGCATGTCGACTGCCCCATCGAGCAAAGTCGGCCACTGTCCCCCGCCGGCCGTTCTCCCGGTGCCACGCAACCTGTTCGACGAAATGCAGGACATGGAGACGCAGGCCACATACCTGACAAGGGAGGACGGCGAGGGGTTCATGGCCAACATGATCAACGAGGATGGCCAGGCGAGCTACGTCCACGTTGGGAACGAGCTGTACGAGGAGGACGAGGAAGTCGAGGCCACCGATGAGCCGCCCCACATCGACGACATGCCCATGTTCATGGACGAGCTCACCCAGCAGGCCAAGGCGGCGAGGAGGAACGTGAAGCGGGCCGCCGGCTTCACCGAGGCGGAGGACGAGTGCCTCATCGACACATGGATAGAGGTGGGACAGAACACCATCGTCGGGGCCGAGATGAAGGGCAACGCCTATTGGAGGAGGATGCACAAGAACTACCAAGAACGGGCCGTCCTTCCACCGTACTGAATGGTCACCACAAGGTCCGAGGCCTCTATCCAAAAGAGGTTTGGGCTCATCTCGGCGGAGTGCAGCAAGTTCACCGGCTCCTTCGACCATGCCGTGGCCCGGCCTCAATGTGGCATCGGCATTGGCGACTTGGTAAGTGGCCATACGTCCCTGTCCTTCATTTGCATTGGCCATACGTTCCCTTGTCCAATGCCCCCCTTTTGTGTAGGGTTTTCAAGCGTTGGAGGTGTACAAGGCCGAGCATGGGGGCAAGTCATTCAACTTCTCCCATTGCTACCGGAAGATCAAGGACAACAAAAAATGGAAGGAGCTCCACGACGCCCTTAAGAAAGGCGTGACCGTGCCGGGCGGGTGCCGCCAATGGCCACGGGCCAGGCCGCCGATGGCACGGCAAGTGAAAGGCCAAGGGGCCGAAGAAACTCCAAGCTCGACCTCAAGCGCGATGCCACGACCATCGCTTTACAAGAGACCCTCCAGTGGTTCATCTCGTAGAAGGACAAGACCAACGACAAGAAGGACGAGAGGGACGAGAAGAAGCGCCGGGAGCGCGAGGAGGTCACGAAGAACTACTTCATCGTGCAAACGAAGAAGCTTGAGATAGAGGAGGAGAACGCGAAGACAAGGGCCATGGAAGCCGCGACCTGGGCCATGGAGGCCGAGAACAAGAGGAGGGAGGTCGAGCTCGCTCTGGCCGCCCAAGAGGCACAGATCATGGCCATGGACCTGAGCTGCCTGACCCCGAGGAAGAATGCCTACTACGAGAAGAAGCAGCAGCAGTACATGCAGGGCGAGGAGTGATCGCCGTGGCCTCGACCGTGGCCGGCGTCTCTTTTGTACATTCTGGCCCTGGGCTGGCATGGCCTCACCTGGCCGCCTGAACCTTGCCCGAACCGTGGCCGGCATGACCTGAACCGTGGCCGATATGGCCGAAACATGGCCTTTTTGCATGTGCCAATATTCTTTTGCTATATATTTAGGGCATTTTTGTATTTCCATATGTTTCAATTAGAATTGTGGCCACCATTTGAGCAGCCCCGTAGGGGGCAGTGGGCAAAACTGACCGGGCAGGGTCCCGGACGGCTGCTCAAATAGACAAAACGGACACGAAATTGGTCCGCAAATGAGCAGCCCGCTTCCATTCCACAGAGAATCAATCAATCAGAGATTGCGATAAGCCTGCACGTTCCTGATCAGGTACAGTGCACGCGCTTTCCGCTCCCAAAAACCATGCCCCACGGCCGCATACTAGAGTACTAGTAGGAGTAGAATCGTGACTCCCCTCGTTCCTGGCCGTCCATTCATCCTACTGGTCACGAGCCACGACTCAGAAAGTAGGTCGCCATGCCCCAATCATAACAGTGGTATGCAGTTGTGATCAAGCACCGCATGGCACCCCCATCTCCTCCGTTCGTCCAACCACTCCCGCACGTACAGTCGATGGCCATTATTGTGCACCTCTTTCGTTGACGTACACCACCATCCTCACCAGCCGCTCCCCTCAACTTTGTACTCTGCACTCGTATCGCTTTTCATTCACATCTTGAAATTGCCAAAGTGCGGCTTGCTAGCCCTCCTCCACCTCGCTGCCTGGCCGGTCAACCTGTTGCTGCTTTGATAGTTCCCCGGGTCTATCACGGCACAGCAAAAGTTGCCGGCGTTCAAGCCCCGCCCTGCACGTCTCTTCTCTGGGGACCTCCTTGATTCCAGCGTCGAAACACGATCACTTGGTCAAACATACTCTGCGAAATTGCGACCCAAGCGGCGAACCGAGGGACACCATCCTTTAGCTGCCGGAAAGGTCTCGCTACTTAGTCCAAGTCCAACACGTACAGCAGCATGGATTGATCGCCATGAACAAATCAGCGAGCGACACTTCGTGCACCGAAAAGCTAACAAAACCCGCCTTAATCACTCTCTTGTAAGTAGTGTGCACCCAGATTATACTACTCCCTCCGATCCATATTAATAGGTGCTGAAGTGGATGTATCTAGCAATAAAACATGTCTAAATACATCCACTTCAACACCTATTAATATGGATCGGAGGGAGTACTATTGTACTGCGCTAGCTTGATAAACTATCGCGGTTCCGAGGAGGAGAGCATTGTAAATGCCATCAATTTGCAGATCTGATTGGAGAGCGCCAATGGAAGAGACGAACTAGTCGATGGGGAGATGTTGAAGATTAAGATAATAATCGCCCAGATAGACAGATCTTCCAAGTAATCTCGTGACAACAGGGGGACCGGAAGTCGCGGTATCCCACGCTACATTCTGTTCGACGCTGATGCCATGCCACTTGCCACCCAACGCGTGTGATATCGGCGACAGGGTTGTTGGGAGATGGCTCGTGCAATTTGGAATCCTGAGCAGGTAGACAAAATAGTGTACGTTTGCACGAAGTGGACATGGAATGGGTGTATCTATTGACTAAATACCAAGTAGGAGTACAAGAGCACTGGCAAGATTGCAACCACGCTAGGATAGTAAGTAAGGGCTGAAAATTATTCAGCACTATGGGACTTGTGTGTGATTGGCTACTTATTAAAGGGAAAATGAACTGGTGGTCGAAATCTGAATAATATTCCACCACTAGCTGACCACTAGCTCAAGTACTACATGACAAAAAAGGTACTACCCCTCTGTATTGAAATGTAAAATGTTTTAGCATTTTCTAGACAGCACGTACATAAACATGATGTATATGAATCTATACGCTAAAACATGTCTAGATACGTTTTATCTAGAAAATACTAAAACATCTTATGATACGGAGGGAGTATTAATCAGCATCATCACCAACATCCATAAAAGCTTCTGAGGACACCAATTATTAACAGCAATCATCTAACATCTTTTTTTCCTAATCACAGATGGAGCAGCTACAGTCTGCCTGCCTAAGAAGAAGGGACAATCTCAAGACAAGTAACATAGCACATCTTCAGGCACGGAGTACGCTCTTCTCACAGACTACAACTGTGAAGGTAACAAGAGAGCGTCTCGGCGTCAGATGCTATGCTACGCAAGATGGAACCTAGCTAGAGGAAACCTTCGGTGCCATGGCCGGCGCGGGCTTCTCTGTATAGCTGCATCGCCTCCTCCATCACCTGGGCCCGTGACAACAGCTCGGCTCGTTTCTGACTCGACGGGTGAGTGGAGAGGTAGTTTTTCAGCGCCGACGGACTTCCTGCGATCTTTCCTAGCTTCTCGTAGACTTTAGGAGCAGCGCGCGGGTCAAAACCAGCAGAAGCTTGCAGCATGAGTCCAATGTGGTCCGCCTCTATCTCCATCCTGCACAAGTTGCATATTCAGAAGAGCTTCTAACAAGAAATACTTTGCATAGATTTGACAATGAAACAACAAGGCCGAAAACTGTACAACAATGTCAACGGCTCTTAGCAATATATATTGAAACATTTAGCTAACGAGCTCACGCCGTCTAGGAAACAGTAGTTTATTCTTTATGACAGACAGAAAACAGGACTGTCCCTAGAAATAAGTAATCTCACAAGTTTTTTTGCACAACATCTCACTAGAATTAAAACAGCTTACGGAAAAAATGGCGATGAAATTATCATCGCAGATCTTTTGATATAAGGAACATGAAGGGCTATCCATGGTTAAACAACTGGATAGAGTACACTAGTGCAAGATTCGCCAAATTATATGAAATCTTCATATGTCTACGAAGCAATGAAGGCTACATCAAGAAGTGGCAGCTGAGGCTTTAGAAAATTTCATATCCACAGAAAGTAGCATCAGTGGACCCAGATTGGACAGGGCAGATAGGCATACAGTCAACTGTCAACTAATGGAGTAAATAATCGTAGCCAAAGTCTGATGGATCAATAGCTAGTCCATTTTTCAGGAGATGACTTCAGTTACTTGCCATCTTGTTTCAAGACAACTGCTAACTTCCTATAGCTAAACATCCCAGCTCCTACGATGCAACATTTCAGATGCACTAGGCAGAAGCGCTCAATGTCTATACTTGCTTGCTTAACAGCAGTGTGCAATGCCCATGATGTACATCAGTTCAACGGTGAGGAGGCAAGCTGAGTACTCCCTCCGTTCCATATTAGATGATTCTCAACTAGATGTATCTAGCACTAAAATATGTCTAGATACATCTATATGAGAGTCATCTAATATGGAACGGAGGGAGTAACAGCTAAACATCCTAGCTCCTACGAATGCATTAACAGCTCATATCAACGAGGCTCAGCAGTCAATATCCCATTATAGTTGAGCCTCACCATTCTAGCAAATCTGCTGATGCTTGTCATTTGTGAAATATATAGCTTCTGATTATGTGTTATCACCTACTCCCTCCGTTCCAATATAGATTTCTATTTGTCCAAACATACATGTATGTGGACATGTTTTAGGGTGTGTTTGGTTTAGGGTATATGTTTTGTGGTTGAGGGTATCCCCAACCACCTGGTTAGGGATAGCCACTTTTCTTGTTTGGTTAGGCGGGATGGGAGGTGGTTAGTGTTAGCCATATTTTTGTTTGGTTGAAACCATTTTGAGTGGATGCCTAGTTGTGGTGACCTTCTTTATTCAGATGGTGAGATTACCCTTAGACATGAAATAGGTTTATTTGGGGATATATAGCGTACTGGACACAAAATCAGTGGCACACAAATTTTATTTACTTCACGAGCTGGGGATGAATGCAAGTCAAATCTGGGAATATGACTTGTGCGCTCTGGTTGGAGGACCTCAACATGCCCAGGAAAAAGCTCGTACAGGGAACATGCGCCGCACGCGGCCTGCAGATGCACTGCCGCCGTTCGGCCCCTGGATGCAGGCATGCAGCGCTGCACTACTGACCTCCGCTCCCGTCTCATCTTGGCACTACCCGACGCCGTCTGGATTAGCTCCGCCGCCGCCGCCATTAGTCTCCCGGCGCCGCCTCGATTTATGCCGCTGCTGCTGGTGGTTCACGAGAGAGCAGCCCTGCCGCCGAAGGAAAATACAGGGTACAGATGGGGGTAGAGGGTCCTGCCGCCGCCACCTCTAGCCTCCCGTCGCCATGCAGATTTCTTGCCGGCGCCGCCTCCTTTGGAACCTGGTTTAGGAACGAGAGGAAGAATGAGGATGGACAAAGGGAAGAGATAAGGTTTGACTATTTTTCCTGGATTTCACCAGCGGTGAGCGAAGGAATCGGGGCCAAAGACATTCTCCGGGTGAGGCTAGCGACGGAAGCCAGAAGTGGTTGGCCTCATCCGTCACATTTTGGCGGACCAGCAGAGCCACCGTTTCGGTGGCATATTCCTAGAATCTGGCTATCCTCATCCACTCTCTTCCTCTCAACCAAACGGTTGGCAGCCCCTAAAATTTGGCTATCCCTAACCACTTGAGGGATACCCCCTCAACCAAACACACCCTTAGTGTCTACATACATGCATGTTTGGACAAATAGAAGTCATCTATTTTAGAACGGAGGGAGTATAAGCATTCTTCATTTAATTTTACAGAGTGAGACATAAGTTGTGTGTTCCTGTAATATGTAGAGATTTCTTTCCGGGCAATTTCACGGTTGTTGCATATTGTTTAAAATACTAGGCAAAGCGCACTCTGCTCTGTTTCTTTCAGGAGCAGAGTCGAACATTCCATTATTTCTGAAAATTCCATTATTTACCGAAATTCTCCAGAAACATTTTTTAAAGTTATAGGGGACATCTCTGTCAGTTGGGATGCAGGACAAGGGAAGGGCCTTGGTTAGAGGAAGAGCGCTCCACACGTTAGATCTGGAACAGCGCCACTGAATTGCCACCACGAGCGTCACCTCGACGTTAGCTTGCAGCCAACCGAGTTGTGGCACCACCTTTTGCTGTCCGCCTTGCTGAGCAGTGTCATTGTGTATCGCATTGGATTATGTGGCGATCGGCGAGGGGCGCACATCAGAGAGGGGAGGTCTCATGTGGCCGTGCATGTAGGAATATCCAACTCTTTGATTTAGAGAAGGATCCCCTGTAATGTCCATATGAAAGAAGTATATTTGATTATATGCAGTAAGAAGTACTCCAACTGCATCAGCAGGGGTAGTTGGGCCTTCCTGGGAAGTTTGGATATGGTGGAAGCTTGTGTTAGCTGACAAGTCCAGAGCTTATTTAGACTAGCATCATGTTTCCGGTACGGCGGGTTCGAGGGACGGGAACGTGGGACGAGAGTCGGAGCCTAGAAAAATCAGGGAACGGAAGGAGTATACATCTCTCGAGCGATGATTCGGTTGAGGGAACGCGAACCAATCGGTTCGGGGACGATGAACCCGGTACGGTATGGCGGGTCAAGGAACGTGGTAGCATATTTTTTTGGAAGATGGATAGATGATTGACGGAAACCACGTCATTTTCTTCCTTATATTACTCGACCCCTGTTTTCTTCCGGAAAATATAAAACAATACATTACACAGGAGAGGACGAGTCCTGGTTTTCTTTTTTCAAGCGACAGAACACAGAGCCAGGGGCTCAGATGGACTCGATTCGGGTGTGGTGCTGCCGGCAGCTTGGCAGCCGGCCACCGGCGCTGGTGCTGGCTCCAGCGGCCCAGCTCCCTAGCCACCACCGCTGCAAACTGCGGAGGCCATAGCGGCGCCGCCGGACCAGCGATTCTAGCCGGCGGCGCATCCGCCGTCGGTGGCGGCCGGAGGTTTTGATTTGGTCGACGGCGGCCCGAGTTTGGAAGTGGACCAACAACCACGTAAGTCTCCAATCCTTCCCGTGGGCACTCCCGTTTCCTCGCCTGATTCCTATTTCGAGTAGAGAACCCATCGTACGAGTCGATGAACCAAGGTACAGTACCAATTGTCCGGGGACGTGTCCCCATGACCGAATCCTATCGTTCCACCCACCGTCCCCGAACCTCGATTCGGGACGACGAATCCGGAACGTGGGACGGGGCATCGTTCCCCGTTCCCGGCTACTAATATGTTTGCCATTTGGATTCCATGGACACTACGGATTTAAACATATGAAAGGAAGCTCATTTAAATTTAATGTGCACCATAGCAACGAACGGGCTTTGTGCTAGTGGGAAGTCCAGAGCTTATTTAGACTAGCATCATATGCTTGCCATTTGGATTCCATGGACAGTACGGATTTAAACACATGAAAGGAAGCTCATTTAAATTTAATGTGCACCGTAGCAACGCACGGGCTTTGTGCTAGTGGGATTCTAATAATTGTACAAGAAGGACATCATCCTTGTTAAGTTTGGTAGGAGTTGTAATAGATCAAAGAGAAGGATATCATATTATCATTCTAGTCAATTCGGTGTTTGCGGTCAATTCCTTGCGTATCCAGGCTTCAGTACACGACATATGCTATTGTAAAGCTTATTTAGTCTAGTTCATAAGAACCGATGCAAATAGTTAATGAGCCCATCAAAATTTATGCTGCCTACCATTGGAAAACAGGTGAGAGAACAGGGAGAACTAGATGTCTCTCTAATGTCCAATGTGCTGTTCAGGGCAAGAACTAACAGTAAAAATCTCATACGTAGGACTCTCAAGCGCCATGGGTTTTATTACTTCAAATGTTACCACTATGGTTAGTCCCATAGCAAATTAAATAGTACTGTGTGCCTCAAAGATGTCTCCATGAAAGGATATGATCTAATATCTTGAGAACACCCCTTGCTTCATAGGGTTACAAACCTGGATTACAGGCATATAGTTCAGAGAATCTGCCAAGTCAAATGAAAATTGATATACTAATCTACGTTTTATTAGTTTTCGATACAACTTCGACGTCAGTGAAATTGACAAGATTTAGCAAAACCTTTTTAGTTGTTAATGTGATACAAAGATCACTTTTTTACCTAGATATATTCTCACTGGTCTGTGGTACATTAAGCTGAAATGACAGAGAGGCTCACATTAGCTTAGGGTGGCCAGATGGAGGCGCTTGAAGCAAGAATCATATACCTTACAGAAAAATGACATATCTACACAATTCAAGCCTATTGGTGACAATTTATTGTCCTTTGCTAGGTCTAGGAGCATCTCATTTCATTCATATATGCAACTTATCATGCGTAGAATGTAAATACCATAGTTTCATGAACAATGTAAAACGCAGAGATGAATACCTTCGTGAGAAGGGCAGCCTGAGAAGTAAATTTGACATTGTATTAATCAAGTCTGGCATGTAAATGAACTGTAGGACGATAAGCTGCAAGATAGTTAACCCCATGCCCCTGGTGAGCATCTCTGGCACGTGCCTTGCGATAGCGTGCCCAATCTAAAACATAGAAGTACCAATGTAAGTTCAAACTCATTGTAAAACCACCAGAAATCATACATGAGCCCGTAATCCAATCAGCAAACCTACCTCATGCGAAAGCACGGTTGCAATCTCAACATCTGTCTTGAAATGGTCGAGCAATCCAGTGAAGACTACAATCTTACCACCAGGCAAGCACATTGCATTTACCATCTTATCTCTGACAACAATCACCTCCCAATTGAGCTCATTGAGATGCTTGGTCTGCGGATGCGCCCCCCTTGCCTTGCCCCGTTTCCGGCTCTCGGCGACCCACCTGTCATCGAGAAGCTCGTCGTTCCGCTGAGCCGCCGCGGCCGTGCTCGCGTCCTTGTTAGGCGAGAGGTGTTGCATCACATCCTCGGCTTCCATGTCGCGGTTCTTGATAGCAAGGTCGGAGGAGATGTCGCCGTAGGAGGTATCACTGAAGTCGTCGCTGCGGCGGTCGGCGAGGCCGCGGTGGAGAGCGCGGACGATCTCGGAGGCGATGAGGCGGACGCGGATGCTGTCGGGGTGGAGCGGGGGCAGGATCTTGGGGGCGAGCTCCTTCTTGAGACTGGCGAATTGGGACTCGCCGAGCTGGCGCTCCAACTGGGGCGTGAGGAGGACCAAGTGGACGCGGTTGGTGTAGGGCACGGTCTCGAGGTTCCCGAAGTAGACGACGACCGCCGCGCCGCCGGCGGCGAGGACTACCGCGGTGACCTTACGCCGGTCGTGGTACCACTGCCCGCCGCTGCGGCGGCGGGTGAAGTGGACGACCTTCGGGCGGCGCGAGGAGGTGAAGTAGTACCGGGGAGGCGGCACCTGCGCCGGCTGCGGTCGACATACGGCGGCGGGCTCGTGGCGGAGGAGCCCTCGGCTGGACGAGCGGATGCCCCCCGGGAGACGCGGGGAGGCGTGGTAGTGCCGCGTGAACGGCACCCCCGCGCCCACTCCTGGCCGCGGCGGCGGCGGCTGGCCGGCAGGGTTGTAGCGGAGGAGCCGGGAGAGGGAGGAGCGCGAGTTCTTGAGGTAGTTCATGCCGTATTAATTTTCGCTATTTTTGTTGGAATTTTGGGAGCGGTGTGTGATCGTACAGACTGGAGAGGCTGGATTTGGTGCGTTTGTGGAAGTTGCCAGATGGCATGGCACGGAGGAGAAGAGCGGTGTCGCCTCTGGACGCTAAGCTGAGACGTGTAGCAGAACTGGCTAACGGGCCGGCCTGCACCGCACGGCCCCGTCGCCGGTTACACGGTCCTATCATGGCCCGACAAACGATGGGCGTGCCGGGGCGTGCGGGCACATGTGGCCGGCCTCGAGACATAAGCACAACCCATATAGTATATTAACGGAAAATCTAATTCTAGGCCGCCGTTGGCTTGTCTGATTTCCAAGCACCCTTCGGAGCCGTCGGATCGTCGATCTACGGTTGTATTTAACCAAGTGGACATTACTAGTGTATCGGTCCATCACGCACGTTGCCCGTTCGCCTCACTCGTTAAGATAAACCGACACTCCCTATGACATGTGGGTCCAACGGAGATGGGACGTTCTGTTTCGTTAAGCGCGTTGTCCTCCTCTCTCTGCCTCGTCCATTTCTCCGGTGGTGACTCCGATGGGTGCCTTCCGATTCGCCCTGTTTTCGGCCGTTTCTGGCGAATCAGTCCAAGGCGAGCACGGCGAAGCAGGTACCAATGCACCTCCCCTCATTTGCTCGCTTATATGCCGTGTATTGTCGTCGGATTATGTGCCCCCGTCGTAATCGTGGGTTAGCTAGTCGCCGGCGCGTCCGTGCCTCCAGCCACCGGGGTCTCGATATGCGACGCGAGCGCGACGAAGCAGGTACCAACGCATCTCCCCCACTTTCTTCTTATATGTCGTGTATTATCGCCGGATTATCCGCCGCCTCGTAATCGTGGGTTAGCTAGTCGCCGGCGTGTCCGTGCCTCCAGCCGTCGGGGTCTCGATATGTTTTAGCCCGTTTTGAAAACCTTACAACTCGTATCTCGTTTCCGTTCCCCTATTCACATCCACCCCACACACATGTGCTCCACTTTGCTGCGCCAAATCTTCGTTGACAGTTTCATCTCCGATCGAATTTGCGTTTCTCGTCTCAATCACAGCCCGTACATGTTTACACATCGCCGTTTCCCTAAATGTGAGCCCAAAACCCGCGCCCCCCTCTTTTCGTTGTTCCTCCGAGAACAGAGCAGTTCAGAATGTATCACTAGTGTTGTTTACAAAATGGGATCCTCGTTGTCCCGTATATTGTGTTGACGAAAGTCTTAGGAAACTAGAACATTCTCAGCATGCTCATGCTTTGGTAGGCATAGTTTATTTCCATTTTCTCCCTTTTACTCTGAATGCATTTGCATGTTTTAGGGTGAAGGAGAATGGGGGATGGAATGCAGTGTCCATTCTGTGTTTGATTTTAGTGTTCAATTAGATGTTAAACCTCATCTACACCCATGTTTTAGCACATTAGCATTTTCAATGATTTTCAGATTTTTATTGTTTTGGGTTTTACAATTATTGACTTATGAATTTTTAGTTCATGTTTTTGTGTGTTTGATTTGTTTGTTTGGGACAATCTGATGTAGATATGCATGTATGTTTTTTGTTGTATTAGTGTGCATTAAGTCACACGATATGTATTACCATATGTTTTGTCAGAGAGATATAGTGTGCAAACATTTGCATGCTCACTGTAGTTTATCTTTATTTTAGTTCCAAATTTATTCAGGACTTGATATGTCAAAATTTGTGGGTGAGAAAAATTATTAGGGATTGATAGGGATAAGTTGTTTTTTATTGTACTTCATACTTATGTTTAAATTTTGACCATCTAAACTTGTTAGGACTTTTTTATTATGGTTATGCGTTTTACGATTATTCAGAGTGTGTTCGACAGGTTGCATTTTTGTGTGTCATTTGTGTATTATTGACAGTTTTATATTACAGAGGAATAAAGATTTCATTACTCATAGATTGATATGCAATGTGTCCTTATTGTAGGATTATCCTTGGAGAGGAAACATAAACCATTTGATGAAGGTGATAAGGTTGTTGGGGCTGGTGGTGTCAAGCGAGTACGGAGAAACAAGCAGAAAATAGATGATGACAATGGTGAGGGATTTGATGAAAGTTTTGATTTAAAACCTTAGCGAAACAGGGTCTCACCTTGTCCAATTGTGAAGTTGTACAGCCACATCAACAATGACCAGACAACCGAGATCGTTAACATGAAGCTAGACAGTCTGCTTGGCATAAAATGCAGTGTTCTGCACAACTCTGCCATCGGTTGGTTTGTTTGGAACATATGATAAGCATAGCTGGGAGTTTGTGATCCCGGATCCCTCTGAATGACCAAACGGTTTTCCGATCTCTAGGACTTCCCATTGGCGACGAGTCTGTCGTTTATGCTATGGATGCTTACATTCAGTCTGAGTTGGGTCCCCGTCTGTACCCCGAAGAGTCAAGTACCCCAATCAGGACTCGTCTGTTTGAAATCCTCAAGGGCATGGGTAGTTGTGATGAGAAGTTCAAACAGCTTTTTGTGATGTAGATCACGTGTACCTTCATATGCCCAACAACAAAAAACAAGATCAACAATAGGTGTTACCCTGTTCTGGTGAGTACCACTTATTTTTTTCATATCAATCTAAACCTGATTAATTTTTTTTATTGTGGTAATTTTTTTTAATGTTCTGCATGGTAATTTTTTACTTTAGTGTGATGGTAACTTTTACTATTATGACATGGTAACCTTTATTGGTATCTTCTAATCCGATGTCATTGTAACTTCCAATAATCTGACATGATAACTTATACTGGACTGGCATGGTAACTTCTATTTTTATGATTGATAACTTTTAACCTTTTTATGTTTTTTTAACAGGGCAACATTGACAATGTTAAGAGTCTTAATTGGAATAAATTTATTGCTGATCAACTTCAGGAAGGCTTATCCAATGGCCAGTACAACAAGAATTGTTTGTTTGGCCTTGATGTACGTATATGTTTGTATATTTTCTTTTCCTTCATTTCAACTGTAGTCTGGTTGCATACATTGTCTGATTTTCGTTTTTTTTGTGTGTGCAGCTTTTGTATGTTGATTCTCTGGATGTTTGCAGTCTAAACCTTAATCTACATGATGGGTGTTTTGCTATAAACATCTGGTCTAGAGAAGACATTGATACTGTATTGGCCGCTGATTTGAAAGTTGATGGGAGGTGTTTTGGAAATCTCCTGGTACATGTGTTACTTGATGTTTCATTTTTTGGCTTCCTCAATAATTTTGTATTTATATGTTTGTTTGCCTTGCCTTTAAATTGTCTGACTTTGTTAATTTTTTTTGTTTTTCTGGATTTTGTGTGTCTTGCAGCTTAAATCACAATTTGGATTTAACTACACTCTATTCGGTGGTGATGATGAGTTTAATAGGTGGATTGATATATGTTTCGATCATGGTTGTTCATCCAAGGTACTTCTTTGTTTCAAACTTTTATGTCATATCTCTATATTTGTTCGGTACTCGTTATTCGGTATTTATTTTGTTCTTTGTTCCGTTATGTCAATGTTGTTCTTCATTATTCTTCACTATTCATTTATTTGTTTTTCAGCAAAAGTATGATGTTAAGAACCTTATTGGTTCGCTTGCGTCTGGAGTGGTTGGTCCGATGGGAACACTTGTTGGAGGGTGGACGAAGCTGGCACCCAGCGCGGGCGATGATTTGGGGGATCAATTTGGAAGTTTCACCGATGCATTTGTTGGTGACAAAGTGAAAGTGCATGGTTCCCCCATATGTGGTTTTGGTAATTAATGACAATCCTTTATGGACTAATGTTTGCATTGAGTTATCCTTGTAGATCTTGTCCATAGGAAATAATGGAGTTCATGTGTTGAACTCTATTAGCTTCCTTGATGGCCATTGTTATTCTCATGGATTTATATGAAGAATGGTCATGGTTTGAGTTGAGCTTATTGCTAGTGTGTCTTGAAGAAAAGGATTAGGTGATCTTTCATTATCATCTTCAAGAAATCATCTTTAGAAGTGAGAAGCAAAGATACAAGGTTGATCAAGCTCGCGATCAACACACAAAGCTACAAGTTTTACCAAGTGGGATTGTGTATCCCATGGTATGGTAAGCATTTGTCAAATATAGCGTTGTGAACTAACCCATGATATGTGTGTGTCGCATCTCTATGTGTGGTTAGGTATCTTTCCATGGGCATGAACCAAAAGGAAGATTTCATATAGCCCATGGTCTATGTCGTCGTCAAGCGGTGTTTGTTATCTAGCTTGACGTGGAAGCTCAAGTGAAGCATCTAGAAGATATCCTATGCTTGATGCTTGCCACCCTTTTGGAGATTGTGGCCTTGTGAAGATTTGCCGAAGGGTCTCTCCCATAATGGTGTATGGGGGAGCTAGTCTCTCCCATAATGGTGTATGGGGGAGCAACTTGCAAGCCTTCATCAAGCGGAGCTTGTGCTAGCAAGCACAATCAAGAAAGAAGATCCAACTTGAGAGAGTCAAGATCGTCATCATCTAGCTCAAGTGGAATGCTCAAGGCAAAGGTATAATCTTGATAGATTTTCTATTTTACCGGTCTCGTGTCTTTGGGAGACCGGGTTATAGGATAGATAGTCGTACTATCAAGAGGGGCTCTCAAGTGAGTAACTCGATCGAATCATTATGGAGAGATCAAACCTTTGCATACTTTGCATATCATCTTTCTTGGTTCTTATTTGGCCTTTGTCTCCTTTGGGTTTTAGTGCTTGTCGTGATCTTCATGACAAGCCTTGGTTTCTCGAAAACGGATTTCGTAAGAAAAACTTGTTGCGTTTTCGGTGGAGAAAATATCCGGTTCAGCTTTGAGAATGTTTCCACACCTTCCATGTGTGATAACTTCTCCATTCATTTTTGTTTGGATACTCCTTGCTGTTATCTTTCCAACCCAATTGGATTCACCTCTTTCGGAGTTCATCCGCAAAAGTTATGTTCGTCTCGGTGATGGAGGTTTTACCGGTTGTTCCTTTTAGAGAGGTTAAACCTTTCTACATTTGGTTTTAGTTTCCATTGTTGGACAGTGATGTTTCTCTGCATGATCTTGTAGAGTTTTTCATTGCGAACTCAACGAGCCAAAGATCATCGAAAACGGAGTCCGGACGAAAAAGTTATGAGTGTTTTAGTATTGGTGTCTCTGCAGTTTTCGCCAGTCCGGAGTCTCCGGACTTAGGGCCGGAATCTCCGGTAGTCCGGAGTCTCCGGTGTGCAGTCCGGAGTCTCCGGACCAAAAACTCCCCCAGGGGTTGCCCCCTTGGTGTCGGGTACTGTATAGGGTCCGGAGAGTGTCCGGAGACTCCGGTTCAGACCGGAGACTCCGGTCTTCACACCGGAGTCTCCGGTGTGAGTTTTTCCTGCAACGGCTCTTTTTCGTGGGGACCTATAAAAGGCCCCTTTCTTCCCCAAAGAGCTAGGTCTTCTAAGCACGAATTTTTCCCCTCTCTCTCCTCCATTGTTGACCTTGGAAAGCTTGCCCCTCTCTCAATTCCTCCCATGATTCTTGCATATCTTTGAGGGAAAAGAGAGAGGAGATCTAGATCTACATTTCCACCAATCCATCTTCCTTCTTAGTGAGGGAAACCTAGTAGATCTTGATCTTGGAGTTCTTGGTGTTTCTCCTCCATTGTTCTTCCTATCTTATTCCCCCATAAGCATTTGTTGCTTTGTTGGAATTTGAGAGTGAAGGATTTGAGCACTTGTGCTCTTGCCATTTGCATCGGTTGCATCGGTTTGCTCTCTCCACGAGGATTCGTGGAAGTGAAAGTTTGTGAGCTTGTTACTCTTGGGTCTTGGACCCTAGACGACTTGTGGTGTTCTTGGGAGCCTCCAATTGAGTTGTGGATGCGTGCCCCAAGATTGTGGTGACACCGAGAGCCTCCAATTGAGTTGTGGATGCGTGCCTCGGAGTTTGAAGGTTGCCAATAGTGGAAGGTGAACTAGGCCTTTGTGGCGGGGTTCATCGGAGAATAGGGTGAGGCCTTTGTGGCGTTGAGTAGGCCTTCGTGGCGAGCTCACACCCCTCCAACGAGACGTACTCCCCTTTGTGGGAGGAACTCGGGAATACATCTTCGTCTCCGTGTGCCTCGGTTATTTCTATACCCGAGCTTTTTACTTATGCAATTTACATTGTGATAGCCTTCGAGCTTGAAGTTATATATATTGCTATCACCTTGTTACTTGTCTTGCTTAGCATAAGTTGTTGGTTCACCTAGTTGTCCCTAGAATATTTAGGTTGTATGCTTGTTAATTTAAACACCTAGTTTATTTCCGCATTTAGCAAGCATTAACCGGAAAAGTTTTAATCGCCTATTCACCCCCCCCCCCCCTCTAGGCGACGTCGTTGTCCGTTCAATTGGTATCAGAGCCTCGTCTCTCTTTATTAGGCTTTACATCCTAGAGAGTACGATGTCGTTTAGAGAAATAGAGCATGATCCCGCTTTTATATTCTATGGTAGAAATTATGATGCTTGGAAAATTCGCATTCTTAATTTTCTTGAGGACATGGGTCCAAAGTATGTTAAGAGAATTGTAGATATGGATTTTCCTCCTCCAAAGGATTCTCAAGATTTATCTTTAGAGGATGAGGAAAAATCTTATCTCGATACTCTTGTATCTAATGGTCTCTTGTGCATTTTGAGCGATGTAGTTATTAAATCAATCATGCCTTTTCGAAACGCTCATGAGCTATGGACAAAACTTCAAGATATATATGATGTGTCCAATATTATCGAGGATGATTGTTCTCCATCCACTTCCGGCCGTGATGAGTTCACATCTTTCTCCACTCCACCAACATGTGATTTGTCACAAGGTAATGATATGGTGAGTGGTGATAGAAATTGCATTGTGAATAGTGAATTTGCTATTGACTATACTTCATCTCTATCCCATTGCAATGATCTATCTTTGGACTTAATATCTTATAGCACTCAAAATTCCATACATGCTAGTGTTGATAGACCTTGCATATCATCTAATAGTTGTTTAACTAAATCTCATGATGATATGCTTCCTATGTCTTGTTTTCATGAAAATAATGCTTCCATTTCCTCTAGTACTTGTGTGGCTAACAATGTAGAGGAATCCCACTTTTTTGTGGAACAAGACATGGACCTTAATGGCTCTTCTAGTATATCTTCTTCATCGCCATCCATTTCTCATATGTGCCTTATGGCTAGGGATTCAAAGGTATCACCACCTTTGGAACCCACTACATCTTGTGATGATGAGGATGAGGATATATTTTATGGAGAGTATGAGGACGAAGACTCTTTAATGGAGAAGGGTGAGTTGGTTCTTCTTGATCTCCCTAAAGGTAGTAAAGCTATCACTCCTTTTAGTGAAATATTGGCTTTTGCTATTTATAGCGCTAAAATCATTGAAAAGAAAGGTGAGATTGAAAGAAGTGATGCAAATGAAAAGGCATCCCTCACTATGTCTCTTGAGGAAGAGTATGAGCTCCGAGTTACTCTTGAGGAGAAACTTGAATCTATTGAGGAGCTCTATAATGAACAAATAGCCTATCTCACTAAAGCACGTGACCATACCCATGCTAAATATAAAGTGCTTAAAAATGAAAAGGTTGAATTTGTTGTTGGCAATGCTAATCTAATTGAAGAAAACTCTAGGTTAAATAATGAGCTTGCCAAGTTATCTTCTTCTATTTCAATTGATGCTTGTGCTACTAACTCCACATCTTGTGAAGCATCTATTTTGAAGGAGAATGTGGAGCTAAGGGCTCAACTTGAGTTAATGACTATCAAGTGTGGGAAATTGGAAGAGAGTCATGAAAAGCTATCTAGCTCTCATGAGGATCTTCTAGCATCCCATACCAAGCTAAAATTAGCTCTTGAGGTTATCACTACAAAGGTAACATCTTGTGAGCCTCATGTGGTAACTAGAACAATCTCTTCTATTAATGCTATATTGCCTTGTTCTAGTATTAGTAACTCATCCTCTCATAATGTTTCTACATCTTGTGATGAGTTGCTTTCCTTGCCTTGTTGCTCTAACAATGAAGCATCTACTTCCTCTAGCTCTTGTGTTGATTCTAACCATGTAGCGGAAATTAAAGAGCTCAAGGCCCAAGTCACTTCTTTGAAGAAAGACTTGGAAAAGAGTCATGAAGGGAGTTCCACCATTTACAAGATGTTGAGAGTGCGAAGACTTCCCAATGACAAGAGTGGACTTGGATTCAACTCCAATATCAATAACAAGTCCAAGGTTGACAAGAAGAAGGGCCAAGAACAAGTCAAAGATACGGCCAAGATTATTTGCTTCAAGTGCAAGATTGAAGGGCACCATGTTAGATCTTGCCCTTTGAAGAAGAAGCCTCTTAGTGAGAAGCAACTAGGGAAGAGGCCTCTTGTTCAATCTCATGCTCAACCACGAGTTGAACAACGGCCACCTCCTAAGAAGACTCAAGCCAATGCTCCTCTTGTTGAGAAGCCTATTGAGAAGAAAGAAAAGAGTCGATGTTGCTACCTTTGTCGCAAGAAGGGACACTTTGCTTCTTCATGCACTAATGGTACATTATCCAACCCTATCCTTGTTGATAATGTTTATTCCATTCGGAAGGATAATGTGGGCAATGTGTTTGCCAAATATGTTGGTACTCCAAGTGGTGTCAAGAAAAGAACCATTTGGGTTGCCAAACCTATTGTGACTAACATCTTAGGACCCAACTTTGTTGGGGACCAACAAGCTCAAACTTGATCAATAGGTGGTGATGGAGGGCATTGGAGACTTGGCTAATTCATGAAGAATTAAGAGATCTTCATCAATTTTATTTCCTCAAGCCAAGTCACTTGGATTATATATATCTCCTACCCAATGTTCCTCCAAGCGGTAACTTGTATTTAAATCATATATTCATTGAAAGTTGCTTGCTCCCTTGCATATGTTAGTTTTGTTTCTAGCATGTGTTTGTATATGTTGTGCTTCCTACCTACCTATCTTGAGGAATCTAGTTATGTTTGTTGGTTTGAACTCCATGTACTTGTGTTCCTTGTGTTGAGCCTTCATTGCTTTCATTGCTTATCTTAGTTGGCTCTTTGGGAGATTAATGGACTATCCCATTTTGGGGGAGTAATATGCTTTGCACTTTACTATCCTAAAATGTGTGTACATGAGGAATACCACTTAGTGTTGATATATCAATATTATCTATTCTCTATGTGGTATGTCATTCTCATGAGAAATTCATTTCTAAATGTCCATTAACTTTCTCTAGTTGGATTTATTTTTGCCTCTTGTTGTTTTCAATGGATTATCACATATGGGGGAGTAATAAGCTATGTGCATATTACAATCCTAGAAAATGTGAACATGTGAGGTATTGTCACCTAGAGTTGATATTATTATTTATCTTGTTCCTATGTGGCATGTTGCTCAAACAAGTTCCATATTTGCTTAAAATATCTTGTGTCTCTCTTCTTTGGTATCTTGTTTGTTAGAGAGTTTCTTGTTGCCTTGCATTTCGTTTTTATTTGAAGCCTTCAAGAATCTCTATCTAAGCATGTTTTTTTATTCCTATCTTTTACCACATGCTTATGTTTTGTGAATATGATTGTGAACAAATCTACCACCGAGAAATATCTTCATACATATCTTGTCTTTGACAAGTTATAATAATTTGTGGTAAGTTTATTGATCATATTTACTTTGACCATTGCTCTAATATTGCCGTGTTTCTTGCCAAGGATTTTGTTTGGTTCAAACTCCTTTGTGTCTTCCTTGCTCTACTCAAAATTTGTTTTATGTTTTCTTGAGTTAGGAAAAGCAATGATCCCATTCTTGTGCACTTGTGTTCAAAGTCATACTTCTTTGGGTTGCACTATTCTTGGGGAAGCTATCCTACATTGAGTAGATCACCATTCTTTAAATTGGTATTGCATCTAATTGATTTTATTTAAACATGACTAGTGTTTGAATAATATATATGGAGAGTAATGATTCCATTGTGTGCATTTTGTATTCAAATGCAAGATCATAAATAATTCACTATTATTGGAAGAACTATCCTATATGCGTTTGAACACTTGTTGTCTTTAAATTTTTTTTGTTATCCCAATGACTTGTCTCTTTGGAAGACAAACTCCTTTCGTCTTGGTACTTTGTGTGCTATCATGAAAAGTGTAGAGGGTTTGTTCACTCTTTTTTTTTTTTTTTGGTATCCTCTCTATGTTGGTTTCCTCAATCATGTGTTGATTTGGGTCTTGATATTTTTTGGACAATTCTCTTTCTTTTCACTCTTGTGAGTGGCTTCTTGGTTTAATTAGTTCTTTGTCCAATTTGTATCTTGTTTTGGTTCTTGAAAGTTTTGTGCATGCATATTTACTATGTATATCTTTTGGCATGCTTTCTTTCGTTGATCCAATATATAGGATAAACTCCATCAAATCCTAAATGGCTAAGATGTGCATGAAATTCAAATTCATATTGATATGCACATATTTATGTGGAGTTTGTCCTATGTATTGTAGTTGTTCTAACTACTTTGGACCCAATGAGTTTGGGTACCATTTTGTACTTGAATTTTGTTTTTAGGTACAATGGAGATACATTGGTTGCTTGCTCCATTCATAAGGAAGGTGTTCTCACCATGGTATTATAGGAGTCAAGCTTCGATGATTATCAAACTCGCATCCTCTTCATCACCAATGTCGTCTCGGTAACAAGTATCTATCTCATGCATACATTTCTAGATTTCAACCTTGTGTAGGTTGCTTCTTGGCATGATTTCCTTTGTTGCATTTCATTTGGTTCTTGCAAATGTCTTATCAAAAACATCTTTATTGCAAATATGAGTAAGCCGGGATGATTACATATCTACGGGATATTTATAATCATTTTATGATTCACCAATCCCAAGTATATTAATCTAGCAACTTCTACTCGAAGTCTCTCATATGCAATATTGATGAATTCTCAAAAACCATTTGAATATTTTGTGAGATGCGTTACCTTTCTCGAAGCATTCCAACTATCACTTTTCCCTTGTGATATTTGTGATGCTTTGATGAGTTTTGTGTGTTCATCTATATCCCCTTAAGATTAAACTAAGCTTAGTGCTTTGCTTTCAAGCAAAAAATCTTATTGGTATATTAATGAACCTCTCTTGGATATCATGTTCTTCACTTTTGTACCTATCTTGTGTGTGCATGTTTCTTTGTGGATATATATCTTTGTGATTGTTGTCCACTTAGAAACTCATACACACGATAATAGTTACATCTTTAATTGATATTCTATTTCTTTAGTGACCACCTTTTATTGCTTTATATTCCTTGGTGGTTACTAAAAGGCACAAGCTTTGCTTTTGTTTTGGTATTCCTTTTGCATCTTAATAAGCTTGTGGACCTATGTGTTTTATCATTTGATGGTTTGTGTGTATGGCAAAAACATGATATGCACTATGTGCCTCTTATATTGAAAGACTATGTTGATGATTCTATCAACCTATTAGTCTACTAAAAATGTTTTTCCTTGTCACCCGCATCTATTTCGGTTGAGTAAGTCTTTATTTGTCACTTCTTGATCTTCATTGCTCAACTTTTGTTTGTTTGCAAGTTGCTTTGCTTCATTTCCAATCTAGTCTCTTGCTCTTGTTTGTGTTCAAAATTATCTAGAAGGGAGTGATGATTCCATGTTGTGCACATTATATAGTCATTCAAATCTAACATTGTGCATGTACCTTGGGGAGTTCCCTCTTGATTTTCTAGAACACTTGGTTGATCCTATCAAAATATTGATGTTGGTCATTCGGTTTTTTGGATCCTTGTGGTTGTTTGCTTCTTTGTGAAAGTATCCTTCAATTTTGCTTTGCTTATAAATTTTTGGATCCTCAATATAGTTTGATCTCCCTCCATCTATTCATAGTTGGAGATATGCACTTGATTTCACTCATATCATGAGGAATGCATACACTATGGGGGAGCTCTTACTATATTGGCCTTCTAATCTTTTTTCCCATTTCGGCAATGGATGCCAATGGGGGAGAAGTTTAGAGGGTTTAAGGGAATTTGGTTTATGCTTTAGTTTCGTTCTTAAGCATTTGCCTTTCCATGCTATTGCATCCTTGCTCTTGTTTAGCATGTTTGCTTTATTCATCATATAAACCCTCGTAAAAAGGGATTGTCATCAATTACCAAAATTGGGGAGATTGAAAGTGCATGGTTCCCCCATATGTGGTTTTGGTAATTAATGACAATCCTTTATGGACTAATGTTTGCATTGAGTTATCCTTGTAGATCTTGTCCATAGGAAATAATGGAGTTCATGTGTTGAACTCTATTAGCTTCCTTGATGGCCATTGTTATTCTCATGGATTTATATGAAGAATGGTCATGGTTTGAGTTGAGCTTATTGCTAGTGTGTCTTGAAGAAAAGGATTAGGTGATCTTTCATTATCATCTTCAAGAAATCATCTTTAGAAGTGAGAAGCAAAGATACAAGGTTGATCAAGCTCGCGATCAACACACAAAGCTACAAGTTTTACCAAGTGGGATTGTGTATCCCATGGTATGGTAAGCATTTGTCAAATATAGCGTTGTGAACTAACCCATGATATGTGTGTGTCGCATCTCTATGTGTGGTTAGGTATCTTTCCATGGGCATGAACCAAAAGGAAGATTTCATATAGCCCATGGTCTATGTCGTCGTCAAGCGGTGTTTGTTATCTAGCTTGACGTGGAAGCTCAAGTGAAGCATCTAGAAGATATCCTATGCTTGATGCTTGCCACCCTTTTGGAGATTGTGGCCTTGTGAAGATTTGCCGAAGGGTCTCTCCCATAATGGTGTATGGGGGAGCTAGTCTCTCCCATAATGGTGTATGGGGGAGCAACTTGCAAGCCTTCATCAAGCGGAGCTTGTGCTAGCAAGCACAATCAAGAAAGAAGATCCAACTTGAGAGAGTCAAGATCGTCATCATCTAGCTCAAGTGGAATGCTCAAGGCAAAGGTATAATCTTGATAGATTTTCTATTTTACCGGTCTCGTGTCTTTGGGAGACCGGGTTATAGGATAGATAGTCGTACTATCAAGAGGGGCTCTCAAGTGAGTAACTCGATCGAATCATTATGGAGAGATCAAACCTTTGCATACTTTGCATATCATCTTTCTTGGTTCTTATTTGGCCTTTGTCTCCTTTGGGTTTTAGTGCTTGTCGTGATCTTCATGACAAGCCTTGGTTTCTCGAAAACGGATTTCGTAAGAAAAACTTGTTGCGTTTTCGGTGGAGAAAATATCCGGTTCAGCTTTGAGAATGTTTCCACACCTTCCATGTGTGATAACTTCTCCATTCATTTTTGTTTGGATACTCCTTGCTGTTATCTTTCCAACCCAATTGGATTCACCTCTTTCGGAGTTCATCCGCAAAAGTTATGTTCGTCTCGGTGATGGAGGTTTTACCGGTTGTTCCTTTTAGAGAGGTTAAACCTTTCTACATTTGGTTTTAGTTTCCATTGTTGGACAGTGATGTTTCTCTGCATGATCTTGTAGAGTTTTTCATTGCGAACTCAACGAGCCAAAGATCATCGAAAACGGAGTCCGGACGAAAAAGTTATGAGTGTTTTAGTATTGGTGTCTCTGCAGTTTTCGCCAGTCCGGAGTCTCCGGACTTAGGGCCGGAATCTCCGGTAGTCCGGAGTCTCCGGTGTGCAGTCCGGAGTCTCCGGACCAAAAACTCCCCCAGGGGTTGCCCCCTTGGTGTCGGGTACTGTATAGGGTCCGGAGAGTGTCCGGAGACTCCGGTTCAGACCGGAGACTCCGGTCTTCACACCGGAGTCTCCGGTGTGAGTTTTTCCTGCAACGGCTCTTTTTCGTGGGGACCTATAAAAGGCCCCTTTCTTCCCCAAAGAGCTAGGTCTTCTAAGCACGAATTTTTCCCCTCTCTCTCCTCCATTGTTGACCTTGGAAAGCTTGCCCCTCTCTCAATTCCTCCCATGATTCTTGCATATCTTTGAGGGAAAAGAGAGAGGAGATCTAGATCTACATTTCCACCAATCCATCTTCCTTCTTAGTGAGGGAAACCTAGTAGATCTTGATCTTGGAGTTCTTGGTGTTTCTCCTCCATTGTTCTTCCTATCTTATTCCCCCATAAGCATTTGTTGCTTTGTTGGAATTTGAGAGTGAAGGATTTGAGCACTTGTGCTCTTGCCATTTGCATCGGTTGCATCGGTTTGCTCTCTCCACGAGGATTCGTGGAAGTGAAAGTTTGTGAGCTTGTTACTCTTGGGTCTTGGACCCTAGACGACTTGTGGTGTTCTTGGGAGCCTCCAATTGAGTTGTGGATGCGTGCCCCAAGATTGTGGTGACACCGAGAGCCTCCAATTGAGTTGTGGATGCGTGCCTCGGAGTTTGAAGGTTGCCAATAGTGGAAGGTGAACTAGGCCTTTGTGGCGGGGTTCATCGGAGAATAGGGTGAGGCCTTTGTGGCGTTGAGTAGGCCTTCGTGGCGAGCTCACACCCCTCCAACGAGACGTACTCCCCTTTGTGGGAGGAACTCGGGAATACATCTTCGTCTCCGTGTGCCTCGGTTATTTCTATACCCGAGCTTTTTACTTATGCAATTTACATTGTGATAGCCTTCGAGCTTGAAGTTATATATATTGCTATCACCTTGTTACTTGTCTTGCTTAGCATAAGTTGTTGGTTCACCTAGTTGTCCCTAGAATATTTAGGTTGTATGCTTGTTAATTTAAACACCTAGTTTATTTCCGCATTTAGCAAGCATTAACCGGAAAAGTTTTAATCGCCTATTCACCCCCCCCCTCTAGGCGACGTCGTTGTCCGTTCAATTGGTATCAGAGCCTCGTCTCTCTTTATTAGGCTTTACATCCTAGAGAGTACGATGTCGTTTAGAGAAATAGAGCATGATCCCGCTTTTATATTCTATGGTAGAAATTATGATGCTTGGAAAATTCGCATTCTTAATTTTCTTGAGGACATGGGTCCAAAGTATGTTAAGAGAATTGTAGATATGGATTTTCCTCCTCCAAAGGATTCTCAAGATTTATCTTTAGAGGATGAGGAAAAATCTTATCTCGATACTCTTGTATCTAATGGTCTCTTGTGCATTTTGAGCGATGTAGTTATTAAATCAATCATGCCTTTTCGAAACGCTCATGAGCTATGGACAAAACTTCAAGATATATATGATGTGTCCAATATTATCGAGGATGATTGTTCTCCATCCACTTCCGGCCGTGATGAGTTCACATCTTTCTCCACTCCACCAACATGTGATTTGTCACAAGGTAATGATATGGTGAGTGGTGATAGAAATTGCATTGTGAATAGTGAATTTGCTATTGACTATACTTCATCTCTATCCCATTGCAATGATCTATCTTTGGACTTAATATCTTATAGCACTCAAAATTCCATACATGCTAGTGTTGATAGACCTTGCATATCATCTAATAGTTGTTTAACTAAATCTCATGATGATATGCTTCCTATGTCTTGTTTTCATGAAAATAATGCTTCCATTTCCTCTAGTACTTGTGTGGCTAACAATGTAGAGGAATCCCACTTTTTTGTGGAACAAGACATGGACCTTAATGGCTCTTCTAGTATATCTTCTTCATCGCCATCCATTTCTCATATGTGCCTTATGGCTAGGGATTCAAAGGTATCACCACCTTTGGAACCCACTACATCTTGTGATGATGAGGATGAGGATATATTTTATGGAGAGTATGAGGACGAAGACTCTTTAATGGAGAAGGGTGAGTTGGTTCTTCTTGATCTCCCTAAAGGTAGTAAAGCTATCACTCCTTTTAGTGAAATATTGGCTTTTGCTATTTATAGCGCTAAAATCATTGAAAAGAAAGGTGAGATTGAAAGAAGTGATGCAAATGAAAAGGCATCCCTCACTATGTCTCTTGAGGAAGAGTATGAGCTCCGAGTTACTCTTGAGGAGAAACTTGAATCTATTGAGGAGCTCTATAATGAACAAATAGCCTATCTCACTAAAGCACGTGACCATACCCATGCTAAATATAAAGTGCTTAAAAATGAAAAGGTTGAATTTGTTGTTGGCAATGCTAATCTAATTGAAGAAAACTCTAGGTTAAATAATGAGCTTGCCAAGTTATCTTCTTCTATTTCAATTGATGCTTGTGCTACTAACTCCACATCTTGTGAAGCATCTATTTTGAAGGAGAATGTGGAGCTAAGGGCTCAACTTGAGTTAATGACTATCAAGTGTGGGAAATTGGAAGAGAGTCATGAAAAGCTATCTAGCTCTCATGAGGATCTTCTAGCATCCCATACCAAGCTAAAATTAGCTCTTGAGGTTATCACTACAAAGGTAACATCTTGTGAGCCTCATGTGGTAACTAGAACAATCTCTTCTATTAATGCTATATTGCCTTGTTCTAGTATTAGTAACTCATCCTCTCATAATGTTTCTACATCTTGTGATGAGTTGCTTTCCTTGCCTTGTTGCTCTAACAATGAAGCATCTACTTCCTCTAGCTCTTGTGTTGATTCTAACCATGTAGCGGAAATTAAAGAGCTCAAGGCCCAAGTCACTTCTTTGAAGAAAGACTTGGAAAAGAGTCATGAAGGGAGTTCCACCATTTACAAGATGTTGAGAGTGCGAAGACTTCCCAATGACAAGAGTGGACTTGGATTCAACTCCAATATCAATAACAAGTCCAAGGTTGACAAGAAGAAGGGCCAAGAACAAGTCAAAGATACGGCCAAGATTATTTGCTTCAAGTGCAAGATTGAAGGGCACCATGTTAGATCTTGCCCTTTGAAGAAGAAGCCTCTTAGTGAGAAGCAACTAGGGAAGAGGCCTCTTGTTCAATCTCATGCTCAACCACGAGTTGAACAACGGCCACCTCCTAAGAAGACTCAAGCCAATGCTCCTCTTGTTGAGAAGCCTATTGAGAAGAAAGAAAAGAGTCGATGTTGCTACCTTTGTCGCAAGAAGGGACACTTTGCTTCTTCATGCACTAATGGTACATTATCCAACCCTATCCTTGTTGATAATGTTTATTCCATTCGGAAGGATAATGTGGGCAATGTGTTTGCCAAATATGTTGGTACTCCAAGTGGTGTCAAGAAAAGAACCATTTGGGTTGCCAAACCTATTGTGACTAACATCTTAGGACCCAACTTTGTTGGGGACCAACAAGCTCAAACTTGATCAATAGGTGGTGATGGAGGGCATTGGAGACTTGGCTAATTCATGAAGAATTAAGAGATCTTCATCAATTTTATTTCCTCAAGCCAAGTCACTTGGATTATATATATCTCCTACCCAATGTTCCTCCAAGCGGTAACTTGTATTTAAATCATATATTCATTGAAAGTTGCTTGCTCCCTTGCATATGTTAGTTTTGTTTCTAGCATGTGTTTGTATATGTTGTGCTTCCTACCTACCTATCTTGAGGAATCTAGTTATGTTTGTTGGTTTGAACTCCATGTACTTGTGTTCCTTGTGTTGAGCCTTCATTGCTTTCATTGCTTATCTTAGTTGGCTCTTTGGGAGATTAATGGACTATCCCATTTTGGGGGAGTAATATGCTTTGCACTTTACTATCCTAAAATGTGTGTACATGAGGAATACCACTTAGTGTTGATATATCAATATTATCTATTCTCTATGTGGTATGTCATTCTCATGAGAAATTCATTTCTAAATGTCCATTAACTTTCTCTAGTTGGATTTATTTTTGCCTCTTGTTGTTTTCAATGGATTATCACATATGGGGGAGTAATAAGCTATGTGCATATTACAATCCTAGAAAATGTGAACATGTGAGGTATTGTCACCTAGAGTTGATATTATTATTTATCTTGTTCCTATGTGGCATGTTGCTCAAACAAGTTCCATATTTGCTTAAAATATCTTGTGTCTCTCTTCTTTGGTATCTTGTTTGTTAGAGAGTTTCTTGTTGCCTTGCATTTCGTTTTTATTTGAAGCCTTCAAGAATCTCTATCTAAGCATGTTTTTTTATTCCTATCTTTTACCACATGCTTATGTTTTGTGAATATGATTGTGAACAAATCTACCACCGAGAAATATCTTCATACATATCTTGTCTTTGACAAGTTATAATAATTTGTGGTAAGTTTATTGATCATATTTACTTTGACCATTGCTCTAATATTGCCGTGTTTCTTGCCAAGGATTTTGTTTGGTTCAAACTCCTTTGTGTCTTCCTTGCTCTACTCAAAATTTGTTTTATGTTTTCTTGAGTTAGGAAAAGCAATGATCCCATTCTTGTGCACTTGTGTTCAAAGTCATACTTCTTTGGGTTGCACTATTCTTGGGGAAGCTATCCTACATTGAGTAGATCACCATTCTTTAAATTGGTATTGCATCTAATTGATTTTATTTAAACATGACTAGTGTTTGAATAATATATATGGAGAGTAATGATTCCATTGTGTGCATTTTGTATTCAAATGCAAGATCATAAATAATTCACTATTATTGGAAGAACTATCCTATATGCGTTTGAACACTTGTTGTCTTTAAATTTTTTTTGTTATCCCAATGACTTGTCTCTTTGGAAGACAAACTCCTTTCGTCTTGGTACTTTGTGTGCTATCATGAAAAGTGTAGAGGGTTTGTTCACTCTTTTTTTTTTTTTTGGTATCCTCTCTATGTTGGTTTCCTCAATCATGTGTTGATTTGGGTCTTGATATTTTTTGGACAATTCTCTTTCTTTTCACTCTTGTGAGTGGCTTCTTGGTTTAATTAGTTCTTTGTCCAATTTGTATCTTGTTTTGGTTCTTGAAAGTTTTGTGCATGCATATTTACTATGTATATCTTTTGGCATGCTTTCTTTCGTTGATCCAATATATAGGATAAACTCCATCAAATCCTAAATGGCTAAGATGTGCATGAAATTCAAATTCATATTGATATGCACATATTTATGTGGAGTTTGTCCTATGTATTGTAGTTGTTCTAACTACTTTGGACCCAATGAGTTTGGGTACCATTTTGTACTTGAATTTTGTTTTTAGGTACAATGGAGATACATTGGTTGCTTGCTCCATTCATAAGGAAGGTGTTCTCACCATGGTATTATAGGAGTCAAGCTTCGATGATTATCAAACTCGCATCCTCTTCATCACCAATGTCGTCTCGGTAACAAGTATCTATCTCATGCATACATTTCTAGATTTCAACCTTGTGTAGGTTGCTTCTTGGCATGATTTCCTTTGTTGCATTTCATTTGGTTCTTGCAAATGTCTTATCAAAAACATCTTTATTGCAAATATGAGTAAGCCGGGATGATTACATATCTACGGGATATTTATAATCATTTTATGATTCACCAATCCCAAGTATATTAATCTAGCAACTTCTACTCGAAGTCTCTCATATGCAATATTGATGAATTCTCAAAAACCATTTGAATATTTTGTGAGATGCGTTACCTTTCTCGAAGCATTCCAACTATCACTTTTCCCTTGTGATATTTGTGATGCTTTGATGAGTTTTGTGTGTTCATCTATATCCCCTTAAGATTAAACTAAGCTTAGTGCTTTGCTTTCAAGCAAAAAATCTTATTGGTATATTAATGAACCTCTCTTGGATATCATGTTCTTCACTTTTGTACCTATCTTGTGTGTGCATGTTTCTTTGTGGATATATATCTTTGTGATTGTTGTCCACTTAGAAACTCATACACACGATAATAGTTACATCTTTAATTGATATTCTATTTCTTTAGTGACCACCTTTTATTGCTTTATATTCCTTGGTGGTTACTAAAAGGCACAAGCTTTGCTTTTGTTTTGGTATTCCTTTTGCATCTTAATAAGCTTGTGGACCTATGTGTTTTATCATTTGATGGTTTGTGTGTATGGCAAAAACATGATATGCACTATGTGCCTCTTATATTGAAAGACTATGTTGATGATTCTATCAACCTATTAGTCTACTAAAAATGTTTTTCCTTGTCACCCGCATCTATTTCGGTTGAGTAAGTCTTTATTTGTCACTTCTTGATCTTCATTGCTCAACTTTTGTTTGTTTGCAAGTTGCTTTGCTTCATTTCCAATCTAGTCTCTTGCTCTTGTTTGTGTTCAAAATTATCTAGAAGGGAGTGATGATTCCATGTTGTGCACATTATATAGTCATTCAAATCTAACATTGTGCATGTACCTTGGGGAGTTCCCTCTTGATTTTCTAGAACACTTGGTTGATCCTATCAAAATATTGATGTTGGTCATTCGGTTTTTTGGATCCTTGTGGTTGTTTGCTTCTTTGTGAAAGTATCCTTCAATTTTGCTTTGCTTATAAATTTTTGGATCCTCAATATAGTTTGATCTCCCTCCATCTATTCATAGTTGGAGATATGCACTTGATTTCACTCATATCATGAGGAATGCATACACTATGGGGGAGCTCTTACTATATTGGCCTTCTAATCTTTTTTCCCATTTCGGCAATGGATGCCAATGGGGGAGAAGTTTAGAGGGTTTAAGGGAATTTGGTTTATGCTTTAGTTTCGTTCTTAAGCATTTGCCTTTCCATGCTATTGCATCCTTGCTCTTGTTTAGCATGTTTGCTTTATTCATCATATAAACCCTCGTAAAAAGGGATTGTCATCAATTACCAAAATTGGGGAGATTGAAAGTGCATGGTTCCCCCATATGTGGTTTTGGTAATTAATGACAATCCTTTATGGACTAATGTTTGCATTGAGTTATCCTTGTAGATCTTGTCCATAGGAAATAATGGAGTTCATGTGTTGAACTCTATTAGCTTCCTTGATGGCCATTGTTATTCTCATGGATTTATATGAAGAATGGTCATGGTTTGAGTTGAGCTTATTGCTAGTGTGTCTTGAAGAAAAGGATTAGGTGATCTTTCATTATCATCTTCAAGAAATCATCTTTAGAAGTGAGAAGCAAAGATACAAGGTTGATCAAGCTCGCGATCAACACACAAAGCTACAAGTTTTACCAAGTGGGATTGTGTATCCCATGGTATGGTAAGCATTTGTCAAATATAGCGTTGTGAACTAACCCATGATATGTGTGTGTCGCATCTCTATGTGTGGTTAGGTATCTTTCCATGGGCATGAACCAAAAGGAAGATTTCATATAGCCCATGGTCTATGTCGT